>SMJT01000015.1:1739874-2149495 GCA_004349715.1 Crucihimalaya himalaica
AAAAATGGAGCTTTTAACTCAGTTTTAAAGCATTAACATCACTTAATTCGGTTGTTTGAAGCATTGAGAGCTCAATTTTGTTTGGTAAGTGTGGTTGGGAACTATTGAAGACGATGGCATTTTCGTTATTACGTGAGAATCTTTGGGTTATTGTTTTTCAAACCCAGCTACCAGACTTCACAGGAGAAGTTTGCGCTAGGTATTTTTGTGAAAAAGAAGCTGGGAATGGTATTTTAAGGTATTTTGAAAAGAAAAAGAAGAGGGGTTTAGTTTTGGAATTGACTTTAAATAAGAGTTTAGTTTAGCAGGAAGATGATTTATAGACGGAGAAGTATTTTTTAATTTTGTTATTATTTTTTTTTAATTTTATAAACAATTTATTAAGATTAAACTTGAAATTACACAAATCGATGATATTCAAATAAAATGTGGCATTGAGCCATTCGCTCGAAGTTTTGTGTGGACAGTCTTTAGTTATGCAGACGTTTGTTTCGAAAGTGATTCTTGCGGCCCATTTTTGCCTTCAAAAGATGACAATGAAGTAGTTGGACAAAGATGACGTATACATGCTGCCAATATTTGTCATTTCTAGATAAGCATCTCCCTTTTGTTGTTTGCAATTATCAATTGGTTATATGTAATTATTATTTGAAGATTGTTAAGTTTAGGAAAGAAAACATAGAATATTTTTTCAGAAATAAATTGTAGTAGTCATTATTATCTTTTTTTGGGCAGACTAGTCATTATTATCTATCTAATTCATTTGACACAAAATTATAGAAAATAAATATTTAATCTTTCTAATATATATAACTAACAAAATTACTCTTAATTATTAATTAGTATATCTTTGATTTATTTCAAAAGAAATTATAAAGTTCAAATGAACAGCCAAATATTCAATTTTCTTATAACTAGTATAATTTTTGTATTTTTATAAGAAAAATATCATAAAAATCCTGAACTTTTCCTATACAACAAAACGACGTCGTTTAGTTTTTATTTAAAATTAATGCAACCCTTCAAAATCAAACTCCTCACCTCTGTGTGTAGCCAACATATACATAACCGATTGAGCCAAAACATTTTATTGGTTATTTATCAATTACACATACTTATACATATATATATATATATTAAAAAATTAAGGTTTTTCGATCTTTTCCGCCAAAACATTTCCTTCTCCACCGGGATTTGCAAAAGGGCGTTTATCGGTGGCGGAAATAACAACGGAAGTACAAGTGGAAGTAGAAGCTGAAGCAGAGGAAGGTCACGCGTGAGTCTTCTTTTCGTTAGCCAGAATAAATCTGCGGTGGCAGTTAAACCCGAATCTCGAGTTAACCCGACCCGACAACGATGTAAGCTAATTAGATCGGCCGACGATGGAATCAGTTGAAGAAACTAAAGAGATGACGAAGAAGAAGAAGAAAATTCGAAATCCCTAAAATATTTGTCTCTCCGGCTACAACGCACCCGATAAACGCCCTTCTGCAAATCCCAGCGAAGAAAGGAAGGTGATGGCAGAGGAGATCGAATTTTTTTTTTTTTTGAGGATTTTGTTGTTAACATTTATAAGTATGTGCGTTTGATAAATAACCAATAAAATGTTTTGGCTCAATTGGTTTAGTTGGCTATGCAACGAGGTGAAGAGTTTGATTCCGAAAGTTAGATTAATTTTTAAAAAACTAAACGATGTCGTTTTGTTGTTTACCAGAAGTTGATAACGAAAATTTAACCCTATTAATTTTATCCGTTAGTTGACTTAACTACGTCTGATATGACTATGTCAACAAAAATTTGATATTACATCAAAAAGTTAACAAAATTGATTATATATTTCAACTCTGCCTGAATCTCTGGAATTTAATTCAATATATAAGAAAAGTTTGAGATTTTTATAACATTTGTATTATTATATATGAATTGGAAAATAGAAAGCCATAAAGATTGTATGATCCAATCTGTGCCATTAAATTGCTCTGACAGATTCCTACTTGTTTCTCTTGTCAACGCCCAGATTCAACTTTTTTTTTTTCTTATCAAAACCTATTTCACTGTTTCATCCTTCTCACGCGTCGTGTCTCCTCCATGAGAGGCAAATTCTCAGCTTCTTCTTCTTCTGATTATCTCCGGTAATCTAGCTTCAATTAGATCTCACCCAACCTGCATGTAAGTTTAGCCCTCGATCTGATTATGTGTCTCTAATGGATTTTACAATGTTGTTGTTTGTTGTTGATCATGGGATTTTGCATTTTTCCCAATTCGTTTCAGGAAGTGAATTCGCGAGTTTGATGATAAAGCTTCTATTTTTCCTCGAGGGTTGATTTCAAATTGTGAGAAAGATTCAAGATTTGACAATGATGCAGCAGCAAGATCGAATTGGTGATGAAGTAGATGAGACAGATCTTGAGTCTTTAACAAGCAGTGTTCCTCGTAGAGACGCTTCTCATAGGTTTAGGTCTCATCAGTTTTCAGGAATGGTGAGACAAAGAGCATACATATTTGATGGTGATGGTAAATACTATAACAAAGAATGGGATCTTGCAGAAGGAACAGGGAAAGAGTTTTGTTGGTATCATGTTGAATTACCTAAAGGAAATCAGAAACTTTCTCAGTCTGCTCAGCATCTTATTGATGCTTTATGTCCACCATTGAAGCTTCAAGACATTCTTTCTCTTGTTAGTAATGGACCCTTTTGTGGGCATGTTGATGGAGCCCTTGTTTTTAGAGTTAATTCACCTGGTCCTGCTTCAAGTAGCTTTACGTTCAAGATTGCTGCTAGGATTACTGAGAATTCTGTGATAACTGTGTCTTTAGGACGAGTTCCTAGGTTAGGATTCTCGCCTATGGGTCAATCGCTTCTCTCAGAAGTACCTAGTGTGGATTCTCCTTCGTATTATCGTGGTGAGAGCAAGGAAAGAAGTGGGATTGTGATAGAGGAGCATGTTCTTGAATTCTTGCTGACTATGAACCATTCCGAGGAAGCTGATAACCCTGTGCCGACTTCTGTTTCGAATCTTGTTGTGCATATCATTGACACCCATGTTGATCAGCTTCAAGATGTTGTCACTAAACTTGAGATCGAATTGGATGCCGTGGAACTCGAAATGGATAGAGGTTAGATAGCACTTTCTTCTTCAATAGCTACTATGACCTTAAATGTCTCTATACACATTGGCAACTTTTTCAGAAGATTTCTGTATAGCTGTTTCTTGGTTTCATATGAATAATCGTTTTCGACAATAGGTGGATTTGCTATGAAGAAACAGATGTTGGATGATAGAAGGTTCCCGAAATTGCATCTCAACTTGCAACGCCTTTTGCAGGTAGAGCTATATATTACCAAGCCTTGAGCTTTCTTCAGAACAACGTTTTGTTAGATTTCATGTCTTTGCAGCAACTTTTTTGTTCTCCTAGGAACATCCTTCTTTGTGGTTTAAAAGATTCTGGCTTCATTTGTTTCTACTCTGAGTTAAACATTTGCAAGAATCTCAGGTGATTGCACATGGAGAGCAAGTATTTCCAAGAGTGAAGGAAAAATGTTCCACGAAGCCTTGGTTTCTGGCAGAAGACATCAACTCCTTGGAAGAGTTGATTGGGCGGTTAAGACGTTTAAAAGAGAATGTAGGGTTCATCGCGAACCGTGTGACTGCAATCCAAGCTGGTCTGGATAGCTGGCAAGCAGAGCAAATTAACCGAAAGCTCTATTACCTCTCCTTTCTCTCCATCATATTCCTTCCTCTATCAATCATAACCGGAGGTAAACCAAAAATCCAATGCTCTATTTCCATTCGTAATTAGTCACGAAAACACTACGTAACCTCCTGTTGTTGTTGTTGTCAATGTGGCTTAATTACCAGTTTTTGGGATGAATGTTGGAGGAGTTCCTTGGACGGGACAAGACAAACCGGAGCTAGGAGACGGATTCAGAAATGTGATGTACATCTGTTTGATAATGCTGGTTCTAGTGTTGTCCTGTTTTGGTTTTCCAGCGTTATATAGTTGGATAGCTTCTCGGTGGAGAAAGAGAGATATGAAAAGAAGTTGGTCTCTTAACAGAAGATCGTTCCAGAAGAGACCAAACATTGTCCAAGAAAGAAGAGGCTACCTCAGGCTCTAAACCAAACCATTCCTCCTCTCAGAGTTCTTCATTTGCTTTCTCTTCATTTGCAGACATATACTTGTTGTCTACTTCTAACTCTTAAGGAACTTTGGGTTTACATGTTCTGTTTAGATCTTGAGTAAAACTTCAATGTACAGCTGCTATTCTTTTAATTCTTGATTCATTCTACTATTATACTCTTTAAATCGAACAATAACGGTGAGTCAATAACCACCGAACAAGAAGATAGAACAATAGAGTCAATAACTTTTGGTTCTTGGGAAACCTCATCTTCTTCTCTCAGTTGGGTATATAATGTTTTCCCGAGCTTCAGTGGGGAAGACTACTTTCCTCAGCCACTTTCTAAAAGAGTTGGAACGTAAACTGATAATTGCTTTCAAAGACAGTGAGACTGAGAGAAGCTTAAACAGGCGATTAAAGATTCGAGGATCACGGTGGTCGTGTTCTCCAAAAACTACGCTTCTTCAAGCTGGTGTCTTAACAAGTTGTTGGAGATCGAGAAATGCAAGGAAGAGTTTGGTCAAATGGTGATACCGGTCTTCTACGGTTTGGAACCTTCCCATGTGAGTAAACAGACCGGAGGCTCTGGAAAGATCTTTCAAGAGACTTGTAAGAACAAAACAGAGGATATAAAAAGTCAATGGCATAAAGCATTGACCCATGTAGCATATATTCTCGGATATCATTCTGCAGCCCTGTATGATTTTATAAATCATTATTTTGTGCTCAGAAATATCAGTGAATGAATGTTGTTTCATGTTTGTGAAATTATCTTTCTCCTTGTTAGAGATAATGAAGCAAAAATGATCGAAGAAATTGCCAATATTGTCTTGGATAAACTGCTTTTAACTACATCGAAGGATTATGAGTACTTTGTTGGCATTGAAAATCATATTACAAATATGAGTGAACTGTTGAGTTTGGAATCTGACGAAGTGAGAATGGTTGGTATTTGGGGTTCCCCAGGTATTGGTAAGACTACCATTGCAAGAGCTCTGTTTAACCGACTTTCTCGGCACTTTGAAGGTAGCTTTTTCATCGACAGGGCTTTCGTATCTAAGAGTATGGAAATTTATAGTAGACGCCAATCCGGATGACCACAACATGAAGTTACATATACAAGAAAACTATGATCATTTAGGGATATAGAGATAGATCATTTAGGTGCACTGGGAGAGAGGCCAAAGCACCAGAAAATTATTATCTTTATTGATGATTTTGATGATCACGTTGTCTTAGATGCCTTGGTGGTAAAAGTCAATGGTTTGGAAGTGGAAGTAGAATCATTGTAGCTACAAATGATAAGCATCTTTTAGTGGCCCATGGACTTGATTTTATTTACGAGATTAGGCTACCATCTAAAGAGTATGCTCTTAAGATGTTATGTCGATGTGCTTTTAGAACAAACTCTCCACCTAAAGGTGTTGAGAATCTCGTCGTTGAAGTTGCAAAACAAGCCGGTAGTCTTCCTTTGGGTCTGAATATTTTGGGTTCGTCTTTTCGGGGGAGGGACAAGGAGTATTGGATGGATGTATTGTTGAGGCTTCAGAATGGTATAGATGGAAAAATTGAGAAGACTTTGAGAGTCAGCTATGATGGGTTAGGTACCAAAGATAAAGCGATATTTCGTCACATCTCATGTCTTTTTAATCGTGTGAAGTCGAAGACATCAAGCTGTTGCTCGCAGATAGTAAATTGGGTGTTAACATTGGGCTAAAACATCTAGCTGATAAGTCCTTCATTCATGCACATGGATTGGGTTCTGCGGAGATGCACCATTTGCTACAAGAAATGGGTAGAAATATTGTTCTCCTTGATGATCATGAAAAACGGGAGTTTCTGATGGATTCAAAAGATATATGTGATGTACTCAATGAGAACATTGTAAGTTTTGTTTTATTCATGCTCCTTTCGTTATGAATTTTAGTTGTTTGTTAAGCTTATGATTTTATACCTCTCTTATTGATTTTATATAGGGTACTCAAAAGATTTTAGGTATATCATTGGATATTGATGAGAATGATGATGAGTTGAATGTACATGAAAGTGTTTCAAAGGGATGCGTAATCTCCGTGTCCTAGAAATTAACTCTACAAGCTTTAATATGTTGGGAATAGATATATTGCAGATTGCAGTTGCCAAAAAGCTTCGACTATCTTCCCCTACACTCAAATTATTGTGTTGGTCCGGTTATCCAATGAGATGTATGCCTTCAAGTTCAACATGGAGAGAAGCAAGCTAGAAAAGTTGTGGGAATTAAGGAGTTGTGATAAGATTGTTATGTTACTTGCGACTTGCTAGTTTCAAATGCTTATTTTACTTTTTTGATAATAAATTTATAATCATGTCAACTTATGTGTAATTTCTACAAACTATGTTTTTAGTTTTGGTTGAGTATGGTCTGTACATGTCTTAAGGAATTAAATTTGTCGGGTTCTTACTGTTACAATTTTTACTTGTTCAAAGTAAAATAATTTTTGTTTGTGAAGAACTTAATAAAGACAGAGACTTGGACGAGAGATCGAGAATATAAATCTGCAACTCTTTTTTATATTCTCGACAACTTTACAATAACACATCTCTTACATTTATATACATGTCTTCCATGAACGAATGTAACTGTTCTTAATAATACGTGACTTTTCACAAATGACCAAGTACTCTTGCTTATATAACAAGTCACGACGCTTACGTACATTCTTCACTTTACATACACACTAACTTATATAAATTAATTATATACACCAAACTCAATTACAAACCAACACTTCCCCTTAATTGGGTATTTGGTCTAACTCCAATCTTTCTTCAATGTTCTTCAAAAACTTTGTTGTGCTTAATGTTTAACTTCTGTTTCCATGCATTAATTTAACATCATGACGACTCCTCATTTTCTGTTTTGGTGACTCTTAACAAACACTTTATTTCATGCTTATTTCATGTGAAATTCATCATCTTTATCCTCAAAGACTCGTTTGTCTTTGTTCGTACTTCTTTGAATGAGAATTTCTTGGTATATATATGTCCAATTATCTTGCAGTTGGAACAATCTTCTTTGTTCCTTAAACCTTTTGCTAAGAAGCCTTGCTTTGTTTCTTCCAACATACGTCTTCTCCGTGAGAACGTTTTAACTACAAAAAAAACTTCACACTACTTTGTGCTAATAAGCCTTACTCTCTTACTTCAAACAAACAGCTTCCTCCGTGTGATTGTGTTTCTTACACACCACACCACTTTGTGCTAATTTTCTGGTTTAAAAACAAAATCTCCTCCAAGTCTCTCGTGAGTTTTCTCACGTTTTCTTGACGTCTCATGCGTAAATCTTCTTCACGTCTTCTTCGATTATCATTATAACCGGTTCCCATTTTGTGTTGTGCGTGAATCTTGTTTCTTGCACTTCCAAGTGATCAATGATGTGCCAAGAAACACACATATCCCTGAACTCGATCTTCTAGTAACCTTGTCAGTACCCCAGTCAGCATCAGAAAAAGCATTTAAGCATAACTCAGTAATAGCAGAGTAAAATAGACCTTGACCAGGATTGTTCTTGAGATACTTGAGAATATGTTGAGCAGCATGCATATTAGCATCAGTAGGAGCAGATAAAAATTGACTCAACTTATGGACAACAAATGTGATATCTGGTCTAGTGATACACAAATACAAAAGTCTGCCAATAATCTTCCTATATGGTGTAGCATCATCAAGTAATGTACCCGTATCACTGTAAAGAGGTACCTTAGGATCCATTGGAACTTATTTTGGCTTGCATCCTAAGAGACCAGAATCAGCCAATAAGTCTAAGCAGTATTTTCTCTGACAAACAAAGATGCCATCTGAATTCCTTGCAATCTCCAAACCCAAGAAAAAATTGGCAGGACCAAGGTCCTTTATTTTGAAATGAGAAGCCAAAGTCTTCTTTATCTTTAGAACAACCCCATCATTATTGCTTACAATTATTATATCATCAACATATATCAACAGGGCAATGAACGAGGTACCTTCCATCTTGACAAATAGAGTATTGTCTGCAGCAGATTGAGTAAAATCATCTTCAAGTAGGGCATGAGACAAACATTTATACCATTGACGTGACGCTTGTTTCAAGCCATAGATGGACTTGTGTAAGCGGCAAACTGGATTTGGTGGTAAGGTGCCCAAAGCTGGAGTATATCCCTGAGGCAAGCTCATATAGATTTCTTCTTCTAAGTCACTGTGTAAAAAGGCATTAGTGACATCCATTTGGGTTAAACTCCAACCCTGTTTAGCAGCTAAACCAAGAAGTAGTTTCACACTAGTCAATTTTGCTACAGGAGAGAAAGTATCAAAATAGTCTACCCCTTCTTGTTGTGTGAAACCTTTTGCAACTAAACGTGCTTTGTATCTTTCAATGGTACCATCTACATTATACTATTATAAAGTTTTACATCTTGATACAAACTTAGTTTCTGTGTCTCGAAATGTTGTTTTCCATGAAATAATTTTCCCTTTTAAGTCACAGATTTCTTCGTTTGCATCTTTTGACATTTTTAGTAATAGTATTTTACCATTAAATACTCTAATTATCATTGATTCCGTAAGTTCTTCTACATCATCTCATGCAGTTCCTACTCCCATTGTTACTGATTATATATATACTCATGCATCTACATCATCTCATATAGTTCATGTATCATCATCACATACATGTACACCTCTACACACCACTAGTGTCCCATCTATTCTTACAGAGAATGTACCTACAGAGGCACCCATTGTTTCATTACCTGCTGCCAGACCAAAACGATCTTCTCAGGCTCCAAGGTATTTGTCTCACTATCACTGTTCTTTTGCTAATATTTCTCATCCTGAAATATCTCTTTTACCATCTTCATCATCTGTTTCTTTTTCTGAAAAACCTATCACCACACCATATCCTCTTTCTTCTTTTCTTTCTTATTCACAGCTGAAAATTCCATATCAATACTATATTCTTTCTATTACACTTGAAACAGAACCTAAAACATTTAAACAAGCCATAATATTTGTTCATTGGAATAAGGCTATGGATGTGGAAATTGAGGCTATGGAGTTGAATAAAACATCCTTGTATCCTGAAGAGTATCCCAAAAATACACATTTATCAGCCCTAGGACTAAAATTATGCCTATCTTTCTAAAGTGTAGAGACATAGCATAAACATCCAAAAGATTTTAAAAAAGAATAATCAGGTTTCTTCAAGATCAGCAATTCATATGGAGTCAAATTATTCAATAGCACAGATGGAGTTCTATTAATCAGAAATACTGCAGTTAGAATACAATCACTCCAATATGCTAAAGGAACTTGAGATTGAAAAAGTAAAGCTCTAGCAACATTCAATAAATGTTGATGTTTTCGTTCAACCACAAAGTTTTGTTGAGGAGTATATGCACAAGAAAACTGATGAAATATGCCATGAGATTCAACTAGATTTGTAAATTTAAGTTTTGGAGCATTATCAGTTCTAATGATTTTAACAACCGATTTGTATTGAGTTTTAACATGTTGAAGAAACTTGGGGAAACAAACTGAAACCTCACTTTTATTTTTCATCAAGAATATCCAGGTTACACGAGTATAGCCATCAACTACAGTTAAGAAATATTTGTAACTTCAACAGACTCAATAGCAAACGGTCTCCAAACATCTAAATGAAGCAGATCAAATGCTGAAGATGACCTATGACTATGAGAAGGAAACGATAAATGTTTATGCTTAGCAAGTGGACATATATCACAGTGAGATGAGACCAGACTAGACTTAGAGATAGGTAAAATGTCAGATAGAACCTTTAACTTGTCAGAAGATAGGTGTCCGAGGCGTTGGTGCCAAAGATCTCCATCAACTAGCAAGGATCCGGAGAAATGAGCAGATGATGTTGATAGTGTAACAGAAGGTGAATCAAGCTGTAAAATGTAGAGGTTCTGAAGTAGAAATCCTTTACCAATCATCAAGCCATGAATATATTCCTGAATGAAACAAGAATCAGCAAAAAAAATGAGCAGAACAATTACTTGATTTTAAAAGACTACTAATAGATATGAGATTAAATTTGAAAGAAGGAACAAGCAAAACATCATGTAATGTCAATGCATGATTGAGATGAATTGTGCCAGTGTGTGTGATGGTCACCCTAGTGTCATTAGGTAAAGACACTACAAGAAATGTGGGTATTAATAGCGCCTGATAAACGCTATAATTATACTTCCATAGCGTTTCCTAAAACGCTCTGACAGCGCCCGTCATGATAGGTCGGGCACTTTAGATAGCGGATTTAACGTACGCTATAGTAAATTAATAAACGATAGCGTGTTTTGCTCTGCAATTTTTAATATTTATGATAACGTGTTATATTTGTTATTAAAACTCATTTAAAATAGCAGTTTGTTTTAAAATAAATTACAAATTGATATGTTTTATTTTAAATTGTAATATATTTTTGGAATATTTGTAATAATAATAATAATACCAATTAATTCATAATATAAAAACCATAAAACATTTATATGTTTTCAAAACCATAAACCAACAACCTATCAAAAACATAAACCAACAACTCTATCAATCTACAACTAATAATCCTTCACAATCATCCCTAACATAAACACTATCATCATCAGAAGCTTGACCATCCAGATCATCGAGTTCTTGGACACGCAAAGGTGCACCACCTAAATTTCATCTAGTTTCCCACTCATGGTAGACCTCTAGGTGGTGCTCTCATAACAACATACCAATTTGAAGAATCAACTTCCCTAGAGTAAAATACATGTTTCGCTTGAGAAGGTAAATGAATGGATCTTCAAATATGCTGCTTGGTTCATTGAAGATTGATCCAGAGTGAAGCCATCTTCGTTCCTTCACAATCACGACCGTTCCCTATGTTGGCCCAATTGCATCTAAACAGTGGTACTTTGAACATGTGGTAGTCCATAAGTATAATCTCCTTTATCACTCCATAATATGTAAGTATATTCAGCCACTTGTCTTGTATCTCGAGCACTTGATCTACACATGCTAAATGCTTCATAAGTTACTCCACTGTTTTGTGTCTTCCTTTTAACCGCCATCTGTATGAAATCGCTGCCCATTAATGATAAATCCTCTATGTGATACAGCAACATTTCTTGGACCTAATGCCAACCACATTAGCTCCTTAGAATGACTTTCTATTGAGTCTGAACGAATCTGATGCAGGAAATACACCAATTTCAGAACAATTAAGCAAACGATAATCATTTTGTTACTAAACATAAATCTGAACATGATCATCAAGCAAACAAGCTATTAATTAATCTAACTAAAATACCATCAAGATAACAAACTGTACATTTACTAAAATGATAATAAAGCAAACCAGTCAAGATGATAACTTTTTTTTTTTACCCATTCTGCAAACTGCTCAATATTGGTTTTTCCACAACAAAGTCTCATTTCTAGCACATCGAGCATCATTATCTTGTAATTCTTCCAAATGCATCCTGAATTTACAAATAAAAAACAACAGTTATGAATATATGAAATTATAATTATAAATAACTGGAACTAAAAGGGTAACCTATTACTCGACAAAGGGATCCATAGATGCCATGTTCATTAGCAGATAACGATGTGCAATGTCTCTATCTTTTATCAGAAGGGTAACCTCTTCACCCTTCTGCAGAGGTCGACTTTCAACACCATTCTACCATCCTCAATATCTCATTACGATTAACTGTTTCTTGAACTGGTACTGAGAATCTTGAAGGAACTCTAAACAAAATGCAATGCATTCTCCAGATAAATACCCCTCAGCCATACATGCTTCTGGCCGAGCATGATTCTTAAATAAGCCTTTAGTTTTTTCATGTACCTACAACTCATTCAAGAAAAATTTATATTAGTCAAACATCATTGTAAAAAATACATCTATTGAAGCAAATGAGTACATCAAACCTTTCGAAGGGATACATCCAGCGGAAGTGTACTGGTCCTCCTAAACGTGCCTCTTTGATAGATGTATTGGAAGGTGGAACATGATATCAAAGAGGGATGAGGGAAGAACCGCTCCAATAGACACATTGTTTCCACAAACTCAGTCTCCAGTGATATAAGTTTCTCCGGGTCAATGAATCGCTGACACAATCTGTTGAAGTAATTGCATAATCTGTTTATGGCAAATTGGGGCTTCACAGGTCTACCATCAGCATGAGTGTGTCCCGCAATCCATATCTTACTCCTACTTACTTACTTGGGTCTTCACTCTTTTTTCTTCCTATATAAAATGCAGAATATATGAGTACCATTTTATTCTAACATACAATATAGATGATTGAGTAATCTTTTTACCATTTCATAAGCTAATGCGAAGCATTTCTTGCGGTTGGTGGTGTGAGGAATCTGATTTCTTCTCAACTCTCTGTACTTGTGACTTATTTTCTACAATATAAATCTGAGTGGTGATTAAATCTATAAGACAAGACCTGTAAAACAAGAAAGTAACTTATTAAACCATGTATAATTAACCTTGAAAGTTGGTGGTAGTTTTGCTCTTAACCCAAGAGTTCCATATTTGAATGGAGTGGAATGTTGCTGGGTTTTAAAGCTATTCTCTCGGCAGCAGTCTTCGCAGCTCGTTAAACCTCCCCTGCATCAAAAATATGCCAAAGGTCAAACATGTTTATAATTTCATAGTTATTCAAAAAAACATAGTTGCATATATCCCTGAATTTCTTCCCACATTGTGTCTCTTGTAACTGCATCAAGTTTTCTCCAATCAGTAAGTGTTACCGGAACGTGTTCCCTCACAAGAGGACCAAGAAAAGATGATAATGTTACTGAACAGGTCCAACATGATACCAGTCAGTGAATGTAACTGCAACCTTTTCATGAGGATTTTCAGCCACTTTACGCATCTTTGTTGGTCCTCTTTTCTTTTTTTCTTTCACTACATCATCTATTCATGTAGTTGAGCATTGCTAACTCCATCTTGTTCCATATTGACAGCTTCTTCATTCTCATTCTATTCCTGTCCAGGTCAAACCACCTTCTGCTTCTTTCTCAGGAATTTCCTTCTCAGCAAATATCTCAGGAGCTTCTCTTCTCAGGAGCTTCTTCTCAGAAATTTCTTTCTCAGCAACTTCATCTTCAGACATTACTTTCTCAGCCTCATCGTCATCATCTTCATTAACCTCAGCCTCAACATCTTCTTCCACAGCATCTTCTTCCACAACTTTTTCTACCTCATCTGCTTGAGCAGCCACTGTCTGTTTTCTACCAATTCTTCTCTTTTTCACCTGTAGTGTGGTTGCAGGTGTGGCCTCCAAGCCTTGATTTCTTTTACTACGACGGATGCCAACTTGTCCTCCCTCCCTTGTCTTTACCATTTCTGATACTGAGGAATAAACGACAAACATCATAGTGAAATCGTGTTTAATTACTTAAAATTAAAACATCATGAAACTCAAAAGTTGTATACTCATAAGGAAATAACGATTTCACTATGATGTTTCACTATGAAATAAACTCATGTCAAAGATATAAAGATTTCTTTATCAGAAACGAAAATAACAAAAGTTGAAAACTCGAGTTCACCTACACTTACTGATTCGGAATGGAGTTCTAGAGGAACCAGGTGAAAACTCGAGTTCACCTTCGCTTAGTGATTCAGAATGGAGTTCTAGAGGAACGAGGTGAACGATTATGATAGCTGTCAAATTTCTGGGTTTTGTGTTTCAAGAGATTCGAAAACAAAAAAAAAGTAAGATCGATTTGCAGGCTCGAGTTTAGGTATTTGGGCTCGAAGAGTGAGAATTGGAGCAAAATCAGGAAAGAGTAGTAGGTATTGAAACTGGAATTTCTGTGGGAGAGAGTGGGAAAACGCGGCAATTTTGAGAATCGATCAAAATTGGAGCCAAAGAGGGAAGAGAGGGAAGAACACGAAATAGGTCTGAAAAATTTGGGTGTTTTTCTTTGGAGTTTTATTTTTTCTAAGTGTTGCGGTATCTTCCATTGTTTAGTTTACCGCCTAAGACTTCCATAACGTTTTCAATTATGGTTTTGCTATTAAAACATGTGGGTACATCTTAAAAAACAAGACGCGTGATTTTGTAACTTGTACCACTTTATCATAGCGTTTACAAATATACAAACGCTATGTAAAAACCAGAGGTATGTCAACCATAGCAGAAAGACATAAAACGCTATATTCTACTGCTATCAATACCCCAATTTCCTGTAGTGAGAGAATGTAACTCCAGATACAGTTACTGTTTTCATAAAAGAATGCCAAATCAGAACAAACATGACTCGTGGCTCCACTGTCAATGATCCAACTACCATGAGGAAGATTAGAGTAAAGAGTAGAAAGACATTGATGCTGGAAAGTGAGTTCATTGTTTTCAAAACGAAGGGAAGTAGATGGAAATGAAACAGTACTAGATGTAGATTGAACAGCCATAATACCATGGTCAGTTATAGAAGCAGGATGTGGGGAAGGAGCTTGACTCTCTAAAACTGATACATGAGCAGCCAATTGCTGAATTAGAGTCTGAACTTGATATGTGTTCAGTTTGCTAACATCCAGATTCATAGGATTTGTAGCTGGTGGAGGAACATAAGGATAAGATGAATCCATCATCACATTGGCAGCAACAACATGTAATGGAGGTTTAACATTGGTCTGAAGCTTAGCAGTATTCTGAAATTGCCCTCGTGGATCATAAAAGGAAGCAACAGGTCGTTGAGACTGTTGATAGCCAGAAGATTTATAACCCGGAATATAGCCTGGACGGTAGCCATGAAGCTTAAAGCATTTCTGGATCACATGTCCGGATTGACCACAATGAGTACAAACATGCCGAGATGTATGTGGCCTAAACTGATTTTGGACAGCATATTCTGTATTGTCCATTGGACCACCATAAGACTGCTGACTAGTTGGAACAAGCACATTATCAGAGGTATGAAATACCACATTATCAGAAGAGTGAGACATTGGCTTGATATTCTTCTGTCTCTTATCTTGTGTCACCATGTTAAAGACATCCTCAATCGATGGTATTGGTTTTAACATGAGTATATGACGGCGAGTAGTTTCATAAGATTCATTAAGACCCATCAAAAACTTAGTGACACGGCTCCTCTGTTGTAACTTCTCCCATAATGCAGCAGCATTGCATTCACACTTCCCACATGTGCAAATAGGAAGCTCCACATACTTCCTATATTCTTCCCATAAAGTAACCAATTCAGTGTAGTAAGAGCTAACATCTAAAGCACCTTGTTGAATCGTGCTTAAACGTTGTTCAATTTCAAAGACACGAGGCTCATCATCCTGTTTGAATCTAGACAATAGACTCCTCCATATACCTTCAGCTGTGCTAATTAACAACAATCTTTGTCCTATTTTCTTGGATACAGAATTCATGAGCCATGTGGCTACCATATCATTGCAACGAGACCAAGATCCAAAGTCCCTATGAGTATCAGATGGTTTAGAGATCGTACCATCGATGAATCCAAGCTTGTTACGGACATTGAGAGCCATTCATACCGAACGTCTCCAAGAATGAAAATCAGCACTAGATGATAAGCGATCTGAAACCAGGACGAGCCCCGCATGATCTGAGCTATGAAGAAAATAGGGGTTATCATATTGATCTGTCGATTGAACCAGCGGACATCGCAATCCTTCAAGATTCAAAGCAGCCATTGAAATTTCAAACGATTGTGATGATAATCGTTGCTAGAACAAGAAAGATTTGTGCGAAAAAGAAGAAAATATACACAAATCGAAGGTCAACTGAAGAGTGAAATCAAGTAAAGAAAGAACAGAGATATTGCGGAAGAGAAAGCTTCAAGAACAACATACACTACTTTCGCCAAGAGAAAGAAGATGATCTGAGTAATCGAAGTACTCATTGATGAAGATCTGAAGCTCAAAGAAGATGAATCTGAGCTTGAATCAAAGAATCGCCATGGACGAAGATGGTAAAGAAAAAAGTTGTTAGGTTGTTTGTCGTTATTCTTGAAAGAAGAGAGAAAAAATTAATAAGCTCTGATACCATAACAACTTTATTGTCGGTTCTCATTAACCAACAAATGTGATACATTAGTCTTTTATATACATATTAGACTAGTAAGCTAGATTAAGCAAAAGAAAACTCAATCTACTAATCTATACAATATATGTTTATATGTTAATAGTTGTGTTGCCTATATTGTCATTTAATTATACTTTAATTTATATAAATTAACAACTTCTATCTAACAAATATGTTTTAATAATTCTGAATAAGATGGTTAAGTAATTTTATATAAATTCTTACACGACATTTAGTAAAAAGATGTTTATTTTGTCGTTGAAAAATATATTATAAACTAATATATTGTATAGGACATCAAAAATATAAATAGCAATCTATTTACAAAAATATAGTATAAGCTGCTATAAGTGTATTTGTATTAATATAACATGTTATTAAATGTTTGAACATCTAGTGACTCAGTTAAGTAATTTGTGTTTGTTTTTCAAGATTCGAGTCATGAAATATACAAAATACGAAAATGAAATTATCAAATAAAAATGAGGGGAGAGGAGAATATTAATGAAATTTGATTCTCAAAATTGATTTTCTCAAATTAAATAAAAACATAGTTAAACTGAATTATATATATATATATATATGTTTTTTTTTATATAAATTTCTCCTTTGTGTGGTTAGTGTGAGAGCAACACATTTTTTGACATATTTCTGTACAGATTTTTTAAATTGTTTGGTATTTTTGACTCTTTGAATTGTGTAATTTTTTTTTTTATGAATGGTTGAATTGTGTTTTTAACTAATTGTTAAATGATGTTTAATTTTTAAAAAGATTTTTTTAGTCTGTACGACTTTAGCTAAATCATCCTATATGATGGAAGAAAGAGAGTATAAATTTTATAAAAGATTTTTTTTTTTTTTTTGTGAATGATTAGGAGGTTCCGGGCCGAAGCCCTTAATCCCCTTAGGTCGAGGCGCAAACCATGTTAAATTAACTCTCCTTTGGAGAGCATACCACTCCCAACGTGAATCGAACCCGTGACCTCTTTTGTCCCTACGTTTTCAGTACTCAGGGTTAACCACTAGGCCAACTCATCGTTGGTAAAGAAATATCATTGTCTACAAACTGTGAGAGCGATAAATATCATTGTCTACATCGTGAGGAAATGTGAGAGCGAAAAATATCATTGTCTACAAACTGACTTCTCAAAAAAAATATATAGGGATTGCAATGGACGAGGACATGTAGCCTAATGACATATTAAATCACAGTAATTTGGGAACGAGACTAATTTGAGGTGCTTTCGTTAAACATAACAAATTGTGGTTTGTTTCTTTGGTTCAACCACTTTCACCCTTCATGAAGATGTTGTTTCCTCCTTTGACGTCTTTGTGGCTCTCCAACATAGTGACATCCCAAATTTAGTGGAGCTTCCTTATTCATTTAAGAATCTCCATAAACTTACGCTGTTAAGCATTAGAAACTACATAAATCTTGAGAGTCTTCTAACAAAAGTCAACTTGAAATTACTTACATACCTCAACTTTAGTGGATGCTCAAGGTTGAAGACTTTTCCTCATATCTCAACCAATATTACCTATCTCTTTTTAGCCTGAACAGGGATAGAAGAGGTTCCTTGGTGGATTGAGAACTTCACTAAGCTCATAGCGAGATGATCGAATGCAAATGCCTGAAATATATTTCCTTAAATATTTTAAAGCTGAAACATCTTGATAGAGCTGACTTTTCATACTGTGGGGGATTGACTGAAGCTAGCTGGAATGATAGTCCAAGTGAGGTGGCAATGGCAACAGTCAATATTAACTCTAAGTTACCAGTTCCTCATGAGGCTTACTCTTATCTTCTAGATGATTATATCTCAATGGTCAAGCTCAATTTCTTGTATCGCTACAACTTGGATAAAGAAGCTCTCTTTCAACAAATAGTCAAGTCCCTTCATATCCATGTAGTTTTTTATGTGAACAAATGCCGTTATATTTCATTGGATAATGTGTGTAGGCTCCACATCTGAATATTCGTCAGCGGTTTATCCTGCACAGAAGTCGATCGTTTCCCGCTGCAGTTAAAAGCTCAATTTAAGTCGTAGATAGGACGACATCCGTTGATATAGCGAAAGAGACGCCATCAATGCATATAATGAACTCAGACCTCGCAGAGATGTGGGTCCCATTTCTGTGTTATCTCCTGCGTTTTGTCCCCTACTCGACCTAAGTGTAATGTGTTATGGAGATTTTGGTCGATGGCATTTTTGTCCTAAAAATATATGTCTTTATTTCTCTCTCTCTATCTTTTCTTGCAATTTTTGAAAAGTGTACACTTATATCCTAAATATTTTATCGAACATGGGTATACAACTAGTTGACTCTAAAGAAAAAATATACTAACACAAGGTAAAATGTGAGAAAATTTGGAGGTTGAAACACAAAATTTTAGTGGTGGGAAAAAGTAATATTTTCCATTTATTCCCTTAAAATTAATTATACACTAAAAAATTATCTAATGGAAAAAAAGTTTTTAAAAAACAAAATCCAACTATCGTGTGATAAAAAGAAAATTCTTCATTCTCTCAGACACGATTACCTAGACAACCTCATTTTTCACGATCTCCGACGGTGGTGGAGCCATGGCTCGCCGGCGTCGGGAAATCTCCTTCCCTCCTTGCTTTATCCTTTGTCTCTGTTTCGACTTTGTTCTCTCCGTTGATTTTCCCACCACAATCAACCTTCACGAGACGTAGGAGAAGAAGCTTCAAGCCTCCGACGGTGGTGTTTATGATCGATTCGAACTATGGCCTCCTCTCGACATGAGCGCCGCTGAATCTCTACTTTCTCCAAGGTCAGATCCACTCTCGGGGCTCAATCCGAAGTTCGTTGTTACAACCCCATTATTGCCCTCTTGAGATCAGTTACCTCCATGGTTTGTCTTTCTCTCACATTCTCCGCCGACATAATTATCTACTTGATTTACACTCTTAATTATCTTCTTGTCACCGGTGAACAAGTGTGTTTCTCGGCTGTATGTCGAAGATCTATTTCACCTAAGTTTGATATGGTCTCCATATATGTCTCGATCTACCTCTCTGTCCCCTTAACCGAAGGAACCCTCGTCTCTGTTAGCCGCTGCCGTGTTTCCATTGCGACAAATCTAGGTCATTTGCTCAGTACAAGGCTGTAGAGAATTAACCTTTTTCGGGCCTGACCAACATAGTTTTAATCTGTGTATGCACTAACCACTTAAGATTAATGGACGTGAAGCCCACTTGGTCCATTCGAATGATTTTCTTGGCCTGACCTAATTTACATATCTTGCAACTACCGCAACTCTCATATGCTTCAAAGAGCTCCGATTGTGGCCACAAGATCCGACTTCCATCACAGTTCCTGCCAATTCATACCTCTGGAAAAGGTCGCCTCTACGAGTGATTCCGCTCAGCCGCCCCCTCTCTACCTTTTGAGGCTGCTCTTCGCAGTTAGTTTCTTGGAATGTATCTACTTCAAATCTTCATTCAAGCATGCTGCTTAAGGATTCATTGCGGGTTGTCGGAGGTGTATCCTCTGCAAAGTATGCGTTAAGTCTGTATACACACGGTTTTCTAAACTCAAGGTTTAAATCGATGTAAAACGTTGACTCTGACGTGCCAATAAAACTAAAAACAATTGTAGTTAGCTAGGCTCGAACTTGGGTGGGAAAGCTCCATAGTAAAACACATTAACCACTAGACCACGTTAATATTTTGAGTTATTAGTTACAAAACTTTAATATATCTTAGTCAGTCTGTTTTTTTTATACAAAAGTAGAATTCATCACCCGAGACCTCAAAAAAGTTAAATCCAATTTCTGACGAAGATTTTTGACTATTTGAATTTCGAGAATAGTAAGTTTCAGAATTCCGTCGAGAATTTAAGAAATTTAAGAAATCTGTCAAGAATTTCGAAAATTCGCCAGGAATTTCAGACATCCATCAGAAATTTTGGAAATCCGTCGCGTAATTTCAGAAATTCGTCGCGTAATTTCAGACAGATTTTTGAAATTTCAGATGGATTTTTGAAATTCCAGACGGATTTTTGAAATTCTCGACAGATTTTTGAAATTCGCAATGGATTTTTGAAATTCCCGACGGATTCTGAAATTCTCGAAGGATTTTTGAAATTCTCGACGGATTCTGAAATTTCCGACGGATTCCCGAAATTCTCGACGGATTTTCAAAATTCTTGAAAGATTTTCGGAATTCTCGACGGATTCTGAAATTTCTGACGGATTTCCGAAATTTCTGACAGATTTCTGAAATTTCGCGATGGAATTCCAAAATTCCCGATGGATTTATGAAATTCAAATAGTCAGAAATATTCGTCGGAAACTGGAACTAACTTTTTTGAGGTCTTGGATGGTGAATTCTATTTTTGTATAAAAAAAGACAGACTGACTAAGATATATTAACGTTTTGTCACTAATAACTCAAAATATTAACGTGTCCTAGTGGTTAATGTGTTTTAAAAATGTAGTTAAACCTTGAGTTTGAAAAACCGTGTGTATACAGACTTAACGCATACTTTGCAGGGGATACACCCCGACAGCCCGATTCATTGCCTCCTTTGTTTCAACTTTCCTCATGCCAAAGCCAGGAGATATCCCTCTTTTCATCCTCCTTTTTAAAGGAGAGAACCTTATCACACTTATCCTTCTCCACGCGAGGTATTTTGATCTCTTTGTCGAGAACAATGACATGTGTCCTAATCGCTTTGAGCTCTAGAGTAATGGTCCACTCAGGACTGGTAGAGACAACAGGAACATTTTGATGGGAATCGAGGTTATAGAATTTTCTTCAAAGTCACTTGTTATGTTGATTAATCTTATGTCAGTGGAAGAAAATGGTTTGAGAACTGTTTCTATCAAGGGTTTACTCGAGTTAGGTTGTATCTACAACTCTCATGATGATCTATCAAGTTTTGTTAAGTTTGTGTCTCTATCTTTATATTTTGTATGTGTTAATGTTTTAGCCTTATGGCTCGCTATTCGAGATTATCTTATTAAGCTCGTCTATCTTGTAACCGTCTAGGTTTATGAATGAAAGAATTCTTTTGACAAAAAAAAAACAAAATCCAAAAACTATTGTAGAATCCACTACTAGTCAAGGTCCAAATCGAACTAGATTAAAATTTATCATTCCAAACTCGAGTTGAATTTTATTATAATCTGAATAGTAAAAGAAATTTCTCTACCGAATTATCCGAAACAAATTTCTATTTTGTCTTTCCACACCAAATTAAACTAAAACTTATGATTTTTTAACTAGAGTTTTTATTTTCTAAAAACTCAAATCATGTGGATTTTAATTTCTATTAAGAATTGTGAAAAAAATTCAAAAAATGGTTTTCTATTTTTTAGGGAATCTATTTAGTGTAAAATCTTGAATGAAGAAAAAATAGGTTTTTGAAAAAAAAAAAATCCAAAAACTATTGTAGAATCCACTACCATTCAAGGTCTGAATCGAATTGGATTAAAATTTATCATTCCTAACTTGAATTGAATTTTATCATAACCTGAATAGTGAAAGAAATTTCTATACCGTATTATCCGAAACAAATTTGAATTTTCTATCCATACCAAATTAAACTAAAACTTATGAAATAATATTTTTAACTAGATTTTTTTCTAAAATCACAGATCATATGGATTCTAATTCCTATTAAGAATTGTGAAAAAATCAAAAACTGGTTTTCCTATATTTTTAGAGAATCTATTTAGTGTAAAATCTTGAATGGAGAAAAAAAGTTTTTGAAAAACAAAATCGAAAAACTATGGTAGAATCCACTACCATTCAAGGTCTGAATCGAATTGGATTAAAATTTATCATTCCGAATTCAAAATTGATTTTTTTAACCTAATAGTAAAAGAAATTTATACCGAATTATCCTAAACAAATTTTAATTTTGTATATCCAGACTAAATTAAACTAAAACTTATGAAAATGATTTTTTAACTATACATTTAAATGTATTAAAAAGTTCACAGCATTACTTAAAATTAATTATTTTATTTTACCATGACATTTGTCAAATAAGGACAGGTCCTTATAGCTGAAGGAGCATGTCTTGTTGCTCTTAAAGATCCTCTTATAGCTGAAGGAGCATGTCTTGTTGCACATAGCATTGTAAGCACATATAGATAAAAATGAAGTCAATGACGGATACTTGGCTGAGGTGAGGTAAGCCACTTATAACATTAATACACTATCCAATGCAATAAGAATATTTTCCATAGGGAATATATACACAAATAAAAATCGCCTGAAATTACGATTCTGCCATTGTCGGTGGATCTTCACTCCAAACTCTAAATCCCACTTCACTCGACCTTCATCGACTTCCCCTGCAAACACAGTACTACTCAGGTGGGTCTTTCTTCTCATTCTTCATTGTCGGATCTGTATCTCTAAATCTCTTCTGGATCTGGATAGGGAAGAAGAAATGTTTGCCCGATCGGCGATTCCAAGAACCGGAGGGTTCCGTCCTGAGAACTTAGGGCAAAACGCACTCAACTTAATCGGGAACATAGGCTTCTCACTCTTCGTCTTCGGAGTACTAATCTTCACCATTATCGCCGCTACTTACGAACCAGAAGATCCTCTCTTCCACCCATCTGACAAAATCACAACTTTCCTCACTTCCACATCAAACGCTACATTGAGATCCGATGACTCTGTTGTTAGAACCGGTGAAGATTTTATGGTGGCTAATCAAACCGCTTTTGCAGCTTTCATCAACATTACTGATGTTGAAGCTACCAATACCAATGAGACCAATGAGGAAGAGGCTAATCAGTTGGAATGTGATGTGAATACTCCTATTGAGTGTAAAGATCAAGAAGTGTTTCATCTTATGATGAAAGCTACGATTGAGAAGTTTAAAGACATTCACTTTTATAAGTTTGGTAAGCCTGCGGTTGGGGAAGGTGTGAATTCGTGTGATATGGCGTGGCGGTATAGGCCTAAAGATGGGAAGAGTGCTGCTTTTTATAAGGATTATAGAAGGTTTGTGATTGGAAAGTCTGAGAATTGTAGTTTGAGTGTGGTGGGGATTGGGGAGTATCATTCGGGTTTAAATGCGAGGAAACGGAAGAAGAATCAGAAAGCTGGTTTTGAGAAAACGGGTGGGAAGAAAGATGATTTCTCTTTGCCTGTGGTTGGTGAAGTAGTGAACGATTCTCTTCCTATGGTTGAGTCTGATAAGGCGTTTGAAAGCGGGAAGTACTTGGTTTATGTTGGTGGAGGAGATAGATGTAAGAGTATGAACCATTTTCTGTGGAGTTTCTTGTGTGCACTTGGGGAAGCTCAGTATTTGAACCGGACTTTGGTGATGGATTTGACGCTGTGTCTGTCTTCTATCTACACATCATCTGGCCAGAACGAGGAAGGGAAGGATTTTAGGTTCTACTTTGATTTCGAACATTTGAAAGAAGCGGCTTCTGTGTTGGATGAAGTTCAGTTTTGGGCAGAGTGGGGGAAATTGCATAAGAAGAAGAATAGATTGAACCTTCATCTCGTGGAGGACTTTAGGGTCACGCCGATGAAGCTTGCTGATGTTAAAGATACGTTAATAATGAGGAAGTTTGGGTCAGTAGAACCAGATAATTACTGGTACAGAGTTTGTGAAGGAGATGCAGAATCTGTTGTTAAAAGACCGTGGCATCTGTTATGGAAATCAAGAAGGTTGATGGAAATTGTCTCTGCGATTGCATCGAGGTTAAACTGGGACTACGATGCAGTACACATTGAGAGAGGAGAGAAAGCAAGAAACAAGGAGCTTTGGCCTAATCTTGAAACAGATACTTCCCCAAGCGCTCTCTTGTCGACCTTGCAGGACAAAGTAGAAGAAGGAAGGAATCTCTACATCGCAACAAATGAAGAACAATTATCCTTCTTCAACCCTTTGAAAGACCGGTATGCCACTCATTTTCTTTACGACTACAAAGATCTGTGGGACGAGAGCAGCGAGTGGTATTCAGAGACTACAAAACTTAATGGAGGCAACCCGGTCGAATTTGATGGTTATATGAGAGCATCTGTTGACACAGAAGTATTCTTGAGAGGGAAGAAGCAGATTGAAACATTCAACGATCTTACAAACGACTGCAAAGATGGAGTTGGGACCTGCAATGCTGCAACTTCCTGATCTCTCACAAATTCCTCATTTGTTTGTTGTTTGAATCATCTTGTACCACTTGTTTCCAGTTTTGTCTTGTAGAATAGCTTTGTATTTTCCATAACTGTTGTTTCGTCTCATGACTTTTAGACTAATATTTGCCCTTTTGGCCCTTCTAGTTTGGTTCTATTTCCTTTAAATGCAAATTCTGAGGGAAGAAGATGATATTATTGGTACACAAAAATTAATTGGGTACAGTGAAGAACGGTATTATTACTTGAGACAACTAACAAAAGCGATGGGAAAATAAGAGAAAAAATGTTTCATCGTCTTTGTTTACCACTGGTCTTCTCCTTCTTCTTAATTGGAATAAGGGTGAGCTTCTTCTTGCCTGAGGAGTCTGCTATGGCGTCAGCTTTCTTGAGCAGTGAAATGGCAACTTGATGCGGTCTTTCATTTACTGTCTTCTCATCCATGAACGGTTTGACCTCAAAGGTTCCTCTGGTGAAATGTCTAGCAACCTACAAAAGACATTTATCCCTCAGTTGTGTCAGAAAAACTAATATTCAGACAGCCTCATCAATGCGAACTTCTGGCTAACGCGAATCAAATAAAAGGAGGAAGAGTGTGCTGAAGGTACCTTTAAGAGAATCCATACTTTCAGGGAACTACTGAGGATTGCAAGCCGCGTCCTCTTCCCCGTAGTCAAGAAGCTTGACATATGACTGTCCACCCGCAATATGAACCTTGGCCACGACTTGGGGTTTTCCAGGTCTCCTCTTTTCTCCATCTTTGCCTGAAAAATTTAGATCGTCATGACATGGACCAAAACATCATTGAAGGATGGTCTTCACGTTTGAACAAAATGGAGAAGAACAATAGTAAGCAACAACAACAATTACTTAATTCTAGATGTTCTTCATTTGGTTGGAAAGAGAAGTAACAAAAAAGAGTCTAGATTGAAACACTCACAAGCTGTCGACAAATCTCTTGTTCAATTTTTGAAAAGGAAGTCTCCAGTGCCTCCACTCGACCAGTTGCATGACAGCAAGAACACGGTTCACTGATCATGAATGTTACACTTGGTCGAACCTGTGAAAAAATAGATTCACTGCAATAAGTATTAATCAAGGGCTAAGTTCTTTCTGGGGAACGACCCCACCTGTAACAGTATATAGTGGACGTTTATGCCAAAAGATTTGATTAGAAGCTCTACAGAAAGAGTAAAACATCCACAAGTTGGGACTATACCCTTTTTCTTGTTATTTCCATAAGTCCGTGTCTAGACAGCTCTGATACTTTTACCAGTGACCTATCTCTCTCCACTGCTTTCTTGACCTCTTCATAAACGAGTCTCTTATTTGCTGAAACCCAAAAAAATAAAAATAAACAAGAATTTACCGGACATCCATCATTCAAGAAAGGGATTTGCACATCTAATATTTTATGTGATTGCATGAATAACAATGACATTCTAACTCACATTCATCTGCCATGTCAATGAAATCTACCACAATGATACCGCCAATATCTCTCAGCCGAATCTCCCTTGCAATCTGAATCGCATTGAGTATTACTTAATAAATGCCTTTCAAGATCAGCATATTGCAAAGCTTGAGTAGACTTCAAGGAGAACTACACAAGTCTAGCATGCCTCACATAGTTACTCTTTCTCCTTGTTAAAATTTTCCTATGGCATTCACTAATCATCGGATAATTCATACACCCTTAATTATGCTCGTATCTGACCCCATGACACTCTATAGAATAATTACTAAGGCACTTGTCAGAGGTAGAATTTCTGCCGCAAAAGGTTGGTGAATGAATATGTAATCTAGCAGCCAAAATGTATCACATACTTGTCTGGCAGCAGTAAGATTAACTTCTAAAATAGCTTTCTCCTGTGAATTACCCTGACCAAACATTCCATGTCCTCCGTTCACATCAATAGAGACCAACGCCTCAGTTTGTTCAATCACTAAAGAACCTCCATTGGAAAGTGGAACTCTGCAAAAGAGGCAAAAGATAATTTATATGGAGATATCTGGGAAGGAAAAGGTGGGTCATAACTCCCGACAGTGCAGTGTTAGCCATTTCTTACCTTTTACTGAGAATACCTTCGATTTCCTCCTCAATGTCATATAAATCAAAAAGAGGGATACCCTTATCATGCAGTTGCACTCGATTACAAAGATCAGGTGCCATATCCTGCAGGTAGTGTGTGACCTGTAAACTGATACCAGTTAGTGAAATAATTTGGATACAGTATCTGCTCTATTGGGTGATCCGTTCAAGATTACGGTACAGTTTATTTATCTGCAAGTGTAAGAGTTGGTACAAAAAGAGAAGAAATGACCCATGAAACTGGAGCTTTCACTCAAGCATTTGAAAATGACATTCAAGGTATGATGTAAATCAATAAATGTATGAAGATAATAAGATCATTGCTCATGACAGGGAAAGTCTCAATCAACACACTATTCATTGCTTATTATGGAAAATGAAATTGAGTAAAATGGGGGCAATGTACCTCATGGTATGTCCTGGGAGAGTCAACCACCATCTTCTCAACCTGGAAAAAACCAAGATATTACTGTCACTTGACATGTCAACACAGAGAACCTAAAAGGGGCCAATGGAAGAAAAAATAATGGAAAATGGCCTAACTACCTTGTCATTGAAATAGTCCTGCACAACTGAGAGTGTTTGACCCATTGCTCTATGTAGCAGCGCTGGAATGGCTCCTTCCACACCTTCATCTGCAGCAAGGGCTGCAGATTTTGCTTCATCTGTAATGTTCTTCCAGGTTAAAAGCAGACCTTCTAAGTCTTTCTGCAGTTCTTCGAGAGAATGGCCAGAAGCTACAGTCCTTACAGTCAGACCAAAACCCTGAGGCTGCAATGTTTTTGCTATAACTTTTAACCGGGTTCTTTCAACTCCCAAAATTTTTTTCGAGACTCCAATTCGTTTGCAACGAGTCATTAATACCTATAACGGCAAACTTTATTTCAGACAATAGAATCATAAGAAACGAAAGGAAAAGAGTCACGGGACAAAACACATGTCATACCCAGAATCTACTTCTCAGTTTCGGATAAGCAGTAAGAGTTGGACCTTTCGTACCGAGGCCCTCTTTAACAACTTGGACAATTATCTTGGTGCCTTTCCGAACTTGAATCCACTTATCATCCTTAGACGACACCGCTTTAGAAGTTTTTGCAACTGATGCATTAGGAACGAGAGAATCTGCAGAGTGTTCTCTATCCAGAGGAATAAAGCCATTCTCAGATCTAACTTCCACAGCGCCATGGTTCACTATAGTTCCATTAACTAGTCCAGCTGGAGCATCTGAGACATGATATTCATCATTTTCCTGATCATCGTCATCATCATGAAAAGATTCCCCAGGGTCATTTGAATCAATATCTAATAAACTACTGGCTTCAAAGTCATAGGAAGCATGTTCGATTTCATGGGGAGCTGGAATGTCATTAATAGAAAGGATCGGAGAACTATCAGCTGCTTGCTTCTTTGATCCATCACAGAATGGAGGGAATATGAATGGTTCCCTGTTTGACTTAATGTCCATGAAAGAATGTCTAGCACTTCCGATATTCACAAATGCACCACCCATATGGGGGACAAACTTAGTGATTACGCCCAGGTAAACACTATCACACTGCACATTGTTCTTAACTGGTTCCAACAATAACTCAACCAGCTTTTCACCTTCCAGTACAGCAATCCTTTGCACAGTACATATAGAAGAATTGATCAGTATCGTAGTAGAAATGGATTCTGGTTGGAAAAATCCATCATCAGGTAAGAGAGTCTCAGCCAGCTGGTGATGTTGTTCATCAGTGTCTAAGTTGTTTTCAATTTCATCACAGCTTTCAACATCTTGTTCATTATCAGTCTGCATATTCCTTGCATGTGGCAAGGTAATAGATTCTTGAAGAAACCACGGTTCCTCGATTGGCTGATAATTGTCAGAAAATAATGCACTAAAGTTTGAGTTCTCTGACGGAAAAGCTGCAAGCTCATCACAGGAGAAAGATTCATCTCCTACTTGCTTATCATTCAGAAGTGGTCTCGGGACTTCTATAGCACTATCGGCAGAAGTGCATTCATCTGCCAAACCACTGGAAGCATTTGAGTTTTAAAACATTTTGCAAAGGATGAAAAGAGACGGAAAGAGGAGGAACCACGGAAATGTTACCTTCGCTTTGAGCTGAAGTAACAGAATTTGGAAAAGGGTAAGCATCATCAATCCAAGTCCCCCATACATAGGATTCTTGTGATTTTGAGGAAACACTCATCCATGAATCCCTTATAATTATTTTTCTCTCTCGACTGAAAGAAGAAGGAACTGATAACGAAAATTGTGGCCCTGGTCTCCAGATGACATCAGATGAAGATCCGAACCCAGCTTTAAAAAAATAATTATACCTGAAATTTACACCAGAAGCAATCTGCCAAGCATATTAAGTTATAAGCAAAAAAGACATATGAACTTGCTTTCAAGAAAAGAGTTTGGTTCCTTTTGATGCTACGAGTGAACATTCAAATGTTTTATGTAAAGCAAGATACATCTCTACTTATGTTTGCTAAGGCTTAAGTGAAATAAATGAATGGATTACCTTGACTTTAGCTTCCCATTCATTATCATTTTCAGTAGGCGACATTGAGATTGCACAGTCTGGCTCCCAGCTACCTAAAGCGGAAGGATCTCCAGTAACGTAGAGATTTTCATTGGGCGCCAGATCAGCTTCCACAATCCAAACAACCTCGCATAATCCTTTCCACAGACTAGCTGGCTGTTCTGAGAATGCAGAAAATCAAAATTTCAGTAGTTAAAAATGCAAACACCGAAATTTTGAAATTCGAGGCATGACACAAATGATTTTCCATTAGGGCATTAGGAAAAAGATAAACTGAAAATACCGCAAGAAAGTTAAAAAATGAGAATTTTTCATAGAAAAATGTTTTCTTCTCCCAATTACCTTGTTGTGCACTCATAATAGCAGACCTTGCACGTAAACGAGAGACCCCAAAGCACAAGGTGAGCCTAAAGGTCTTCCCACGCTCAACATGAGAGAACATATATCTGTTGAACGACAGAGATTCCAAGTTAGTACAAAGTGGTATTTCCTGTTCACAAATTTGCTATAAGATTCTCTTTTAAGTTCAAGCATGTACAATGTTTTCCCCTCTAATCTTGTTATGTCTAAATCATTTATATATCCATCAAAAATCTGAGTTCAGGGAGGAGCCCTGTGAGATATGAACTCAAGAGACTTGAGTACAAACAAATGTTCAATCCAGCTCCAAATTGACAGTCACTAGAAGAAACTAAAGAAAAGAAAAAGACATGAAACAGGAAGAGCAAGGGACAATTCAACATCTTTCCCAAAACTAAAAAATTGGCTGAAACTCTCACTTCAAGCTCTAAAAAAACCATCTAAGAAACCCATCTCCACTATAAATTCATAAAATCGAAAGCTTCAATTTCAATTAGAACAGGGCACAGACAAAGTGTATGATAAAATGCCCCAATGAAACAACTTACGAAAAAACAGGAAACCCAGAAGTAACAAGCCACGAGGCGCGTGAAGAAACGGAAAATTGAGGAAGACGAAGCCATGGGACTTCAGCAACATCCATGGTACTGAGTTGCTATGAGTTCACCAATACACGGAGTCGGTGGGACGAAACGAGCGGAATTAGAAGCGCCAGATTTTTTGAAGAGAGAGAGTAGAAGTCAAAAGATGTGTAAAGGTTTCTCGGCTTTCTGAGGAAAGCTTAGAAATTGGGATTCCGGGGAGGTCCCGTGGAGAAGATGACGATAACGGAAGGATATGGTGCGTCTCCTTCTTTGGCTTTGGCGCCTTGCTGTGGCACGTGCGGTAGATATTGTATCACACGTGTCTAATTCTCTAAAGCCCAATAATAGTTAATATTTAGAATTTTGGTCTATTTTTGGCCCATTATTTCAGTTCTAAGCCCAACGGACGAGTTCTCCCATGTTCAAAATTATATCATGATATCAAAAGTATGATTGGTAAGAAGATTATGACATTTATGGGGCTTATAGCAGTTCCATTGGGTAGAAACTCGCTTGGGTATCTCACAATTAAAATATTAATATTTTTATGTAATTTAATTATTTAAAATGATTCATATCTATATGACACTATATACTCACACATACGAATTATCAAAATATTATTTTAACTATACCAACAAACAAATAATGTATGGTGACACACATAAACTATGAGATATTACATAGCTAGCCACACATACGAACTATTAAAATGTCATTTTAACTACACCAACAAACAAATAATGCACAGTGACATACACAAGGTATTAAAATATAATATTTGTACAATATTATATATATAGTAATTAAAACTAATATACTTTAGTTTTAGTAAAGAAAAAAGAAAAATACAGATATTAAATCCAATAAACTCTTATGTATGAAAAATTGTTTTAAAATATATAATAATCTCAAATTTTAAACAAAAGAAAATATAATTCTTAAAAATAGTATTTTACTGACAAATTGAGGTGTTAGGCGGTGTATGAACAAACGCCTATCGCCTAGCGGTGTACGAACGTCTATCGCCTAGCCGTATACGCCAACACATAAGTGAAGTCTAGACGGATTAGATATCTCATATATATATATATATATTATATATATATATATATATTTTAGATATCTTAGGTGCGTCTAGGCGCTACGCGGTGATCAGACGCCTCTAATTTAAGCTATGAGATAGTTTTGACGGTTTCAAATAATTTGAACGTCTAATAACGTACATGCGGACATTACGCGGTTTAGACAGATGCATGGACGGATTTTAGGCGGCAGCTAAAAAATAATAATAGATTATTATATTTAATTATTTCTTAAAATATTAATCTTAAGAATTATATATATTTTTTTAATTGTGAGATTATTATATATTTTAAAACTACCCTTTCATACATAAGAGCTTATTAGATTTTATCATAAGAGGTTATTGGATTTTATATCTATATTTTTTTTCTTTACTAAAAACTAAAGTATATTAGTTTTAATTACTATATGTAAATATATAGTAAATATATATTATCTAAAATATCTAATCCTTATACTTCTAAATGAAACAAGTGCGGATACGAGAGACCACTCTACTCTCTCTCTTCTCTTATCTAATTTCTTTTTAATATTTTAATATATAGTTTCTAGGTGAGAGACTCCCAACAAAATTGTCTTAATGGGCTTGATTGGTTTAAACTTAAACCAAGTGCGGATGGGGAGTTTCCAAAAATTGGACGATTACGATTATTAAATAATTACGATTACAATTTTAAGATTATTAAATAATTTGAAGGGGAACTTGCTAATATAGCTTAGAAAAGTGTGTGAGAGTACCAAACTAGCAGAACATGTGGTGAAAAGTGTAAAAAAAGTAATAATCCCAAGCGTACTCTTATATCCTATGAGAACAAAAACGTAATTACAAAAATGCCATTAAAAAGAGAAAGAAATTTTTGGCGGGAAAATGACATGTTTTGGCGGTAAAAATAAGTCTGTCGTCCAAGTGACGACAGATTTGTGTGTTTACGACGACAAATTTGTTTTGATTACAGAGATATGCGATAGATTTCTTTGGTAGAGAAAATAGCAGATTAATTTTCTGTGATAGATTTCTTTGGTAGACTTATCATTTAGTGGTAGTAGGCTTAGTTTTGGGCCATAGATTAATCTGACAGACTAAGTTGGTAGATTTATTTGACAAAGTAAATCCCTTTGACGATAAAGCTATGTGACAGATTAAATTATTTAAGTTTTACTGATAGAGCTATATAGTAGACAAATTGGGTAGATATTTCTGATAAACTTAACATTACGTTGCGGTAGACTTTTTCCGAATCGGTAGACTTTTGCGAAAGTCTATCAAATAAATATTAGTCTACCACATACTTTTGTTTGGCTACGACAGAGTTATTCCACCTCCCAGATTTACTAGCAAAACATAATTACTGAAGTAGCATCACGTGACGACAGACTTATTTTTAGTGACGGTAAAGTTATCATAAGTCTACGTGTGATGCTAGACGTCTCCAAACTGTTTATTTACGTTGCACCATATTTAAACTTATTTGAATGCATTAGTTTGGTAGACTTTTTAATATAGTGGTGGCAGACTTATTGGAAAAAAATCGGGCATAACCATTCTTTTCTTCATAAATCTGGCATAACCATAAAATTAGGAGAAATACGAAAATGCCCCGTTTGAAAGCAACAATTTACAATCTGCAACATCTTCTCAATTCACCTATACCTAATTTTCGGCCATCAAACGCCGTTTGAGGAAAGGAAATCAAACTCGAAAGAAAACATGGAGGATGTAAACACAGAGGTTTGATTTACAGAAGATACCATGCACACATGCAATAGCCACTGCAGTTGCTGCAAATGTATCAGTTATTTCATTGTGCCATGCATACTTTCGAAAGGACTACCTCTGTAAAGGGTATGGGAAGTCGATTTTGCCAAAGGATACATCTTGCGAGGTCCCATGCGCTATTGCAAAGAAGATATGCAAACCTCTGTTTGTTAGGAACCCTCCCGGGAGGCCTAAGATGTCAAGAATTAAAGCACCGCATGAGGTCGCAATGTCAAGAAGAAGACCTAGGAAAACACATGCTTGTAGGAAATGTCATAAATCTGGCCACAATCGCCAAACATGTCTTGCAAAATAAAATGTAAATTATACTCGAAACTTACTCTTACTGGTCTTGTTATTTACTGGTGTCCTCGCATCTTCGACTTGCCGTACACATCTTTGAGTACAGTGTTACGGAGAGATCGCATATATAAGTGTATGATAACCTCAGAGTTATTAACATACTAAAGAAACCTTTACGTTGCCGCAGAGTTAATCCTGCAGACTTGTTGTTATATTCGCACCGCAGATTTATATGTTATGTTACCAGATTTATAGTCGCACATATGTGTTCAGGTACCGTAGAGTTGTTTCTCATTACCTGAGATGATTGCATCTTGACCATCCAATTTAGGTTCGAAACCCAACTTGTCCTCAGGCGCATCTGTCTTCGTCTTATTTAGTATCACACATTTTTGATCTCGATCTTATCGTTTTTAGTTGTTTCATCTTGGGTTCAGTAGGCATCGATATCACGCGTTCCCAGGTCGATCTTCTCCTCTTCAACTTCTTCTTTTTTTCTTATTTTGGAAAATGGATCAGATTATTGTTGTGTGTGGATAATGGCAGCTTCAAAGAAGCAGATGGTTGTTTGTAGTTGATTATAAGCGAGGTTCTCGAATGCTAAAAGCTTATTCAAGTACGCGCTTGGAAGATTTACTGAAATGGTGTATGAGGATTATTCATTGGATAAGCCAGCTTCTATTGTCCATTTGAGTAACATGTTGCCAAAGAAGATTTTGTAGAAACTACCTCAAGATACTCCTCCGGTGTATGTTGAGAATTGTAGACAATTGCACGCATTTCTGGGTGAATCGAAAGTGGAACACTTCGACTCTGTGTGGAAGTGAAAGATAAAGCTTCTGGTGAATTGAAAGAGGCAATTGACCATTTACCGAAAGATGTATTTGACGATTTCGTTATTCCAAATAGTAGAAGAAGCAATCGAAAAAGGAGGCAGATGGATGGGCTTCCAAAAATAGAACAAAATTTGGATGCAAATGTATTCGACAAGATTCATAGTGGTTAGAAGCTTGAAATAGTTCTTGACAAGAACGGCAAGGAAACGGTTGAAGATGATGAGGAATACAAATTTGATTATTGTGATGACTCCGACGGAACAGACTCGGGTGATGAGAATTTTGCATCGTATGGGATAGTGCCTACAGAAGAGGATGGAAACCCAGATGTATATGTTACTGTAGGTAATGGAAATGCTGATTTTGAGAACATAGAATTGACTTCTCTCAATTTAGCCGTTAAACAATCCTATGAGACAAAAGAGCATCTCGAAGGAAGATTGAAGATGCTATGTGTCGTAGAGAAATTTGATTTCGATGTAGTCTCATCAACACCATTCTTCTACTTTGTCAAGTGTTCGGGGAAGGGTTGTACCTGGGAGGTTAGAGCTACACCATTAGGAGATTACCCCAAATTTCATAGTAGCTCTAACCTCTCCTCTCATCCACATCGAAAACCCAGCGATTCTTCTCAAATCTTCACAGCCCACATATTACAACTACATCCTCCGTGTTTACATCCTCCATGTTTTCTTTCGAGTTTGATTTCCTCTCCTCAAACGGCGTTTGATGGCCGGAAATTAGGTATAGGTGAATTGAGAAGATGTTGCATATTGTAAATTGTTGCTTTCCAACGGGGCATTTTCGTATTTCTCCTAACTTTACGGTTATGCCAGATTTATGAAGAAAAAAATGGTTATACCAGATTTTTTCCTATAAGTCTGCCACCACTGTATTAAATAGTCTAGCAAACTAAAGCATTCAAATAAGTATAAGTCTGTCAAATAAGTTTAAATATGGTGTAACGTAAATAAACAGTTTGGAGACGTCTAGCATCACACGTAGACTTATGATAAGTTTACCGTCACTAAATATAAGTCTCGTCACGTGATGCTACTTCAGTAATTATGTCTTGCCAGTAAATCTGAGAGGTGGAATAACTCTGTCGTAGCCAAACAAAAGTCTGCGGTAGACTTGTATTTATTTGATAGACTTTCGCAAAAGTCTACCGAGTCTCACTTTGAACCTCTAAAAATTTTCACTGACATTTCGAACTTTTAAACCATGGTTTTTATCAATATAACCTCCAAACTGTAGTTTTTGTTTACTCCGTCAAAATATATAACGGATCACTAATGTCCGTTAACTCCGTTTAAGATTTAATAAAACTTGTTGTTTTATTAAAAACTTCTTCTTCTTCTTCAATTCTGGTGATATTTTCGCGGCTTGTTTCATGGACGGAGAGAGAACTCTGTTGAGTCGTCTCTCAATTCGTCTAGGTATTTCGTTCTCAGGCTCGATGACGGGAGAGGGAAGGATGCGTTTATCTGTCTAGGATTCGCTGAGAGCAACGAAGCGTTTGATTTCAATGTCGCGTTATCGGATCATGAAAATTACGCGACGAGGGAGAAAGAGAAGGAGATTGGAGAAACGAGTGAGAGCGATAATCATATCGATATCCATCCCTCCATGAAGGCTATCAGATCTATTCTTTAAAAAGAACTATCAAATCCAATGTAGAGTTGATTGTTACAGTTACGTTTTGTATTATCATTCTCTTTGCAAAGATCTTATCTTGCTCTCTTCAATTACTCTCGATTTTGAGTTTGTGTCGATGATTTATGAACTCCAATGTCCATGATTCAATTATAATTAAGATTTTTCCGTATGGGATTAAAAATTGTGGAATCAAACTGATTCAATTTCCAGATTCAATTTCCAGATTCTACAAATTAGAGCTCCAACGAATCTACAATCGGAGACACTAGAGCTCCACCGGAGAGCGACAAGGGAGTTACGAAGCTCCGACGAAGGCATGAGTTCGCCGAATTCTATTACGTGCCAGGCGAGTGAAAGCCATCGGGATTAAGCCCTAAAATACAAAACCCAGAAAGAATCTACTCCATAGAAGCAAATGCAAAACTAAGAAAAATACAAAAAACCTTAAGATGGAGATTTAGGGATTGTAGAATCAGGAATTTTTATTTTTTTTGTCTTCAGAATCAGGAAATTTGAAAGAGAGGAAGAAAAAGAAGAGAGAGAGTGAAAGAGAAGAAGAAGAAGAGAGGGAGAGCGTTTAATTAAAAAAATGAGTGTTTAATAAAACAACACGTTTTTAAAAAAAATCTTAAACGGAGTTAACGGTTTCGTTAACGGACATTAGTGATCTGTTAGATGTTTTGACAGAATAAACAAAAACCACGATTTAGAGGTTTATATTGGTAAAAACTATGTTTTAAAGGTTCGAAGTGTCAGTGAAAAATTTTAGAAGTTCAAAGTGAAACTCGTTCACACTTTGAAGGTTAAAAATGCAATTTTCCCAAAAAAAAAGTATCAAGAAAGGAAACAAATACAATAGTAACATCCACAATCCATACCATTGGGAGGAACATTAGTAGAGAAACAACATTCATAGCCAATAGAAAAAAATTTCCACGAGTAAAAACAAAGTTATACCAGTCATGCTCCCATGAATCCTTCATTTCACTCTCATCCACGTCTTCATCATCCTAGAAAACAAAAACTATAAGAAATAGAACTCCAACTGACTACTCAGAAGTGACTCAATTCATATTAGAGAAAATTATATTGAGACACACATAGAGGATATAAGAGAGGACACATCGAGCATAGTCAAACCCCAGTCAAACTCCAGTCATCCATAATTGCTGCTTATTATCGGGTAATAGATACACAACTATCTGAGTCCAACTGAAAACCTACCAGACATACGCATAAACATCACAACCCTGCAGATTTGAATCAGCCTATAGTAGTAATCAGTCCATAAAATTTAAAACACATGTCACCCCGCTTAGTGGTGATGCTTACATCTAAATCACTTTTATTATAACATGCATACAAATCATATTGATATTTATATAGCATCCAGTTATGCTTATCTAAATGACTATATTCAACATAAAAAGAGTATATATGGAAGCATTTTGCCTGACCAGTCAACAAACAAATGGTTAAGCAGTTCTCAATAAGCTTGCTGCTATTACCAACTTCTCATCAGAGCCAGAGCACACTGATATTGTTACTTGGCAAATCATGATTTCACAGCTGAAGGTCTTACAAAAGATCACATAGACCTAACAGTCCAACTCGTAGCTCACATGCGAGAAGAACCGCTAAATTTGATGCTTGCAAAATCGTAGATATAAATTTGTTTTTCAATTGAAACTATTACAAGTATGTCAGCTACACGTTCCATGAGCTCTTAAAGATGCCAAACAAAAAAAGCACTCACCAAAATTCGAGGATCTTAAACACACAAGAAAACAATCCATAATATATCAATTTCTATACAGTCTCTATACAGTTCTGTTAAAGCCTTTGTAGTGGGACTAACCTGTCATGGAGAGGATATAAAGCCTGCGTAGCGATCAGTTCAGAATATATCAATACATTTTTAACTGTACAGAGAGAGTGCTTGAGATAGATTTAAAACAAGCAAAGGAATAATCAAATTACACTGAAAAATGGATGCCATGAGCAAAGTCTTTGTTGAGTAAAAAGAGATACAAATGATAAGAAATCGAGATTTTGAAAGATTATAATTTTCTTAAGAATGGTGAGAAATACTCCACAAGAACTCACAGTAATCAAATCAATATCCTCAGGCTTTTTTTTACCAGAAATTGACCAATATAACAAAGCATAAGGCATCATGTATGATATTCAAGAGAATATGGAATACATATTGGGATATAATATCTGGAAAATGAGATCTAGCGTCACTAGTAGTCCTAGCATCTTCATATTAGGAGTCTCACTAAGAACAACAACAAGAGCACCTACAAAGTAACATGAAACTTAATTAAATTGAAGAAAATCATCGCACTTGGAGGCTCTGGTGCTATCACATAAAAGGATCCACAATTCCATATCCTCATATCAAGGAACTAAGCAATGTATTGAATTGAACAGAAGATCAAGCATTTTATTTATAACATTTTGAACAATTTGATGGCACAGGTATTTTACAAAAATTTAATCGAAAATAGCATTGATGGATCCTAAAAGTAGCTATGACGATTTCTTATAACGAAAAGAATGCACCGAAGAATTCAAAATTTAAGTACAATCATTATATCAGTAACAAACACCAGGAAATAATTCAGGTAGAATAATTTCAGGTTAGAACATTAAGTAGCAACAAACTACACAAAGATTTAAAAAATTGGCCAAAGGGAAAATAATTCACCTTTCACCAGGTAAACGTAAATACTAAGCCAAAAGGTAAACGTAAGTTCGCAGCCGTAAAACGATCCAAGATCTCGAGAGGGATGATAATATCGATACGTTCAGACTCTGGACTTTCCAAAACGGAATAGAATCTTTCATCCACTGGCCTTGAGTCGTTTATTAAGAAATAAGTAACAAAAAAATTAAAAGAAACACAAACAGAACTAAGAACAATTATGTATTTGATAGTAATACCTTGATATTTTTGCAATGATGTACTTGATAGTAATACCTTAATATTTTTGCAATGATGTACTGGAACTGTGAAGATAACAAGATAAAGCTCACAATAGTAGACCTCACAAATAATTTAGTGAATTTCAACAGCATCAAACTATGTGTTTCGACTAAAAGAAACAATGCCACACTAAACAAATCTTAATCTACACACCTCACTTAATCCTGAGATGCTCCAGTACTCACGTCTGGCCAACAAATTTCTCACTAAAAAAAAATATGGTTCTGAAAATAAAGATCTCTAAAACCCAGAATTTATTTTTTAGGTGACCGCAATTAACATGATTACCTAACCAAACAAAAACAAATTAACACGATTTATCAATGATCGTATATTTGGGAAAAATTAATATATGGTTTTAGTGGATCTATAATTAAACGGAAAGGATAAAATAAAGATGCAGATGTGAAGAGACGAAAGAACGTAAATACATGACAAAAATGAGAGGGATAGTGTTAGCTCTGACCAACGTGGAACGGGCCTGGTTCATATAGCAACTAATGATCTTCCATGTGTTATGGTGGGATTTTGAAGCTCAGCTAATATCACGCCCACTACCCACATGTCTGCAGTTCTTTTAACTGTTAGTTTATAGTTTGGCTAGACTTTTGACAGTGCTAATGAAATGTGATCAAGCACAAAAAGATTTCACAAATACCAAGTTCAATGAGCGCTTAAAGATGACAAACAAAAACACTCACCAAAATCCAAGAATCTTAAACACATAAAACAATCCAGATTAGAAATAAAGCTCATAATGGTAGAGCTAACAAATAATTTAGTGAATTTCATAACATGAAACCATGTGTTTTGACTATAAGAAACAATGCCACACTAAACAAATCTTATTCTACATACCTCGCTTAATCCCTGAGTAGCTATAGTACTCACATCAGGCTAGGAAAGATCTGGCTCCTCAAAGCGAGGTAATAAAGCAAGCCATGTCACTTCTCACCCAAAAGCATGGTTAAACACTAAAAAAGTGAGAGTGGAAACCACCAGCTTGTTTGCTAAGTAGAATCAACAGGTGAACACTAATTTGATTTTTATTACGTCGATATTGATAATTTACACATTTCAGCTATCCAACACAACCACGACAAATTTAAAATCTAAGATTTGGAATTTTAAAAATAATCCTTGTGGATTCAAAATTTAGAACCAAATGACGGATTTCAACCAATTTGAGGATAAGCAGATTCATTTCATTCGAACCTTGTCGATTCACTTGGACGATGGGTGCGTCATCATACGACTCTAGCCACCCATTAGAGCTACGCCGCAGATAATCCCGAACAGAAATCCAAAAATCAAATCCATTTTCCTGCAGCCAACCCAAAAAAAAGATACATAATAAACTTAGACAACCGATCAGTAACTCGAAGAAACCCTAAAATCGAACCACAAATGCAATCGAAACCTTTTCCACCACACAAAAAAAAAATCAAAGGTCTGAGTTATCGGCGAGAAGCGTCGGGCACCAATTTATTCTTCACATGATTGGTCAAGTGTGATCGAATCGAAGCAAAGTTAGATTTTGATTTTGGAGAAGACACTAAAGTTAGATTTTACTAAAAAGTCATAAACGTGACACTCTCACCCGTACTGACGTGTTAGCTCCTAGAGAGATATTCTACTATTATATATAATATATATATTAACATAGGTTTGTGGATTCGGAGCCCAATGTCTTTTTTCATAATATTTATAGTTTTGTTGTGTTTTTCTAGATTTTTACAATGAGTGGAACAATAATGGATCGTTATTCTGAGCTTAAATGTGTTTATTTAGGTTGATGTTCTTATGCTTGTGAATTAGCTTATGAAAATCTTATACATGCAATTGCAAAAAGACATTGATAGGGATGAACCTTCAGATGAAAGTCACTTGCTCATTTTGGTTTGTTCATCCCTATTGCAACTTTTGTTCTCTTGTTTGTATATTATTTTGCAAATAAGCTCCCCATTTGTTATAGTTACACAATTTCACATTTAATTTAATTTTTTGAAAACTGCATTTGCTTCTTTTATAGTAAATACGGTTGCTGGATAAAATTTACAGTTTGATGTAAAATATATTGTTTGGGAAAAAACATGTGAATAGAAATGTCTTCTAATGGTTTCACAGCTTACAATCAAAATTTTATTCATTTATTTAAAAGGCATGTATCCTCCTTAGTTTCGGAAATTTGTCCAATAAATAAGGGATAATAATTAATATAGCTTAGAAAAGTTTCTTAATTACTTATATGGAGGGGCTTATTAATATAGCATAGAAATATTGGAAAAAGACACAAGGGCAGTCGGTAGAAATTTTAATTACACCAACTGCCATTAGGGTTAGAAAAAAAGGGATTCCAATATAAAGAGAAGAAAGAAAATGAATCGACATTTTTGTAACCTTCTTCTTTCGTTAGGGTTTGGGGCAATATTATCGTTTATCCGGCGACTGCGACATCAACGGCGACATTTGCGGGAGGTCCGGGGAAAATTAAGTGCGTCTCATAGGCGATTGACAGTGAGTTACTCATATCTTGTGTGGTTTTGTTCGGGTTATATAATGGTTTTGTAAGCAAGGTTTTTTACCATTTGTATCTTATGTTCAAGGTGTTTGCGAGATATCAGAAAGAATCCACCTCTTCTACGGAGGAGCAAATCCTGGTAAGTGTTACGAATGTGGTGATTTCATGAGTTAAGAAAATTGTAATTGTTGAGTTAATATCTCTGAATTAGGAAAAATTTCTGGTAAGTAAGAAATTTTGTGGGTCCTTTCATATAGAGTTATTTTTTTGACAAAGTTTTGATCATGTTTTTATGTCAATGTATTTACGGATTTATTTATATAGAGATACATGCTTATCTATGATGAGCCGCAAATTTAAATATATGGACTCTCCTATTTATTTCATTGTATTGAAATTGAGCATAGATTTATTAATCCATAGATTTATTAATACACATATTGAGTTAAGTATATTGTGCGACATATGTTTTTCTATCGAACCACATATTTATGTATGTATACCCAAAACTTCATTTTTATCTCTAACCCTATTGAATTTGTTGATTATATGGGTAAATGGAATTCCGTGAGGTAAGAAATTTGATGATTTGTTGATTTGCTCTCTATGTCAATGATTCGGGATCATTTATACACATTTGGGTTAGAAAGTAAATTGGCGTGACCTTATATAAATTTGGCGGGATTTGAATGTGATGGACTTATGTTATTGACTGAGGTTTGATAATGTTTTTTCCCTACACATAGAGAAACATGACTTTAACTTCAAGTGGGGAGATGAAGTATCCTCCAAGAATGTATGGTGAAGGGAAATCACCTTTACAACAAAGGAGCATGCACCACAATTGTCATCTGTCTATCTTTGCTAGGCTGAGAGATGCAATTGGTCAAGGTGTGTATGAAGTCATTCGAGACAATTCTCAAGTTGGAGTCTTCCTGAAGCTTGCTGAAAGTGATTATGTATGGTGGTCTAAGACAGTGCATTATTTCTTGACTCATCAATTGGCAATTGACTTGAGATATGAGATGTAGTGTTTGATTGAAGGCAGTTCTTTGAAGTTTTCTTTGAATGAATACGAAGACATAACCGGCCTCAACTGTGCACCATTGGATAAAGCAGACATTGTGGAGGTTGATCATAGAGAATTTTGGGGTGATTTAGAAGTAGATTCAAAGGTTGGACAAAATAGGAATGATTTCTATAAAGCTTCAAGAGTATGCAGGAAATGACATGAACCCCAGAGGAAAATGCTGGGGTTATTGTTTGTTATTCATGTTATTCAAGCATTTGAGAGATATTCGTGAGGATATGTAGGATTTAAGAGTTTAATTAAATCTTTAAAAGTTGTACGTTTTAATAACAATTCTTATACAACCCATGGGTGTGTGCATGTGTTTCTTATTTGGGCATTTGAGAGCGTATTTTAGCTAAGGAAAAAACATGGGCATCCAAAAGATGTTGATGAATTTTTTCTTCTTTGTTGGAGTGGAGGCCAGGAGAGATATACAATTGTTGAATTTCTAGCAAAGGAGAAGAGGCAAAAAAAAAAAAAGGGTATGACATCTCAACAATACCCTCTCCTGATACAACATATTTAGTTCTATCTAGGGAAAATCCCATAAAAAACCTCCAAGTTGTAAATGATTCACAACTTAAACTTTCAACTTTTTTTGTTCCCAGTTAAAACCTTAAACTATTGAATTTTCCCAGAAAAAATCTTCAACTCTTAATATTTGTGCCCGATGTTAAGTTGACTAACGGTCAACGATGAACAGTAACATTGACCGTTAGTCAACCTTTTTTTTTTTTTTTTTTTTTATAACAATTTATCATTTTGATTGATTAGTGTAAGTAGGGTACAAATATTTAGCTAGCCATGACGATGGTAATACATAGGTTGTAAACAAATTTTGAGTGAAGCGGGTTATGCGGGTGCATATTGTGGAGAAAGCATTGCGTGTGCGGGTCGCGATATCTGAAAAAGAGGGTTATATAAACCCGCGTAACTATTAAAACAAAATTCGGCCCAAGTCAATCGAAAACATTAAATTCCAGCCCAAAATCTTATTTTTATGTTTTTATTTAATATAATAAAATAGAAAAAAATAAATTTTTAGTAGTTTTCTTTCTCCGATAAAGCAACAACTCTAACTTAATTTAAAGCATAAGTCTATTAGATAGCAAATTTTTATTTATATTAAAAAATAATTTTTTTAATTATGTTTTGACTCCAATAGCGGATAACCCGCTTCACTCAAAATTTGTTTACGACCTAAATATTTGTAGCAGAAAACCCGTCATGGCTACCTAAATATTTGTACCCTACTTACATTAATTAATCAAAATGATAAGTTAATGAGAGGTCAACTGACCTCACATCCTTCTATCTAGGTCCGCAGTTCGCTGCACATCTGCTGCAACGGTGAAAAAGGTAAGAGTTTTCTAATTGGGCTGGATTTTAATGTTTTCGGCTGACTTGGGCCGATTTTTTTTTTAATTAGTTATGCGGGTTTATATAACCTTCTTTTTCAGATATTGCGACCCGCACCAGCAACGTCTTCTCCATAAACCGCACCCGCATAACCCGCTTCACTCAAAATTTGTTTACAACCTATGTATCACCACCGTCATGGCTAGCTAAATATTTGTACCCTACTTACACTAATCAATCAAAATGATAAAATGTTAAAAAAAAAAAAAAAGAGGTTGACTAACGGTCAACGTTACTGTTCATCGTTGACCGTTAGTCAACTTAATCTCGGGCACAAATATTAAGAGTTGAAGGTTTTTTCTGGGAAAATTCCATAGTTCAAGGTTTTAACTGGGAACAAAAAAAGATGAAGGTTTAAGTTGGGAATCATTTGCAGCTTGGAGGTTTTTATGGGATTTTCCCTTCTATCTAACAGCAGATTAATTTTTATCTAATAACAACAGCTTTAATTGTATCTATCCACACATTTTTTGAAGTTTTTCTATCTACGCGACTCTGCCAATTCCATTATAATAAGGAAACGATACATGCAAAACAATTATGGTGTACATAAGGTAACAAATCTACGGTGTCGAAGAAGTAAATCTGCTCTGCAATTAAATATGAATGTGCGGGGTCAATGACATCATTTACGCTATATGACCTAAAACTATCTGCACACTAATGTTAATATTACTTGAACTACATAATTTCCTTCATCTGACTCTTACTTCAGACTATGACCCTAATAGGTATCGTAGTTACGTTGCAGTAAGTTCTGTTAAATTAAGCATACCCTACACATCTCTGTCATTCCTATATACAATAGATTTGATCAAGCCAAATGAAATCTCGGGGATAAGGTGGAGAATTAGTTCAGCTTTACTGCAGTTTTGGTAAACGATTTAAATTTATTTGACTCGTACATCACGGTTGTATATCTCGATGTCGTTGAAGAGAATAAGTTATGACACGTTGTATTATGTTAGACGTGTATGGCAATGATCGTATTTTTTTGTTTATCACTCCTGTTTTTACATTTTCTGACTCTAATGTAATGAAAATGCCTCAATTCCTGATACAAAAAAAATTTGCAGCTGAAAGACAACAAATCGGCTGATATACAACAAATCTCTGGCATCTAGTTAAATAAATCTGATGGGTATTTTATTAACATCTGCCGGTATAAAACGGAATAAACCATTGAATTAAAACATCCCCAATTTGCTCACCAAATTTCCCCTTAAGCCAACTTAAAGAAACAAGACGTCAGTCGGTTTACTTTCCATCTAATGTCAACATCAATAACAATTTGGTTAGCTATGATTAACTTAGCGAGTTGGGGAGAACAAAAAATAATAGTTACAGAAGGTTTTGATTTGACCGTCACCCGCTCCAATAAAAACTAGATTAATCACACTTGTTTTCAATTCATTGAGCCAAAACATAACGATTTGCATTTTTAGGGGAGCAAAACTTCGAAATAAGGATTCAAAGGTGGATTGTTCGAACAATGAATCCTTAAACTATTCTTCAGCATATATATATATATATATATATTTTTTTTTTAATTTGCAACCTAGTCTATTTATTGACAAACGTTCCGCTGACTTATTCAGTCACCCTAGAGTTGTTTACACTCAACACAGACTTGTTTATAGTTACCGCAAACTTGTTTACATACCATTAAAAAAAAAGTTCAAACAAAATAAAAGTAGATTAAAGAAACTTATTGATCACATTTGGGAGTATTACAAAAATAATGATGATTAACTTTGTAAAATTTGTTTTTATGTTTGTTAATATTAAATATGCAATTTATGTAATTTTTATTAAGTAATTTTGTGTGTTATATAACATATAAAATGTATGTTTTATATGTATTGTTGAAGGTTTATTGTTATTGAGTACTTTTGTCAATATAAGGATTATTTTGCAAATTATTAAAAAAATTTAGATTTTATTGAGGATACATTATTGGAGCAATCGACCCTGAAATCCTCATTTTCATGATTTCCTCCCCTTAAAAGAAATGAGGAGAGCTATTAGAGATGGCCACAAACTAAAAATTTGAGGATTTGAGGGTTAGTTGGATCGAGAAATGCCTCAAAATTTGCTGATCTGATGGCATGTTGGAGATGCCCCTCTAATGATCTTGTTCGAATTAATGGCGTGAACGGAACATAATTTTTTTATAGCCAACATACTATCGTATACGTTCCATATTTGGGTATAAACTCATATTCTTTCTTGAGTGGTTTTTGGTACGATAACATACTCCGACCACGACCACTACATAAAGGGTACACAATAATGAAGATAAGAACATAGAACACTAAAAGATTTTAACCCTTTTTGAATACAATAAAAAATATACAAAACATAAAAAAAAACTACAGGATGTGACTGAGACGTTGGACAAACCATCACAGGTAACACCAATTGCAAATATCCTCGTCAAGAGCGTTGTTCATGTTCCCTCCCACAAGGAGGAGGCTTTTTTCCGCCACAGTTAGGCATGTCAATAGTACTATGGTATTTGTGTGAGTACGCTGGGTTGTATTTCCTTACAACAGAAATTAGCTTCTCATACATGTCTCGAAGCTCCTCAGACTCAAGTGGGTATTGGTTTCAGTTGAACAACTCGAGATATGTAGCTCCCATCGCGCCATTACCGTTGCACATCAACAAAATGGCAGCTGCAAGGGTTGTGTTCGCATGGGCGGGGGCGTTCCTCTGTAACAACTTGATCGCTCCATCTATGTCTCCTTCTTGTGTAAGGAGGCAGAGTCCTTCGTAATATATGACCGTTGTATTTTTAGATTCAAGGCATCGTTCGAAAAAATTCAAGTGACGACCAGGTGCATTGATGTGACGTCGATCATATCCGACTGCATAGAAGTCGTCCGGATCGCTACACAGTGACCATATGTTGGCATCTTTTAGTATGTCGGGTCGGTAGACCATGTCCTTTCCTTGTTTCCCAGCTCGTAAGAGTGGTCTAAGGTACCACCAACATTTGTCCGCCACCTTCTTCGTTATTTTGGCGAGGATTTCGTCAGGCATATCGGGATTTGTCATGTTTGGTAATAGGAAATGGATATCTAGAGAAGGGTCATGGTCAATATATACACATAGAAGCTATACTACAAATGTAGGTGGGGAAGAAGTGGTTGGGGTTATTGATGATTGTAGCCAGTAAGTGTTTCATCCATTAAGGGTTAGTTTAGTGCCCTAGTAAATATCTCATTCCATCCTATTATTCAATTCTATAAAATTGAATACTCATATATATATATATATATCTTGTATTGCTAAAGTATTTTGATAGTTAGTATTTTGATACATTGGTACATGGTTAATTTTTTGGGGTCATTTTGTTTTGTAATTTTCCCTTTACAATGGAAGTTTGTTTTCAAAAGTCGATAATAAATCGGTCGCCCTTTATGGTAACTCTGTAACAGTCGAACATATATCTGGCACCCTATAATATAAATTGGTCGCAATTGAAAATAAACAAGCATAGCATGAAAAAAAAATTCCGCAGCACTGTTAAACAAATCTGTGGTTATAGAACCAAGCACTTTATAATGTTCTAGGTGTACGTACGAGATTTGTTTGTGGGTATCTAACGGTGGCTCCAATGAGCAACTCCCATAAGAACCATTCCATTGGGGAAATTAACGTCAATTCAATCTTACGTAGTTCGACATTAGCCAGATTTCAATGGCCAACAAAAATAGTAAAAAATATGCGCGACATAATCATCTACATTAGTAGTGCATCGAAACCAACAATTAAATATATGTAAATCTGAAATAAACAGCGAAGCCAATAGTTTCTGATGCCAGGGCAAGACATGTTGATGAACCTGTATGCATAATCACAAACTATGGATGATCCAAAAGCATGAATCACACATTGTTCCTCCGCCAGCCCCTTTGCATCCTTCATCCCAGTCTCTATTACCATACTAATCATTAAATGGAGCACACTCACAACTGTACAGTTTATGCTTATCGATTTGAGCTTCCCTCTCCAGAAACATTGGAGGAAGTTCGTAAGCCCATGAATAAATAAGGTGCGCATTATGTAGTTTCCTTCTTACTCCTCTTATAAAATCCATGCTAGGCCTGATAACCTCATGGCCGAAATGGTCTGTAGGAGTCATGATCCTCTGAATGATTTCATAAAAACATATAGCGATATCATATTCCAGGGCATCATTTATTGTAGTTGACAACCCATGATCAAGGTCGCCTTCTCGAAAGAACAACGCAAGACCTCTCATGAAAATTGCATGGGCATTGTTATCTTCAAAACAGATTACCTTGAACCTGTCGAGTACATGATAAAAGCCCCATTACCGGTTAAAGAGAAAGAAACACTCGACATTTCCCAAAAAAAATTGAGATTCAATTATTCCTCGAATCGTCCTGCATGTTGCTCTCACATTAAACAAATCGGGGAAATGGTTGGTTGCCACGAGGAAAATAATGGTGGTGATTAGGTGGTTAGGAAGATCTAAGATATTTTTGGGTGAAGATGTGAAAGGACAATGCTTCTTCGTCATTGTTTCAGAAGAAGCTTTTAGAATTGTTGATTTTCTCACTTGTTCGGCGCTTCATCTGACTAGGAGCGTGATTGCAAATAAATACACCACCCATTCACTGGAAAGGTCACCACATTTTTCTCCACCCAAAAGCCGAGGCCGTTGGCACTTTTACGCGCCCCACAGAACCCGAAGCGTCGCAACCATCAAACCGAAATTTCGCCACCGAAAGTGGTCACCACTTTTGTTTACCGTAACCATAGTTTTGTTTACAGTCACCACAATTTTGTTAACATGAACGCACTCATTTATTTTTAAAATGTGGTAGTCGATCATCCGTGGGAGAATGTCAACTGTTTGATCATGCAAATTTAATGATTTTCCCCCTATTTATGTTATCCAATATAATTTTATTTCAATTATTAATGTTATATTATGGAACTAATGCTCAAAATAAAATATTACCCTAAACTATCAAAGGTAATGGTATTTTTATATACGCGAGATTATAATCTAATAATTTATAATTTATATAAAAACCAAAACAGAAAATTTAAAAAATAGAATGAAATCACCTGTTAAAATTAAATATTAAATAAAATATTAAGAACGCTTATCCAAAATCATTCACCAATAGTAAAACCTAATAATTTCTTTATTTAGTTTTATTATATATACTTTGATTTATGTCTATTTGATAAGATTTATTTCTTTTTAATCATATTTATTTGACTTTTCTTTTTCTGTTTTAAATCGACAAAAAAAATAATTAGACTTCTTATTTTGAATTTTTTTCCTCATTATCTTTTGGTTGATAGTCATATTTTGAAAAGTAAAAAGAAAAAAAAAACCAAAATTAGAGGAATATATGTTAAAAGGTAGGATGAAATTTTGCAAATAAAGGAATATATGGTTTACCAATAGAATGAACTTGAAGGTGGGATAGTGTTTTTGAAGAAAAGTGTTTTATTGTTGAGAAAGTATGAGACTACTTATTTGTTTATATAGAGTTCAAAATTTACTGTTTTGCACTTTTAGGATAAGAAATTTTTTTAATTGTGAAGTTTATACTTTTTAAAAATTAGTAATTTGTATAAGTTTCTTATAGAATTTCCATTTTTTGAATAATGATTAGTGAATTATCTTTTTTGTATAGTTTCCTTATAATATTTTTTTTACATTTTCTCAACTTTGACACGTGCCTAAATTTAAGCCGATAAATATGACACATGTCGCGATCTCGTGAGTTAGTAAATTTGAAAACTCTCCTTTATATAATAAGATAGTAAAATTGCTATAAAATGATAAATTTTAGGAATATTCTTTTTGGTTTAAAAATGAAGCAAACTCTTAGATAAATATAACTAATTTTCCTGAAAAAAATGTAGAACATCAACTTTGAAGAAAATACGGATGTAAACCATTGGAGATGACATAACAAGTCGGGACTACAATAAGTCGGCAAATAATTATGTGACAATGAAATTGAATCTATCATCAATGGTAATTAAATCTGTCGCACTTGGCATACAGAGGTACCATGTCCGCATATACTATAGTGATCGATTGTATTGATTATAACTTCATGACTTTATACATACGTTTCATATAAAAAGGAACCTTAATAGATAAAAAAACAAAAAAAACGGAACTTATTACCAAAAATAAACAAAATAATTAACCATAGTCATAGAGTGAATGTAAAATTAAGGTTAATCCGAAAGACCCAGCCTAAAAAGTTCAGGAAAAGATGAACATCTCTGTTGCATACCAGTAGAAAAAGCAACCCCTGCAACTATTGGAAAACGTGCACCGGCTAACGCATGGTGGGGGTTCAACATATCTCCAAGCTCGTGCCCACATATAAGCTACACTGGCGTGAAGCTGGTTAGTATGAAACATCACCATATCACCATCTTCGACTGCAACGTGTGTGTTGGGAATCATTTCCCAGAACACCTCACCCGTTATGGATGCTACAACGGTTGCACCCGTAGCCATTAGGAACAAAACATATGCAAATGGGCGATAACGTTGGGTTGAGCTGCCGTTGCAAGCAATTGAAGACCTTGTGCGACGGTTGGGAAGTTGCAACCTATCCTAACGCCTACTAAGTAAGTCGCAATGATTTGTCCCCTCTCTAGAAGCAGTTCGAAATAAGGCCTAAAGACGGACTGAACTTGCAGGAGGTGAGGCCAGTTAAGGTAATCGTGTAGGGGAACATATTAGATATCGAGTGCATTCAATACATCCCTCAACGTGGGTACTGGAGTTTGAATAACAGGAATGTAGTTGATATGCTCAAATATAATACCCTAAAGTACTAAAGCAGTAATTGTAGTATGTTAGGGGTCGAACCACAAAGACTCAAGAATTCACTCAATAGATAATAAGACTCGAATTAAGCTAAGCGAACAAAGTAATGCAGGAAATAAGCAGCAGAATATAAAAGTTGTGAAATTCAATGGGATGAAAATAGGCTCAGGGTATTTCTCAGGAAATCAAGGAATGCAGGCAAATCAATCAATCAGGATTCAGATTTAGCACGGTTCTTGAACTCAAAACAATAAGCTATAATTAACCAACTGTCGTTGCGAGAATTATCTAAATCTAAATCCTAGAATCCCAAATCTCTTTGCAAATTCTAAAGATCTAAACCAGCTTTAAAGTTCAGGTTTGATATGTTCACAAAACAACTAAACCAAATCTCTTTGCGGATAGTTATTTTGCTCACCCTAGGGTTGTCGGGTTTCCAATCACACTCTCGTGTCAATTGATCAACCTAAGATCTAAATTCCAGATTCGTCAACCTAGAACTAGCTTTGAGAACAACCTATGGTGAAGAACTAATTTAGATTATGAATCCTAATAGATCAACTTATCTAACAAGCCATGAAATCCTTTATGAGAAAACCCTAAACCTAAGAGAGATCTACTCAGACATGATCAATGAAACAAAAATCATAATTGAATAGAATTGCATAGAATAAATCAAGAGTAAACAAGGGTTCAGAATTGTCTCCCACAAAAACCCGGAACTAATCTCTCTCAAAGTATTCAGAATAATGAATAAAATCCAGTCTCCTCTTTCAAAGTGGCTAAAAACCCTAAATATAATGCTAAAACACGTTCTGGGCTTAATTGTAAATAATAGAATCTTCTGGGCCTAGTTGCGGAATCTTCAATCTTGTAAAATCGCGTGTTTTCTTGTCCTGCAGTTGGTGTCGATCGATACTGGATTGGTGTCGGTCGACACCAGGACTCTGTGCTCGCCAGACTGGACTGTCTTCACAAAAACTGGCATAACTTTTCCTCGCACCGTTAGAATGGCCTCAAACCACTTCCAAATGAAAGCTAATCCATTGATCTGTTTTGTATCCAAATTTGAGCTCAATCCAACGGTGGGAAATTATTCAACAGACGCCAAAAGGCTCCAGAATACTCCAAAAGCTCCAATTAAGCTCCAAACGTGCTAAAACCTGAAAAGACTCAAAAAGACTACAAAAACACTAGAAGCACTCTGAAAACAAGAACTATATGATGGCTAAAAACGAGTAAAAACCATGATATATCAGTAGTTAACCAACAAGCCCCATGGGGTTGGGAAGTGGATGGGGAGGAAAATTTTGGCTGGAAGGGTTTGTGGACTATTCATGGTTCAGAAATGAGAATCTAAAGTGTACGTGTGGTTAGAGGATAAATGAACAAGTAGTACGATAGACAGTTTTATAGGGGTTTGATGTCTTTGGGGACAAAAGACATCGTATTCAAAGCATATGTTACTCAATTTAGTATTTAAAACGTAGTGTCAAGTAAGAGTCAGATCATGTAAATGATGTATTTCAGGTACGAGTGATACTAGTGTGAACATAGTTTGATGTTATAGTAGTATCAACTAAATGATGTTATTTGAGACATCGCTCCTCTGGGGGAGTCATCATGCCTGTTGTGCTTTTCACTTCGTGAAAGATGTCTGCCGCTAATTTATGCCGAATGGCCTGAATGTTGTCATCATTAAGCCCATCAAAGTTGCATCATAAGGCAAGACACTTAATGTATTTCAAAGCATATACTTCGCAATCTCGTGAACGCGTGTTTATGGGGATACGGTTCTTCGAGTTATTAAGCCTTCGGATAGCAAATTGAGCACGACTCGGCTTGCGTAGTACATTATCAATGTAGACATTCAGGATTCCAGGTATCATTATCTGGAAAGGTTGGCAAGCTACTAAGAGCTCTTCATCTGACATACAACCCGGGTCGGAGTCATAGAAGTATATCTTTCTCTTTGGGAAGTTGTTGTCCAAAGAAACCCAATGTGATCCTTTGACGTTTAGACAAGCATACAGGTTGTGTATATCAACATAACATGTTTTATTCGTTGCGGCGTCTTCAGGCCATATGCCATAAAATGTGTGTAAGTAGTCATCCCCAAACAAAAATTCATTCGGCTTGTAGTTCTTGTTGTCTTTTATCATCAATGTTACAAACCAAACATCCAAGAAGGCGACCCTCTCCTTGTAAGGTGAAGGTGATCGAAGAGACCGTTGGCGAAACATGGTTATTGCGTCTTGAATGTGTTGCAGCAAATAAATCGTATAAGTATGAAACAAATCTGTAATGTTGGAAACAAATCTACAGAAGTAGCACATCAATCTGTGAGAAATATAAAACAAAATGGAGGACTAAAGTTAAAAAAATATTCAACAAAATATCCAGACAAAGAAGAAAGGGGTGTAGGAATGTTCAAACAAATATGCGGCAAACAAATCTTATTTATTGCAGAAAAGGCAAACACATCTGCATCACATTGCATACAAATATGCAGTACAACCTAACAAATCTGCATTAGAGGCAAACAAACATGTTACCTACCGATTCACGCAACCATCTGTACAACAACTCTGTATTGCTTAGGAATAATTATCTCCGTGAAAAACTGCAACTCTGTATTGCCACTTCCGTTTGGTTGCTCCCTATGTAAAAAAAAAGATAAGTCATCTGAAGACGATAATTGGATGATTGGGCTGTGAAAGAGAAAATATATATATATGAAATGCATACTTTACCTTTTCCATAAAATCTTGGAAACTTTGCCATTTCCTAGCGTCGACTACCTCCATCAGGTCATAGGCAGCTGGAGGGGTTTGTGTACTATTCATGGTTCAGAAATGGGAATCTACATGGTACGTGTGGTTAGAGGATAAAAGAACAAGTAGTATGATAGACAGTTCTATAGGGGTTCATGATGTCTTTGGGGACAAAAGACATCGTATTCAAAGCATATGTAACTCAATTTAGTATTTAAAACATAGTGTCAAGTAAGTGTCAGATCAAGTAAATGATGTATTTCAGGTACGAGTGATACTAGTGTGAACATAGTTTGATGTTATAGTAGTATCAAGTAAATGATGTTATTACCTGCCGCAGATTAATTATTTGTTCCCGCAGATTTATTTATTTGACCCCCCAGTATTTTATCCTCCCCATGTCTTTAGTTGTTCTCGCTTAATCTTTTCCTTATTATCTTTGTTTCGGAGAGTACTGTACAGGAAACTCATTTAAAAGAAACTCATTGCACAGTTTATTAATTAAAAGAAACTCATTGTAAAAGAAACTCAGTTAACTAATGTGAACAAAGTGTCAAGTAAGAGGTAGATCAAGTAAATGATGTAGTTTAAGTAATAGTGATATTACTGCAAACAATATTGAGTAAGTGTCATATCAACAAGTAAATGTTGTAGTTGAAGCAAGAGTGATATTAGTGTAAAGATAGTGTGTAAAGCAAGATTCCTATCAAGTAACTAACGTTCCTGCCGGCCCTATATTTACTGATCTGGCGCCCTAGATATATTAATGACGCCGCAAATTTTTCCACCACCTTATCCCCGATATTTCATGGCGCCCTAGATGCGAGAGTTTTGTTGCATATCAGCCGATTTGTTGTCTTTCAGCCGCGTATTTTTTTCCTATCAGGAATTGAGGCATTTTCATTACATTACAGTCTGAAAATGTAAAAACAGGAGTAATAAACAAAAAATATGATCATTGCCATACATGTCTAACATAACACAACGTGTCATAACTTATTCTCTTCAACGACATCGAGATATACAACCGTGATGTATGAGTCAAATAAATTTAAATCGTTTACCACCTTGTCCCCGAGATTTCATTTGGCTTGATCAAATCTATTGTATATAGGAATGACAGAGATGTGTAGGGTATGCTCAATTTAACGTAACTTACTGCAACGTAACTACGATACCTATTAGGGCCATAGTCTGAAGTAAGAGTCAGATGAAGGAAATGATGTAGTTCAAGTAATATTAACATTAGTGTGCAGATAGTTTTAGGTCATATAGCGTAAATGATGTTATTGACCTGCGCATTCATATTTAATTGCAGAGCAAATTTACTTCTTCGACATCGCAGATTTGTTGCCTTATGTACCCCATAATTGTTTTGCCTGTATCGTTTCCTTATTATAATGTAATTGGCAGAATCGCGTAGAGTATGGTCATTTAATGGTCACGCATTGCAACGTAACTCAATGGATTTGGGTGAAGCCAGTGTGAAACAAGTAAATGATGTTGTTGGAGGTGTATTTAAGACCTCTTCAGATGATGATTACACTTAGGAATAATTTACATTTTTTAAATTTCCATAGTTGATATAACAATAGCATTTATGGTGTTGTAAACTTTTAAATGTCATTAAATACGTACATATATATATTACGAAAATTGATAACACTTCGTGAAATTATTGAACTTGTAGCATTTCGGGTTCAGATGGGGATTTTTGGTTCAGGATCGGGTTCGGTCCTGGGGTCTAGGGTGTAGGGTTTAGGGTGTATGTAGAACTGAATCGGTTGCTACAGAGTTCACAATTTGGAAAGGAGTCGAATATATCTGCGTCGAAGAGCGAATAATTTACATTTAGGTTAATATTTCTCGATACGAACTTAAAAATTTACAAGTTTGTGGATTAGATACTAAACACATGTTCTCCTCAGTCGGATTGGTCCTTCAATTGAGGGAACTGAGACACCGCTCCTTTGGGGGAGTCATCATGCCTGTTGTGCTTTTCACTTCGTGAAAGATGTCTGCCGCTAATTTATGCCGAATGGCCTGAATGTTGTCATCATTAAGCCCATCAAAGTTGCATTCTAAGGCAAGACACTCAATGTATTTCAAAACGTATACTTGATATGCTTAAATATAATACCCTAAAAGTACTAAAGCAGTAGCTGCAGTATATAGGGGTCGAACCACAAAGACTCAAGAAATTACTCAATAGATAATAGAATATGAATTAAGCTAAGCAAAATCAATGTAAATGAAAACAACAAACGATTGAAAGTAGTTGTAAAATCATTGGAGGAAAAACGCTAAGCCTAGGGAAATTCTCCGGTAAATCAGAATTGCAGATCAAATAGAATGTCAGGAAGATATTAAGCATTGTTCTTGAACTTGAAACACAATTGTAAAATCAACCAACCGTCGCTGCGAAGATTATCTATGCCTAAACCTAGGATTCCAAATTTCTTTGCAAATCCTATAAATTCAAACAAGCATTAATGATCAGGTTCAATTTTTCACAAAATCCTAAACCAAATTTCTTTGCGAATAGGTCTTTTGCTCTGTGCTCGCCAGACTGGACTGTCTTCACAAAAACCTTCATAACCTTTGATCGCACCGTTAGAATGGCCTCAAACCACTTCCAAATGAAAGCTAATCCATTTATCTGTCTTGTATCCAAATTTGAGCTCAATCCAACGGTCAGAAATTATTCAACGGATGCCAAAAAGCTCCCAAATGCTCCAATATCTCCAATTATGCTCCAAACGTGCCAAAACCTGAAAAGACTAAAAAAGACTACAAAAAGACTAGAAAGACTCTGTAAACAAGACCTATATCATGGCTAAGAACGGGGAAAAACCATGATATATCAATACTCCGCAATCTCGTGAACGCGTGTTTATAGGGATACGATTCTTCGCGTTATTCAGCCTTCGAACAGCAAATTGAGAACGACTCGGCTTGCGTAGTACATTATCAATGTAGACATTCAGGATTCCAGGTATCATTATCTGGAAAGGTTAGCAAACTACTAAGAGCTCTTCATCTTACATACAACCCGGGTCAGAGTCATAAAAGTATATCTTTCTCTTTGGGAAGTTGATGTCCAAAGAAACCCAATGTGATCCTTTGACGTTTAGACAAGCATACAGGTTGTGTATATCAACATAACATGTTTTATTTGTTGCGGCGTCTTCAGGCCATATGCCATAAAATGTGTGTAAGTAGTCATCCCCAAACAAAAATTCATTCGGCTTGTAGTTCTTGTTGTCTTTTATCACCAATGTTACAAACCAAACATCCAAGAAGGCGACCCTCTCCTTGTAAGGTGAATGTGATCGAAGGGACCATTGGCGAAACATGGTTATTGCGTCTTGAATGTGTTGCAGCAAAGAAATCGTTTAAGTATGAAACAAATCTGTAATGTTGGAAACAAATCTGCAGAAGTAGCACAACAATCTATGAGAAATATAAAACAAAATGGAGGACTAACGTTAAAAAAAAATTCAACAAAATCTCTAGATAAAGAAGAAAGGGGTGTAGGAATGTTCAAACAAATATGCGGCAAACAAATCTTATTTAATGCAGAAAAGGCAAACACATCTGCATCACATTGCATACAAATCTGCAATACAACCTAACAAATCTGCAGTAGAGGCAAACAAACATGTTACCTACCGATTCACGCAACCATCTGTACAACAACTCTGTATTGCTTAGGAATAATTATCTCCGTGAAAAACTGCAACTCTGTATTGCCACTTCCGTTTGGTTGCTCCCTATGTTAAACAAATGATAAATCATCTGAAGACGATAATTGGATGATTAGGCTGTGAAAGAGAAAATATATATATATGAAATGCGTACTTTCCCTTTTCCATGAAATCTTGGAAACTTTGCCATTTCCTAGCGTCGACTACCTCCATCAGGTCATAGGCGGCTGTAGAAGCTACAACACATGGGATGATGTGTCTAACAATGGAGTTTCCCAAAAATGGTAATTTATGGGAAACTGCCAATTGTGGAACTCGTTACAACATCATTTGGTTGGTGATCAACAACGTCCAATTCTTTGTCGTTAAAAGCAATGTCGCCAGGTGTTCGGTCAGAACTCGATACCATGTCACTGTTGTCATCCTTATATTTCTCAATGATATCGAAAATATCACTTCCAAAAATTTGATTTACATTGTTTTCTCCCTGCATTTCCTCCTGAAGAGGCTTGTTCGTTGCTCTCTAACTAATGCCAAGTCATCTTCTTTTTCCTTGATCTTCTTCATTGAAACATAAATGAAACTGGAGTCAACTACATACCACTCTCAGTAAAGATAAAAAAATGACTAAATCACCTATAACTTACAGGATCATCATCCTGACCATGGACAACACCTTCTAGTACAATGGAGTCTACCCTGGATTGAAGCTTCTCTTGGAGATGTGTCAGACCTTTCTCCATCGTATCCATCCTAGTACCGAAAGAGTCGAGTCTTTTCTGAACTCTTTCTTCAGCAGCAGATGTTATTTCCACAGTAAATGTTTTCACATCTGCGGGCATCTCTTCCATCATTTTCTGAAGCCCAGCGGTCTATAAACAGTCGAATCGACAGCAGGATTTAGAATCACACTATTTTGCCAAAAAACAGAAAACATATCTGACTTAAAAAGAAAACAAATATGAGATGCCAAAACACTTCTGACCAAAACAAAAAATTAGTGTTTTTACTCACCGCTTCGCCATCATTAGGCCCTTCAGTACCAAGAAATTCCTACAGACAGTGAAAGGATTAGTGCACTACAACAAAATGACTATGGGAGGACTAAGAATTTACAACTACGAAGAAATGTTTTAACTCACCTCTTCGTCTTTATTAGGCCCTTCAATTGCTAGTAATTCCTACAGACATCTAATAGATTAGTGCGCTACAACAAAACAAATATGCGAGAAAGAAGACTTCTAAATTAACTCTTCTCCCCTCCACTTTTGTCAAAATCTCCCTTAAACCTATCCACGATATCCTGAACTCTTTGTTCAGAAGATGTTATCCTCCCGTCCATTTTTCTCGTTTAATCTCACAGCTCAGCCATATTTTTCCGAAGACGAGCGGTGTAGAAACAGTAATAAATTTTTTATTTTTAGAATCAAACATATATGGCATAACAAAGAAAATAATTATGAGACACCAAAACAAATATGCACCCTCCAAATATATGTTTTCATTGACCTCTTTGTATATATTAGGCCCTTCAATTGGAAGACATTCCTATAGACAGTAAAACGATTAGTGCAATGCAAGAAATTAGAGTTTCAAGAACTACGCCTTCCAAAACAACTCACCGCTTCGACTTCATTTCTTCTTCTATTCTTCTTAAACCGTTCAACAGCCACATTTTCCTACAAAAAGTCAACATTTTACATAAGACTTGAACCACCATAACAAATCAGAGAAAACAATAGTAAATCGCCAAGTACAACAACACAAAACTGCAGAGTGTAAGAAATAATATTAAGTAAATAACCTCTTTGCTTCTTTTTCCCTTTTTCTTCTTCTTATCTTTTACTTTGACAATCACATCTCCGAACAGAAAAATGTCTTGATCAAAACGACCCTCAAGGATATCTGCAATAAACTTTTCAACTCTAGGATCCGGGGTATGCTCATCATCATCACTCCACTTAGGGTACATAAATTCCTTTGCAACCGGAACCATATGCCTAACACGAACCTGTATATAAACCATATTTAGCTAACATTACAAAACATGTCTGCAGTATAATAACAAATCTGCAGTCAATATCCAAAAGATCAGACAATTGATTGGGACATGAAGCATAGCTAGGACAACTCAAAAACAAATCTGGTAGTACCTCTCCATATTTTTTCCTCTCCTCTGATATGAAATCTGCATATTCGATTCTACAACGAGATCCTTGTCAGTTGAGAAGAAGTGGACCTTCAGGGGTTTCCCGTTTGCATCCAAAAGTTTCTCCCAACCCAACAACTGATTCAAACAACCATATCAACAGAACATGAACGCATCCACGTACTGTATAATTGTTCGACCCATCAAACCTTGATGGAACCTACTACACTTTGGAAAACAACTCTGCCCCATGGATAACTTTCAAATCTCACTGGCTCAAGGACTGATTTAGCAATAGCCAAAGGTAGCCTAGATTGATGATTAAGTCCAAATATACAAACATGTAGGATGAACAACCTTCCTACCATCATCTTCCTACAAACATGTTACAACTCTTTTTAGTTCATCCAGCGAAGGACCATCAGCTGAGGAGATTTTCATATCTTTCCAAAACACCTCAAACTCTTCCTGATCAGCATTCCAATTATCCAGAGGGTCAACATGGTCACAATTTAACCCTGTTATATCCTGGAACTCGTTGTGGGAAAATCTTAATGGCTGGCCATCAATACTGGACCAAAATTCATTATCGTTTTTGATTCCTAGCTGATTTACAAAGAAGTAATGAAATTTTTATGCTGACCATACGTACTTCTGTTTACAAAGATTTAGAAATACCCCTAGAGATGAATCCTTCAGAAGTCCCCAAACATCATCACCAATGTGTTTTTTTAAGGTCACCAACGAGCTCATAAAGCAATTATGATTCATGCTCCTACGTTGAAGGGGATATTTTCCCTCTTCATAACGTCGTGGTGGGTAACATGCCATTCTATAATAACATACAACAAAGAAACGACCACTCATAAACAACTCTCTTATACAAACAAAGGTCTAAGCCATAAACGAATATGTGACTACTCAGAAACAAATATGCAGTTTGTAAAGAACTAATGAAACAAATCTGCAGTTTGTAAGTCATAAAAAAAGTTGCAGTATGTACGAACTAATCAAACTAATCAGTGACTGACTACTCAGAAACAAATATGCAGTTTGTAAGATGGGTAAAAAAAATCAGTGACTTACTAGTCTGAAACAAATCTGCAGTTTGCAAAACACGGCAAACCGATGACTACCAGGATGTAATCAAATACAACAAATCACCGGCCTCGAAGAAACAAATCTGGGAAACAAAAATATGCCTAAGCCCTAAACAAACAAATCTTGTACTCATAAACCAGAGAATTGCGGCTAATATATACATAAATATGCTAAATGTAAGAACAACCGAAATATCGCGATAAGAAAAGGAACTACCTTAAAATATAGTAAAATTGTTGACAAAGTAACGAGAAATGTCGTATGTTTTGATCAGTGTAACACCCTATAATGCTGTTATATGTTTTGATCCTACGTTTTGGAAAGTCAACCTCAAGAGCAATCTAATCGTCACTTTTGATGTTGTGGAGCAGGTATAGAATGTCAACATCTGTAACCCATTTCTTCATTGTCTTGCCATATATCTCGGATTGACCGTTGTACACTTTGATATATGATATATCATGGTTTTTATCCACTTTTAACCATGATATAAGTCCTTTTTATCGAGTCTTTCTAGTATTTTTGGAGTCTTTTAGAGTCTTTTTAGGATTTAGGTACGTTTGGAGCTAAATTAGATCTATTGAAGTCTTCTGGAGAATTTCGAAGCTGAACGTGGATCAAGCAGTTCAAGAGCCAATATGAAGCTTGAGTATTGACCAATACCACCTAGTGTCGATCGATACTGACATTTGGAAGGAACGTGACTCGCTGTTCCTCTATCGATCGATACCACTTATGGTATCGGTCGATACCACTTATGGTATCGGTCGATACCGACATCCAAGGAAGAGAACGCGAATCTCTACAAGTTGAAGAATCTGCCCGTTGGCCTAGAATACTTTGTTATTTACAATTAAGCCCAAAACGTGTTTTTTGAATATAATTAGGTTTTTTAGTCACTTTTAAGACATACAACTCATACCTAGAGATAGAGAATTTGTAACAGAGCTTTGGAAGAAGATTTGGAACCTTCTTTGTACTCTTTACTCTATTTCTTTAATGCAATCTATTTTATTCATGATGTTTGTTTCATTCACCATGTCTGAGTAGATTCCTTGTTAGGTTTAGGGTTATTCAAAGGTATTTGATGAATTGTTAGATTGAATTGGATTGTTAGGAAAAATCCATAGAGTTTTTCATCTAGACTTATGATTATTGCTTATTCTAGCTTCACGACCTAGAATTTGATCTTAGGTTGATTAATTGGCACGAAAGTGTGATTGATTTCCTGAACTAATGTTGGGTGAGTAAAAGGTCTATTCCCAAAGAAATTTTGTTTAGGATTTTGTGAACAATTGAACCTGATCATTAATGCTTGTTTGAATTCATAGGATTTGCAAAGAAATTTGGAATTCTAGGAATAGACATAGATAATCTTCGCAGCGAAAGTTGGTTAGTTTTATATTCGTGTTTCAAGTTCAGAAACGATGCTTATTATATTCCTGACAATCTGTTTGATCTGCAATTCTGATTTACCGGCGAATTTCCCTAGGCTTAGCGTTTTCCTCCATTGATTTTACAACCAGTATTTAATCGTTTGCTATTTTTAATTGCACTGATTTTGCTTAGCTTAATTCATATTTCTGAAATCTATTGAGTGTTATCTTGAGTCTTTGTGGTTCGACCCCTAATATACTGCAGCTACTGCTTTAGTACTTTTAGGGTATTATATTTGAGCGCATATCAAATTTTGGCGCCGTTGTCGGGGACTCTAATTTCGCCATTAGATTTTAGCTTAGAATTTTGACTAAGTTGTCGAGCATCGATCGACACCCATCTGGTATCGGTCGATACTCGACGCAATTCTTTTTAAATTTTGTTACTTACGTGCTCTGACTTTTGTGTTTCAGGTGTATGCCTAATCTTGATACCATAAGTAGTAAGAACAAGCAGTTGACTAATCTATCCAACAAGGAACTAGCTGAATTAGAGCGCACAATCAGAAAGCAAAAGAAACAAGCAGAGATGAACAATCCAATTGTGCTCGCTCGCGATGAGGCTAGGGTTTTGAAAGATCAGGAAGGTCATCTGTGTAATGAGCAAGGACAGAGGCTTGATGTAGAGGGGAACGTCATTGTCCCTGCACCACTAGCCAACGAAGATATCCCGCCTGCTGTAAGTGGGAACGTGGGGAATGCTCTGGTTAATCGCAACAGGATGCTTGGAGAGTACAACAGACCCGATCAGTTCTATGCCAATCGGTCTGCAATTTGTATTCCCACCTTTCAGAGGAATGACTTTGAGCTGAAACCTGCATACTACACTCTTGTGGGTGAGCACCCTTTTCACTATCTTTCTCAAGAGCATCCCATGGATCACATCGAGAGGTTCAAAGATTTGGTCAATAGTATCAAGTACAATGGAGTGCCCAATGAGTTCCTTTTCTGTAAGCTTTTTCCATACTCTCTTGGTGGGGATGCATCTTATTGGCAGGTGCCTCCCGGATCGTTGAGCACCTGGGAAGAGACGAAGAATGCGTTCCTAAACAACTTCTACGACGATGCGAGATCCGAGGAGTTAAGGAACAAGATTTCCCAATTCTCTCAGGGAGCAACAGAGGCGTTTAAGGCTTGCTTGGGTGAGATTTAGATCTTATCAGAGAGATTGTCCGCATCACAGGTTCACACAAGTTCGGTTGCTGGGTATTTTCTTCCGAGCGATCGAGTGGAGATATCAGATGGCTCTGGATGCTGCGAGCAATGGTAATTTCAACACGAGATATTCCGAAGATGCTTATGTGCTGATTGAGAATTTGGCATCTAGCAATAGTACCAAGGATCTAGACTATGAGCGAAAGAAGCAGAATGGGAACATTGATGAATTGCAGATTGCTGAGGTGCACGCGAAGCTGGATTCAGTGCACAACTTGTTTATAGGCAAGCAGCAGAAGGATGTACACATTGCAGAAGAGGTCGAGAATGTAAATGAGGGTGAAGCAGAGGATGTTAACTACATTGGTGGTAATGGTTTTCAGAATTCATTGTATCAGTTCAACAACAACCGAGGTTTCACCAACAATTCTCAGAGAGCAGGATTTAAATCTGATTTCAAACCAACAGGTTTCGGAGCAAACTCCTTTGCCCAGAAACTAGTTCAGAACAGCGGATACACTCGCACTTACAGGAATTCATCATACCAAACTTCCCCACCCAAGACTCGGGAGAGCAAGGTCGAATCCATGCTTGAACAGATTCTTGAGGGACACTAGAAGATGACTGTTGATTTCAACGGGAGGATGGACGCCCTGTACACTGATCTGAATAGAAAAATTGAAGCCCATAACATTCATCAAAAGAAGCTGGAAACTCAGGTTGCTCAGACCGCTGAAGCAGTTAAGAGACAAGACGGTTTTCTTCTAGGGAAAATAGTGAATCCTAGGGAACATGTTCATGCTATCACCTTGAGGAGTGGAAAAGAAGTCAGTCCAGGAGTGAAGAAAGCTTATACTGTAAAGCAGCTTGTCGATCTTGCTGGAGATGATGACGATGAAACTCTTGAAACCACACCAGTATCGACCAACACCCACCTAGTATCGACCGATACCAGACAACATCGATCGATACCTGTCCAAGGATCTGCCAAGGACGTTGCAAAGCCACCAGCATCGATCGACACTAGACCGGAAGCCGAGAAGAAACAGATCGCTATGAATACAGAAAGAATCTACGTGCCCAAGATACCTTTCCCTCGGCCTCCTACCAAGACTAAGAAGGAAGTGGAAGAAGCCAGATGTCGGGCAATGATAGAGAAGTTGATTGTTGAGCTTTCTTTTGTCGATACTATCATGACTTCACTAGCTTTCAGGAGGTATATCAAGCAGATGGTATCAAGCAATGTGAACCTTGAGGAGGGAGTGATGAGGATTACTCATGAGTGCAGTTCGATCCTACTCAACAAGATTCCAGAGAAGCTGCCAGACACAGGAAGTTTTGTGTTGGACTGTACAATCTTTACAGAAAGATTCGAGCGCTCTCCCTGCGATTTTGGCTCCAGTGTTAACCTTATGCCATACTCAGTGGATAAGCGAATGGGAATGACAAATTTCACACCTACCAGAATCTCTCTGATTCTAGCTGATCGCTGAGTTCGATTTCCCGAAGGATTGCTCGAAGACGTTCCGATAACGATCGGAGACTATTTAGTCCTAACTGATTTCATTGTACTGGAGTACGACGCAGAGCCAAAGGATCCACTCATTCTTGGAAGGCCTTTTCTAGCAACAGCCGGGGCTCTGATCGACTGTAAGAATGGGAGGATATCTCTTAACATTGGTGATCTGATCATGACTTTCAACATGGAGAAAATGATGAAAAAACCGACCATTGATGGGTAAACATTTTTCGTCGACACTTTCAGTGACATATCTGACGAGTACTTCATGCAGTTACATACTGAGAACCTAGAGAGAGCATTGGTCTGTTCAGGTTATTCAGAGGTATACTCAACTGACGTTGTTGCTGGATATGCCAAGATGCTTGACAACAACCAAGGAGTATCGATCGACACCACTGAGAGTATCGTTCGACACCATTCACCTCCACCTGAGAAATTTGTTGTCACCTCTACAACCCTATTCATTTGGTGACTAGAGTGAGGAAAGAGCTCCTAAGATTGAACTTAAACTACTCCCAGCAAATCTAAGGTATGTCTTTCTTGGTCCTAATTCCACATATCCTGTAATTGTCAATTCTTATTTGAACAACGCAGAGGTTGCCTTACTACTGAGCAAGCTGCGCAAGTATCGCAAAGCTCTCGGCTATTCTCTTGATGACATTTCAGGTATATCACCGGAACTGTGCATGCATCGGATTCATCTGGAGGACGAATCGAAAGCCTCGATTGAGCATCAGAGGAGGCTTAACCCGAATCTGAAACAAGTAGTCAAAAAGGAAATTATGAAACTTCTGGAAGCTGATCCCAACAAGAACGATCACTGGACACCGGATGTGTATTAACTACAGGAAGCTGAATGCTGCTACAAGGAAGGATCACTTCCCACTGCCATTCATCGATCAGATGCTGGAGAGGCTAGCGAGTCACCCATACTACTGCTTTCTCGATGGGTACTCAGGTTTGTTCCAGATCTTAATACATCCGAATGATCAGCAGAAGACGACATTCACATGTTCTTATGGCACATTCGCTTACAGAAGAATGCCATTTGGATTATGTAACGCTCCAACCACTTTTCAGAGGTGTATGATGTCAATCTTCTCCGACATGATTGAGGAATTTATGGAGGTGTTCATGGATGATTTTTTCAGTTTATGGGTCTTCATTTAAAGGCTGTCTAGATAACTTGTGCAAGGTACTACAGAGGTGTGAGGAGAAGTTTCTAGTCCTGAGTGTTATTTTATGGTTCAGGAGGGCATTGTTTTGTGGCTCAAAGTTTCTAAGGCTGGGATCGAGGTTGACAAAGCTAAGATTCAAGTTATGACGAGCCTTTAGCCACCGACATCTGTGAAGGATATTCAAAGTTTCCTTGGTCATGCAGGGTTTTATCGACGATTTATCAAGGATTTCTCCAAGCTAGCACGCCCACTAACTGCTCTTCTGTGTAAGGATATCACTTTCGATTTCACACCCGAGTATCTAATCGCATTCGAGCAGATTAAGAAGGCATTGGTTAGTGCTCCTGTTGTTCAACCACCAGATTGGAACCTCCCTTTCGAGATTATGTGCGATGCCAGCGACTTTGCAGTTGGGTCAGTTCTGGGTCAGAGAAAGGAAAAGAAACTCCATGTTATCTACTATGCCAGCAGAACGTTGGATGATGCTCAGAGGAACTACAACACAACAAAGAAGGAGTTACTAGTAGTCGTCTTCTTTTTTGAGAAATTTCGCTCTTATCTGATTGGGAGCAAGGTGACTGTTCATACCGATCATGCTGCTCTCAAATATTTGTTACAGAACAAGGATCTCAAGCCTCGCCTATGTCGTTGGGTTCTTTTGCTCCAAGGCTTCGACATTGAAGTTAAGGACAAGAAAGGTGTAGAGAATGGAGTTGCAGACCATCTCTCGAGGATGTGGATTGATGAAGCCGTGCGTATTGATGATTCCTTACCTGAGGAGAAGATTTACTTCATCGAGACTAAGATTTCCAGCATGTCTACCGAGAATCTAAAACTTCCCCGAGTTCAGAGCCTTGGTGTCGATCGACACCTACTCAGTATCGGTCGCCACCCACCCAACATCGATCAATACTCACCCAGTTTCGGTCGATAACCACCACCTGCAGAAGCTGTTTTGACTACGGGTGACTCTTATGCGGAGGAGTTTTTAGCTGCTGTGACTACTCCTGCTCGACCATGGTATGCTGACATAGACAATTACCTTGCTGCAGAGGATGAGCCAAAGCACCTCAAGAAGTATGAAAGGAAGAAATTTATGCGCGACGTCAGAAGGTTCTTCTGGGATGAACCTTACCTATACAAGCACTGTTCTGATGGGATGTACAGAAGATGTATCGCCGAGTCTGAGGTACCAGAGGTGTTGTATCATTATCATGGGTCTGAGTATGCTGGCCACTTCGCTACTTTCAAGACGGTCTCCAAGGTTCTTCAAGCAGGCTTTTGGTGGCCTATGATGTTCAAGGACGCTCACTCCTTTATCTCGCGATGCGATGTCTGCAAGAGGAGAGGAAAGATCAGTAAGCGACATGAGATGCCACAGAACTTCATCCTCGAGGTCGAAGTTTTTGACTGTTGGGGCATCAATTTTATGGGCCCTTTTCCTCCGTCACGACAGAATAAAAACATCTTGGTTGCTGTGGACTACGTCTCCAAGTGGGTGGAAGCAATTGCTAGTCCAACCAATGATTCTTCGGTGGTCCTGAAGCTGTTCAAGACCAATATTTTCTCTCGATTTGGAGTACCTCGGATCCTCATAAGTGATGGTGGCACTCACTTTATCAACAAGGTTTTTGAAAAATTACTGCAGAAATATGGTGTGCATCATCGCGTGGATACTCTTATCATCCTCAGACTAGCGGGCAAGTTGAGGTCTCCAACAGACAAATCAAAGAGATTATGGAGAAAACGGTTGGCACCACATGGAAGGATTGTGCTGCGAAGTTAGACGATGCACTTTGGGCTTATAGGAATGCTTTCAAAACACCACTTGGCACCACAATATTTCACTTGCTGTACAGGAAAGCATGTCACCTTCCGGTTGAGATTGAGCACAAGGCAGCATGGGCTACCAAGCTGATGAATTTTGACATCAAGTCTGCTGCACAGAGGCGATTGGTTCAACTGAACGAGTTGGATGAGATTCGACACCTCCCCTGTGAAAACTCGAAGGTGTACAAGGAAAGGACTAAAGTATATCACGACAAGAACATCCTCTCTCGCCACTTTGAACCCAATGACCAAGTACTTCTGTACAAGTCTTGTTTGCATCTGTTTCCTAGAAAATTGCGTTTTCGTTGGTTAGGTCCCTTCATAATCAAAGAAGTCCGCCCACACGGTGCAATCGTGCTGATAAACGGTGAAGGCAAGGAGTTTACTGTCAATGAACAGCAGGTGAAACACTATTGGGCGAAAGCTACAATCCCAGATGGTCACATAATGTCTCAGGTTGAACTGCCCAATGCCTGAAAAATTGCCATGTCAAGCTAATGACACTAATCAAGCGCTTGGTGGGAGGCAACCCACTGTTGAGTCTATATATAAGTGATATGCTCAAATCTAATACCCTAAAGTATCTAAGCAGTCGCTATAGTATTTTAGGGGTCAATCCACAAGGACGCAAGATAACACTCAATAGATTCAGAAATTGAATTAAGCTAAGCGAAATAGGTGAAATTAAGAATGACAAAACAATTAAAAACAGATAGTAATTCAGTGGAGGAAAACGCTAAGCTTAGGGAAACTTGCAGGCAAATCAGAATTATCAAATCAAATCAATTGTCAGGAATAAATTAAGCTCTGCTTTCAAACTTGAAACACAGATGTAAAGTAAACCAACTGTCGTTGCGAAAACTATCTATGCCTAAACCTAGAATTCCAAATTTCTTTGCAAATTCTATGAATTTAAACAAGCATTAACGTTCAAGTTCAATTGTTCACAAAATCCCTAAACCAAATTTCTTTGCGAATAGGGCTTTTGCTCACCAAACACTAGATCAGGCAATCAATCACACTTTCGTGCCAATCAAACAACCTAGCATCAGATTCTAGTTCGCGAGGCTAGAATCAGCATTAATCTCAAGTCTAGGTGAAAAGCTCTATAGATTATTCCCTAACAATTAATTCAGATCTAATAATTCATCAAATACCTTTAAGCAACCCTAATCCTAACAGGGAATCTACTCAGACATGGTGAATGCAATAAACATCATGAATAGAATAGATATCATATAAAATAATGAAATAGAGTAAGAAATACAAAGAGGTTCAAGAATTCTTCTCCAAAAACTCAATTGCAAAAAACTCTATCTCCAGAAATCACAAGGTCTCTTTCTGGAGGCTGCCAAACCTAATTAAATATCTAATTAAAACGTTTTGTAGTTATCTCGGAAAATAAGGAAAACCTTCTGGATAATCTTGGGGTTTGTTTCGCGTTCTGGTCACTGGCATCGACCGATGCTGTAAGTGGTATCGATCGATGCCAGGTTCTTGGTCGTGGTTCTCCCAAACGAATGGTGTCGATCGATGCTGAGCTTGTTCCGAAAGGCTTCAACTTCAGATTGCTTCAAAAGCTTCCAAATCCTCCAATTAGCTCCATATGCGCCTGTAACTCGAAAAGAACCTGAAAGACTCTAAAACTAAAGGAAAGATTCAACAAAAGGACTTATATCATGGTAAAAGTGGGTAAAAACCATGATATATCAACTCCCCCAGACTTAGTCTTTGCTTGCCCTCAAGCAAACAGAAAACTAAGCAGAGAAAGAGGTTTGAAAACATGGAGACTCACATTTTCTTGAGACGTAGTAATAATCCTCTTTCCAAGTCCAGTTGTCACCTAAACAGTTTCAGATCGGACCACCATGTACTTCTCCTTAGACCATTGCAGTTTCCCATTATCCACCCATTATCTCACATCATCAATCATACTAAATCCTTCATTGTCGTTTCATCACTGATGTTGATATTCAGGAACCTTCTAGATTCTTCCTCATGCGATATCATGACTAAGGAACTACCCAGATTTTATACTTTTGGTATTGATTTCCTCTCCCCAGACTTATCTCTTTTTATGCTTCGCATACACAAATCAAGGTTTGAGACGCGAGTATTGATGGTGATGGCCACCTAATCCCGGTTCTCCCCTCTCAAAGTGTCAAAAGTCTTAGGCGAATAATGGGGTCTCAGGAAATGTGTCCTACCCCTCGCTTCATACTTTTGTGTGATCATTCCTTATCCAAGTAGAACAATGGGATCACAGGAAGTATTCCTAGCCTTCTACTCGCGGAAATCATCTCTTCTTTTATGCATTTTTATGTATCATTATGTGTTAGGGGAGAGGTCTACCACATTTACTCAACGCATGGGTTCCTTTGCCAGATATGAATGATGAATCAAGTTCAGTGAATACCAACCTCAGGAGTGAAGTGCAAAATTGGCTCAGGATTTAGAAGAAATTTGCTGGAGACATGGGTGTTTCCTGGTCAACTGGTTAGCCTTTGGGTTTTTCATTAGTCGATCTTAGAGCTGGTTCTGTGACAATGGTTACTCAAAAACAAAGTCAGGACACTGGAATCAAGCAAATGTTCATAATCTCCAACAAATTCGACTCAATAAAACAAAAAATTTGACTCAAAAAGACTCAAAATGGACTGACTCTAAGAAAAACAAACACAATGTCAGTAATCACCTCCCCCAGACTTAAACAACACTGTCCCCAGTGTTATCTAGCCTAGAGGAAGCAAAAGAAAGCACATGAACAAAATGGCTTAAAAAGGTTTAAAGGTACCGTGTGAAATGGTGGGTATCGATCGATACTAAAAACCGGTATCGATCGATACTGATGGAGTATCGACCGATGCTAGTCAAGTATCGATCGATACTGAGGTCCTTTGTTGCGATTCTGAAACTCGAAACTGTGTCCAACTGAAGTCAAAAGTTAGGTGAAGTAACTGTCAGATCAGAGAGCACAACTAGAAGAAACAAAATCAATAGATAGCCACAAGTTCAACAAAGATTGACAAAGACAAGGATAAGTTCAGAAAAGCAAACACAACAAAAGAAAAGAAAATGAAAAGAGAAAGGGACATAAAATGTGAAACCCAGGAGCAGAAACTAGTCCGAATCCTCATCATCATCGGAATCTGAAACAGCGTAGCACGAAGGACCGGGAGTGGAGTGATCGGCGTCAGTGGGCGACATGCAGCGGCAACGAGAAACAGCGGACCAGATGCTCTGAAGACTCTCCATGATGTACCTCTGAAAGGTAGCTGTCTCCATGGGTAGCTCTGGTGGTGGAGGAAATGAAGGAGCAGGAGCAGACGTCTGGCGGCGCTGTGAACGGTGAGGCTGACTCCCAGCAGAGTCAGCGGCTGGTGTCTCGTCTGCAGTGACAGGAGCGGACGGAAGCTGGCGTGGTGCGCAGACACGAGCGGATGGCGCAACCGAAAGCAGACTCGGGTCTGATGTGGAAATGCTGAAGTGCTCGAAGATAGGAGTGAGGAGGCTGCCGACTCACTCAGTCTTCCGTGCTATGGCGTAGTTGCGACTAGAGAAGGGCTTGGTCTTCAGAGAGACTAGATGGTGCGCAAAGATAGCGCTAATGTTGACCGCGAGGTTCAACTCGGGCCACTCAAACCTATCCTCAGGGATTAAGTCACCAACTGCCTTGTATAACAACATCAGCTCTGAGATCCTCAACTTGTTCGGCTCCATCTTGTAGAGGAGAGTGGTGCTCAGAATGCAGGCAATGCAACGCAGAGCCGGGTGGCGGATATCGATCTGGGTAGAGGTCTTGGAGCTGTAGGCGCCAAGACCAATGTGTCGCCAAAAGACCTGCAGATCCTGAAACTGAGAAGGGAGAGCTATCTGCTGAGGATAAGAATCGAATCCGTAGATAGCGCAGAGATCAGGAATGGGTAATTTGTAGCGAATCCCTCTGATCAGGAAAGTCAGGGTCCCCTAAGAAGCAGTGTGGTGGACCTCATCTCTATAGTACACTCGAGCTGTGGCGAGGAACTGACGAACGAGGTCTGGGTACAGATCATACTCCGTGAGTAGAGAGTGCCCAGTCCAATCTGCTCGAGCATGGTAGAAAGATCCACGTCGATGCCTAGACGACGCATGGTGTGAGGATCGATGAAGTGCGTAGGCAGGATGACAACTCGTAGCCACTCGTTGTAGAACAGAGTGTCGTATTCTTCCCACTCCTCAGCTATTGGCCTATAGACGCAGGCCTCACTCTATGTCTCCTCCTTAGGCAGGCCTGCCCAATCGCGTCGCGGAATGATCCTCTTCCCCTCCGACTTAGGCCAGGGAGGCCTAGCAACAGGAACAGGGGCAGAGGGAGAAGGAGAACGTCGTGGCGCAGGTTGCTGATGTGAGCGTCAATGAAGCTCTGACGACCGGTGTCTTCGGTGAAACCGCCCTTCAGGACTCTGTAGCGATCGTTGGTAAGAATGGCAGTGACGACTCCGGCGTGCCACTGTGCGTCACAGAATGCCTCCACCTAGTCTTGGAGACTGTACTCGCGTCGTGGAGGGTTTGAACCGGAAGCGTCATCCTGTCGTGCCTTCTTGCGGGGAGCCATCTGGGTGCTGAGTATCGATCGATACAGTAAGTGGTATCGATCGATGCTTAGCATATCAGCATAATGCTCGTTTGGCCATGGTATCGATCGATACTTGCATGGTATCGATCGATGCTAGTTGTCCGGACCTGGTTCCACGTGAAAACACAAGACAAAAACAAAGCTAATTAATCAAAATAAAAACTATGTACAGACTCACCGGTGGGTTGCCTCCCACTAAGCGCTTGTTTAATGTCATTAGCTTGACATGGAGGTCAGTCAGGCAGCGGGTGGCTCAGCCAGAGGCACAATGTGCCCATCTGGAATGGTGGCTTTCTCCCAATATTGTTTCACCCTCTGTCCATTGACAGTGAACTCCTTGCCTTCAGCACTTAGCAACACTACAGCACCATGAGGGCGGACTTCCTTGATCGTGAAGGGACCTGACCAACGAGAACGTAATTTCCCAGGAAACAATTGCAAACGAGAGTTGTACAGAAGTACCTGGTCATTTGGTTCAAAGTGTCGGGAAAGGATCTTCTTGTCATGATAAGCTTTGGTCCTTTCCTTGTACAGCTTGGAATTCTCATAGGTGGAGTGTCTGATCTCATCTAACTCATTCAACTGAACCAATCGCCTTTGAGCAGCAGACTTGATGTCGAAATTCAACAGTTTTTTAGCCTAAACTGCTTTGTGCTCTATCTCAACAGGAAGATGGCATGCTTTTCCATACAACAAATGGAATGGTGTTGTACCAAGTGGCGTCTTGAACGCTGTTCTGTAGGCCCAAAGAGCGTCGTCGAGTTTCAGCGCCCAATCCTTCCGTGTAGCACCAACTGTCTTCTCCAGGATCTCTTTGATCTGTCTGTTGGAGACCTCTACCTATCCACTGGTCTGAGGATGATATGGCGTGGCAACGCGGTGGTGTACACCATACTTCCTCAGCAGCTTCTCGAAGATCTTGTTGATGAAGTGAGTACCCCCATCACTGATGACAACTCTGGGTACTCCAAATCGTGGGAAGATGATAGTCTTAAACAGCTTCAGGACCACGGCAGAATCGTTGGTAGGACTAGCAATTGCCTCTACCCACTTAGAGACATAGTCGACGGCGACTAAGATATAGCGGTTCTGTCGCGATGGAGGGAATGGTCCCATGAAGTCAATACCCCAGCAATCAAAGACCTCAACCTCCAGGATGAAATTCTGCGGCATCTCGTGGCGCTTGCTGATCTTACCTCGTCTCTAACACACATCACAATGAGAAATGAAAGTATGAGCATCCTTAAACATCGTAGGCCACTAGAAACCGGCTTGCAGAACCTTAGAGAATGTCTTGAATGTAGCAAAGTGCCCCGCATACTCAGAACCATGGCAATGAAACAGGATTTCCGGCACCTCAGACTCAGCTATACACCTTCTGTAAATCCCATCAGAACAGTGCTTGTACAAATATGGCTCATCCCAGAAGTCGCGTCTGACATTTCTCATGAACTTCTTCTTCACATACTTCTTTAGGTGCTTTGGTTCTATATCAGCAGCAAGGTAGTTGGCGATGTCGGCGTACCAAGGTTCAACAGGAGAAGTGACTGCCAAAGATTCCTCAACTGCAAACTGATCTGCAGACAATTCGGCAGTGGAGGGTCTCTGGTATCGATCGATACAATAGGGGTATCGATCGATGCTGGAATCGTGAGCTGAAGGCAGCAACGTTTGAGGGTATCGATCGATACTCCAAGGGTGTCGATCGATGCTCGCCTTCTTCAGCGACTAAATAGAAGCATAACCAGTCTCAATGAAGTATATCTTCTCCTCGGGCAAAGAATCATCAATGGGAAACTCTTCACTGACCTTCATACGTGAGAGATGATCTGCAATTCCATTTTCTACTCCTTTCTTGTCCTCGATCTCTATGTCAAAACCTTGGAGCAGTAAAACCCATCGACACAATCGAGGCTTCATATCCTTATTTTGCAGCAGATACTTAAGAGCAGCATGGTCAGTGTGCACAATCACCTTACTTCCTATCAGATAGGAACGCAATTTCTCAAAGGAGAACACAACAACAAGCAATTCCTTCTCAGTGGTGCTGTAGTTCCTCTGGGCGTCATCTAGTGTTCTGCTAGCATAATAGATCACATGCAGCTTCTTGTCTTTCCTCTGTCCCAAAACAGATCCAACTGCATAGTCACTCGCATCACACATGACCTCAAAAGGAAGGCTCCAATCTGGTGGTTGCACAATAGGAGCAGAAACCAATGCTTTCTTGATCATCTCAAACGTAGCAAGACACTCTGGTGTAAAATCAAATGTGACATCTTTGCACAGCAGGGCAGTAAGCGGGTGGGCTAGCTTGGAGAAATCCTGAATGAACCTGCGATAGAACCCGGCATGACCAAGGAAACTTCGAATATCCTTCAATGATGTAGGCGGCATGAGGCTTTTCATGACTTGAATCTTCGCCTTATCAACCTTAATCTTTGCTTTAGAGACCTTATGTCCCAGAACGATGCCGTCTTGAACTATAAAGTGGCACTTCTCCCAGTTCAGAACTAGATGCTTCTCTTCACAACGCTAAAGTACCTTGCAAAAATTATCCAGACATCCCTTAAACAAAGACCCATAGACAGAAAAATTATCCATAAATACCTCCATGAACTCCTCGATCATATCTGAGAAGATGGACATCATGCATCTCTGAAATGTAGCTGGAGCATTGCACAACCCAAATGGCATTCTCCTGTAGGCAAATGTGTCGTAGGGACAAGTGAAAGTTGTCTTCTCCTGATCATCTGGATCTGGAAGAAGCCTGAGTAGGCATCCAGGAAGCAATAGTAAGGATGACTAGCTAGTCTTTCCAGCATCTGATCAATGAAGGGCAATGCGAAGTGATCTTTCCTTGTCGCATCATTCAGCTTTCTGTAATCGATGCACATGCGATGCCCAGTGATTTTTCTCGTCGGAACCAGCTCATCTTTCTCATTCTTAACCACTGTGAATCCTCCCTTCTTAAGAACAACATGAACCGGACTGACCCAACTGCTGTCAGAAATGGCATAGATGACTCCTGCTTCCAGCAATTTCAAGATCTCTTTCTTAACCACTTCCTTCAGATTCGGGTTAAGTCTCCTCTGATGCTCTATTGAAGCCTTCGACTCATCCTCTAGATGAATCCGATGCATGCACAGATCTGGTGAGATACCTGAAATATCATCAAGAGAATAGCCGAGAGCTTTGCGATACTTGCGCAGCTTGCTCAGCAGTAAGGCGACCTCTGCGTTGTTCAAAGAAGAATTGACAATAACAGGATAAGTAGGAGTTAGGGCCAAGGAAAACGTACCTCATGCTAGCTGGGAGTGGCTTTAGATCAAGCTTAGGAGCTTTCGTTTCACTCTAATCAGGCAAAGAAACGGGTCTGGTGCGAGAGATTTGCAGCTCTTCCGGACGAAGGGGTTGATATCGATCGATACCTCCTGTGGAATCGATCGATGCCTCTGCTTGGTTGTCAAGAATCGTCGCATAGGCAGCATCAACCTCTGTGGGAACTGTCTCTGTCTCAGCCGAGCTAACCAAATCTCTCTCCAAGGGATTCTCAGGGTGCAATCCTAAGAAATACTCATCTGATAGCTCACTGAATGTGTCAATGAAGAAAGTCTGACCATCGATGGTTGGTTTCTTCATCATCTTCTCCATATTGAATGTCATGACCAGATCACCAATATTGAGAGATATCCGCTCATTCTTGCAATTGATTAGGGCTCCAGCTGTGGCTAAGAACGGTCTGCCCAATATTAGTGGATCACGTGGCTCAGCATCATACTCAAGGACGATGAAATCGGTTGGAACTAACCAATTCCCAATGGTGATCGAGACATCCTCAAGTAAACCTTCAGGGAATCGGATTGATCGATCAACAAGGATCAAGGAGATCCTTGTCGGTGTGAAGTCTGTCATTCCCATCCTCTTAGCTACCGAATATGGCATAAGGTTCACACTCGAACCAAGATCGCAAAGAGAACGTTCAAACCTTTCCGTGAACATTGTGCAGTCCAAGACAAAAACTACCAGGGTCTGGTAGTTCCTGTGGAATCTTGTTGAGAAGAATCGCACTGCACTCATGGGTAACTCTCAGTACTCCCTCCTCGAGGTTCACATTGCTCGAAACCATCCTCTTGATGTACCTTCTGAAAGCTGGTGCAGTCTTGAGAGCATCGACGAACGGGAGTTCGACAACTATCTTCTCTAGCATCGCTCTGGCATCTAGCCTCTTCTGTTTTTTTCTTTGATTTAGCAGGGTGTCGAGGGAAAGGAACCTTCGGTACATAAACTCTGCCAACATGACCTGTTATCTGCTTCTGGTCGGCTTTAGGAGGAGTATCGATCGATACAGGGGTAGTATCGATCAATGCCTTCGGTTTTCAACTGATCTGTAGAAGTCTGAGTCGGTGACGATCGTGGAAGGGGGTATCGATCGATACTGGATGAGTATCAATCGATACTGGGGAGTTTCCAGGAAACTGATCGTCTTCATCGTCGTCTCCAGCAAGATCGACGAGTTGCTGAGGCGAGTAAAGCCTTCTTTCTGTCTTGGACAAAACCTTTCTTCCACTTCTCAACGTGATAGCATGAACATGTTCCTCGGATTCACTGTCTTTCCCGGTAGGAACCATTATGTCTCTTCACAGTTTCTGCCGTCTGAGCAATCTGGGTTTCCAACTTCTTATGATGGATGTTCAAAGCCTCTATTTTCCCATTTAGATCAGTGTATAAGGCGTCCATCTCCCGTTGAAGTCAACGGTCATCTTCTGCTGCCCCTCAAGAATCTGTTCAAGCATAGTCTCGACTTTGCTTTCCTGAGTCTTGGGAGGTGGTGTCTGATAGGACGAATTCCCATAAGTGCGAGTGTACCCACTGTTCTGAAATGGCTTCTTGAGCTCCGAATTCGCAGTCTTGAATTCAAGTTTGAATCCACTTCTCTGAGAGTTGTTAGTGAAGCCGCGGTTGTATGAATTCTGAAACCCATTACCACCTATATAGTTGACATCCTCTGCTTCACCTTCATCGATGTTCTCAACTTCCTCAGCAAAGTGCACTGCCTTCTGCTGCTTACCCAATAACAGACTGTGAACTGAATCCAGCTTCGCATGTACTTCAGCTATCTGTAAACCATCAGCACTACCATTCTGCTTCTTCCTCTCAAAATCAGCATTGTTAGTGCTGTTGCTCGATGCCAGATTATCAATCACACATAAGGCGTCCTCGGGATACCTGTGGTTGAAGTTACCATTGCTTGCAGCGCCCAAAGCCATCTGATACCTCAAATCGATCCCTCTGAAGAAGATACCCAACAACTGAACCTGCGAGAAACCGTGGTGAGGGCAGTCCCTCTGATAAGATCAAAATCGAACCTAGGCGGCCTTGAATGCCTCAGTCACTCCCTGAGAAAACTGGGAGATCTTGTTCCTGAGCTCCTCTGACCTCGCATCATCATAGAAATTGTTCTGAAAAAGCAGTCTTTGGTTTCCTCCCAAGTGGTAGGTTAGGGATAGGCAAAGGCATATATAAACCATGTGGATATGACTGGATTTTGCCTTTAGGCAAGTGATGCACTTAGCACAGAATTCTCTCCACATCTCTCTTCATGCACGGCAAAATTTGATATGCTCAATCTAATACCCTAAAGTATCTAAGCAGTCGCTATAGTATTCTAGGGGTCAATCCACAAGGACTCAAGATGACACTCAATAGATTCAGAAATATGAATTAAGCTAAGGAGAATAGATGTAATTAAGAATAACAAAACAATAAAATCAAGGAAGTAAATCAGTGGAGGAAAACGTTAGGCTTAGGGAAACTTGGCAGGCCAATTCAGAATTATCAAAATCAAATCAATTGTAAGGAATAAATTAAGCTCCGCTTTCAAACTTGAATCACAGATGTAAAGTAAACCAACTGTCGTTGCGAAAACTATCTATGCCTAAACCTAGAATTCCAAATTTCTTTGCAAATTCTATGAATTTAAACAAGCATTAACGTTCAAGTGCAATTGTTCACAAAATCCCTAAACCAAATTTCTTTGCGAATAGGGCTTTTGCTCACCAAACACTAGATCAGGCAATCAATCACACTTTCGTGCCAATCAAACAACCTAGCATCAGATTCTAGTTCGCGAGGCTAGAATCAGCATTAATCTCAAGTCTAGGTGAAAAGCTCTATAGATTATTCCCTAACAATTAATTCAGATCTAATAAATCATCAAATGCCTTTAAGCAACCCTAATCCTAACAGGGAATCTACTCAGACATGGTGAATGCAATAAACATCATGAATAGAATATATATCATATAAAATCACAAGGTCTCTTTCTGGAGGCTGCCAAACCTAATTAAATAGCTAATTAAAACGTTTTGGAGTTATCTCGAAAAATAAGGATAACTTCTGGATAATCTTGGGGTTTGTTTCGCGTTCTGGTCACTGGCATCGACCGATGCTGTAAGTGGTATCGAACGATGCTAGGTTCTTTGGTCGTGGTTCTCCCAAACGAATGGTGTCGATCGATGCTCCTCAGTGTCGATCGATGCTGAGCTTGTTCCCGAACAGCTTCAACTCCAGATTGCTTCAAAAGCTTCCAAATCCTCCAATTAGCTCCATATGCGCCTATAACTCGAAAAGAACCTGAAAGACTCTAAAACTAAAGGAAAGACTCAACAAAAAGGACTTATATCATGGTTAAAAGTGGGTAAAAACCATGATATATCAATAAGCCCTTTCTTTCACTTTTACTTTTGGTTTTGTGTCTTGTGTTTTCACGTGAACCAGGTCTAGCTAAGAAGTATCGATCGACACCAGTCAGTATCGATCAATACCACATACAAGACGAAGGAGCATTCACTTACAACAAGTATTGATCGATACCACTTATGGTATCGGTCGATGCCCGCTTCCCAGGTAAGTTTTTTTATATACCATCAGGTTTTTATTCTTCTCCTTCATTTCTCCCATCGCTCGATACCGATTACTCTCTCAAAATCTTTCACAACTTCTTCATTTCTTCACCGATTTGAGCGATTCCAATGCCCAATCTCATCAGATTTTCATCCTCATTGTCATTCTAGCATCTATTTTATCGATCTACAAGGTATGAAACTCGAAATCTCACTTTTTCAATCCGACACTAGGTTTGTGGAAATCAATTATTCCTCCTGTACCTTAACTTCTTGAATGATTCTCACTTCCTGAGTAGTTTTAGAGGAATTTCGACACCCCCCCCATAGGTTTGAATGTGCTTGATTTGCATGTTGGATTTTTGAGATTTTTGGTTCCTGACAATGTGGAGAACGGTTTGTGAATTTGATTTGGTATTCGAATTGGACGTATTGTTGTTGCATCCTGCTGGTATTTCACATACTGTTATGGTGCAAGACATTGATATTTTGGTGTGACTTGTTGTTGGTTTGTCTTTGATTGCAGATGGTACCCCGAAAGAAACCGCGACATTCAGACGCTTCTAGCTCTAACACGCCACAACACGAATACAATCTGCAGGATCCAGTCGAAGCCTTCGATGGATCGTTATGGCACGCGGGAGTTGTGACGGCTTGTCGCACCAACGACCGCTACAAGGTTTTGAAAGGAGGCTATACCAATGACACCGGTCCTCAGAGTTTTCTAGTGGTCCACTCTAGTGACCTGCGAGCCGCACCAAACACCACACCACCTCCCTTAGCACCCGTAGTTACATCTAGGTCTCCCTGGCCAAAGCTGGAAAGGAAGAGGATCATCCCGAGGAGAGCTTGGGCGGGCACGCCTAAGGAGGAGACAAAGAGCGATGCCTGCATCAACAGACTTATCGCTGAAGACTTGGATGAGTACGACACATTTTTCTACAACGAATAGCAGCGTGTCGCGGTGGTTCCTACGCGATTCATTGACCCTCATACTATGCGCCGCTTGAGCATCGATGTGGAGCTCTCCGCCATGCTGGACAAGATTGGTCTTGGGACACTGCACACGCAACAGTACGATCTCTACCCCGATCTGGTCTGCCAATTTCTCGTGACTGCACGTGTCTATTACAGAGACGAGGTTCACCCTGACGCGCTAGAGGGCACTTTGACCTTTCTGATCCGGGGAGTACGCTATAGGCTGCCAATCCCTGACCTCTGTGACATCTACGGCTTTGACTGCGACCTCAGGAAGGTAGCTCTGCCTACTCAGTTCCACGATGTTTAGATCTTTTTGGGGCATATCGGTCTTGGAGCCTATTACTCCAAGACCACCACGCAGATGGACGTTCGTCACCCCACTCTCTGCTGCATCGTTCGCATATTGAGCAACACTCTCCTCTGCAAGATGGAGCCGAACAAGATGCGGATCTCTGAGCTGATACTCCTCTACAAGGCCATCGGTGACCTTATTCTGGAGGCTCGATATGAGTGGCCCGAGTTGAACCTTCAGGTCAACATGGGAGCCATCTTCGCACATCACTTGGTCTCTCTGAAGATCAAACCTTTCTCAGGACGCAACTTCGCCCCTACGCGGAAGACCGAGTCGGTGGGCAGCCTTCCCACTCCCATCTTCGAGCATTTTGACATCTCCACTTCCGGGTGCTCGATTGTCACAGCTCGCTCTCTTATGGACGAGCAGCATCTGCAGCACATGCGTTGGCTAAAGCCAATACGGCGTTGGTATCTCCCTTCGACTGATGGCGAGTTTCTGGTGTAGCTGCCCAACAGAGCGCTGACGACTATCGGCGATGATGACACCTCAGATGATTAGGCTCTCTGCTTCTTATGGTTTCACGTTTCTTTTTCTTTTTCTTTTTCACTTTTATTTTCTTTTTTTTAACTCTTCTATCAGTACTCTATTTATCTTGAACTTGTGGCTTTATATGATCTTGTTGCTTCTAATATGTATGCAAGTGATCTGACAATTCTCAATCTAACTTTTGGATCGCTTACACACAGAATTTTGGCATCAGTATCACGAAAAAGAGGTCTATGTATCGATCACACACACTCGGTATCGATCGATACCGTCCTGTGTCGGTCGATACCAACCATCACACACGGGTAACCTCTTTGCGCTTCATCAACCACTTAGTTGTTTTGATTTCTTTTGCCATCTCTGTACTAGATAACACTGGGGACAGTGTTGTTTAAGTCTAGGGGAGGTAGTTGCTGACATGGTTTTTTTTTTTTAGAGTTAGTGATCCCATTATTCTACTTAGAAGGAATGATCACACAGAGGTTGGAAGCGAGGTTAGGAAAATTTCTCGTGATACCACTATTTGCCTACGCCTTTGATACATAGAGAGGGGAAGAACCGGGGATTCAGTGGTAAACACCATCAATACTCGCGTATCGACCCTTGAGATGTATGTGCATATAAAAAGAAGAGCATGAAATGAAATAAGTATGGGGGAGAGGTTAATTACCAGAAAAGAAGAGAGTGAATTTTGGGTGATTATTTTGTCATGATATTGTATGGAAAAGAGTCTAGAAGGTTCTTGAAAATTGATCGCAGCGATGAAACTGGCATTGATAGTTTTTATGGATAATGTTGTGAAATAATGTGTGAAGTCTAGAGAGCTGAAATGTCTACGGAGAAGTACATGGTGGTTAGATTTGGAACTGGTGAAGTAATGAGAAGACATTAGGAAGAAGGGTCAGTTCAGTGTTTCAAGAACAAGTGAATCTCCGTGTTTTCAAACCTCGCCAGTTGGTTTGGTTTTTTCTGTTTGCTTGAGGGCAAGCAAAGGCTAAGTCTGAGGGCGTTGATATATCATGGTTATTATCCGCTTTTAACCATGATATGAGTCCTTTTTATCGAGTCTTTCTAGTATTTTTATGGTCTTTTAGAGTCTTTTAAAGATTTAGGTACGTTTGGAGCTAAATTGGATCGTTTAGAGTCTTTCTGGAGCATATCAAAGTTGAACGTGGATCAAGCAGTTCGGGAGCCGATATGAAGCTTGAGTATCGACTGAAACCACCTAGTGTCGATCGATACTGACATTTGGAAGGAACGTGACTCGCTGTTCCTCTATAGATCGATACCTTTTATGGTATCGGTCGATACCGACGTTCAAGGAAGAGAACACGAATCTCTACAAATTGAAGAATATGCCAGTTAGCCCAGAAGACTTTGTTATTTACAATTAAGCCCATAACGTGTTTTTAGAATATAATTAGGTTTTTCAGTCACTTTTGAGACAGACAACTCATACTCAGAGATCGAGAATTTGTAGCAGAGTTTTGAGAGAAGATTTGGAAACCTCTTTGTACTCTTTACTCTATTTTTTTAATGCAATCTATATATTCATGATGTTTGTTTCATTCACCATGTATGAGTAGATTCCTTGTTAGGTTTAGGGTTATTCAAAGGTATTTGATGAATTGTTAGATTGAACTGAATTGTTAGGTTGAACTGAATTGTTTAGAGAAAATCCATAGAGTTCTTCATCTAGACTTGTTATTATTGCTTATTCTAGCTTCGCGACCTAGAATCTGATATTAGGTTGATTAATTGGCATGAAAGTGTGATTGATTTCCTGAACTAGTGTTGGGTGAGCAAAAGATCTATTCGCAAAAAAATTTGGTTTAGGATTTTATGAACGATTGACATGCTCAAATATAATACCCTAAAGTATCTAAGCAGTAGCTGTAGTATTCTAGGGGTAGAACCACAAAGACTCAAGATTGTCACTCAATAAATTCCAGGATGTGAATTAAGCTAAGCAAAATGAATGTAATCAAAAATAACAAAACAATTAAAATCAAGTAATAAAATCAGTGAGGAAAACGCTAGGTCTAGGAAAGTTCGCAGGTAAATCGTAATTATTAATCAAATAGAATGTCAGGAATATAATAAGCACCGTTCTTGAACTTGAAACACAAAGAGCTCGCCGTCGGTCGTAGGAAGACACCAATGGCGAGTTGGCTTTAGCCAACGCATGTGCTGCATATCCTGCTCATCCATGAGAGAACGAGCGGTGATAATCGAGCATTCTGAAGTGGAGATATCGAAATGCTTGAAGATGGGAGTGAGGAGGCTGCCAACTGACTCGGTCTTCCGCGCAGTAGCGTAGTTGCGTCCAGAGAAAGGCTTGGTCTTCAGAGAGACCAGGTGGTGCGCAAAGACGGCGCCCATGTTGACCGCGAGGTTCAACTCGGGCCACTCATATCTATCCTCAGGAATGAGCTTCGCCGACAGCCTTGTAGAGGAGGATCAGCTCAGAAATCCGTAACTTGTTTAGCTCCATCTTGCAGAGGAGAGTGGTGCTCAGTATGCGGACGATGCAACGAAGAGTGGGGTGGCGAACGTGCATCTGCGTGGTAGTCTTGGAGTGGTAGGCTCCAAGACCGATGTGTCGCCAGAAAACCTGACCATCCTGAAACTGAGTAGGCAGAGCTACCTGCCTGAGGTCGCGGTCGAAGCCGTAGATGTCGGAGAGATCAGGGATTGGCAGCCTGTAATGAATGCCCCGAATCAGGAAGGTCATAGTGCCCTCCAAAGCGTCACGGTGTACCTCGTCGCGGTAGTAGACGTGGTCTGTCGTAAGGAACTGGCAGACAAGGTCAGGATAGAGGTCGTACTGCTGTGAGTACAATGTCCCCAAGCCGATCCTGTCAAGCATGGTGGAGAGTTCCACGTCGATACCCAGACGGCGCATGGTGTGAGGGTCAATAAAGCGTGTAGGGACCACAGCAACACGCATCCACTCGTTGTAGAACAATGTGTCGAAGTTGTCCCACTCTTCGGCGATAGGCCTATAGATGCAGGCCTCGCTCTCGGTCTCCTCCTTAGGCAAACCTGCCCAATCGCGCCTCGGGATAATCCTCTTCCTTTCCAACTTAGGCCAGGGAGGCCTAGCAGCAACAACAGGGGCAGAGGGAGATGGTGAGCGGTGTGGCGCAGCTCTCAGGTCACTAATGTGGACCTCAAGAAAACTCTGAGGACCCGTGTTATTGGTGAAACCTCCCTTTAGAACTCTGTAACGATCTCTGGTCAGGCAAGCTGTCACGACGGCGGCATGCCAGAACGATCCGTCGAAAGCCTCCACCTCATCCTAGAGACTGAACTCGCGGCGTGGTGGGTTAGAACCTAAGGCTTCCGAGTGTCGTGCCTTCTTGCGGGGAGCCATCTGTGATCAAAACAAGTCAACACAAATCACTACATCGACGTATAGATATTGCATAGTAGTAGTGAGCAACTCAACAACAATCAGCATATTCATCTCATTCCAATTCTGCCATCACAACACATTGTTGAATTGCTTAAGAACATTACCATGCAAAACAAGCTAATTGAATCCCATCTATTGTGTCCTCATTCCTCTAGAACTATCCACGAAGTGAGACGATGCAGGAAAGTAAAACAGAGGAAACTGAATCAAAATTTTCCAAACCTGCCAAAGAATACAAGAGTTAAGATTTCAAGTTCATTACCTTGCAGATCAAGAGAGTGAATGGTAGGATGACAATGTGGACAAAAATCCGATCGGTATAGGATTTAAATCGAGCAAAATGGTTAAGAAATGAAGAAATGGCGAGAGAAAATCAGAGTGAGCGGCGGCGTCGATCGATGGAGGAGTAAAGAAATGAAGAAGAAACCCGAGGGTTTTACAGAAAAACTTACCTGGGTGAAGAGTATCGACTGATACCGTAAGTGGTATCGATTGATGCTCGCATCAGGGTAGCACAGCTCTTCCCTGGTCGTCAGTATCAATCGATGCTCCTTGGTGTCGATCGATACTGCTCATCTGCACCTGGTTCACGTGAAGACACAAGACAAAAACAAAAATGAAGAAGAAGGGAAAGACTTATGTACAGACTCACCAGTGGGTTGCCTCCCACCACGCGCTTGTTTAATGTCCTTAGCTTGACATTGAGATCATTCAAGCAGCTGGTGGTTCAACCAGAGGCATTATGTGACCATCTGGAATAGCGGCTTTCGCCCAATAGTGTTTCACCCGCTGTCCATTGACAGTGAACTCCTTTCCCTCAGCATTCAGCAACACGACTGCACCGTGTGGCCGGACTTCTTTGATTGTGAAGGGACCTGACCAACGAGAACGCAATTTCCCAGGAAATAACTGTAAACTAGAGTCATACAGAAGTACCTGGTCATTCTGTTCAAAGTGGCGAGAAAGGATCTTCTTGTCGTGATAGGCCTTAGTCCTTTCCTTGTACAGCTTGGAGTTTTCATAGGCGAGGTGTTTGATCTCATCTAACTCATTTAGTTGAACCAATCGCCTTTGAGCAGCAGACTTGATGTCGAAATTCATCAATTTAGTAGCCCATGCCGCTTTGTGCTCGATCTCAACTGGAAGATGACACGCTTTCCCGTACAGCAAAAGGAATGGTGTGGTGCCGAGTGGTGTCTTGAAAGTGGTCCGGTAAGCCCAAAGTGCATCGTCGAGCTTCGTTGCCCAGTCTTTCCGTGTAGTGCCAACTGTCCTCTCCAAAATCTCTTTGATCTGTCTGTTGGAGACCTCAACCTGTCCGCTTGTCTGAGGGTGATAAAGGTGTGGCGACGCGGTGGTGCACGCCGTATTTCCTCAGTAGCTTTTCGAAGATCTGGTTGATAAAGTGAGTGCCACCATCACTTATCACAACCCGAGGTACTCCAAATCGAGGGAAGATAATGGTCTTGAACAGCTTCATAACTACAGAAGAATCGTTGGTAGGACTAACAATCGCTTCCATCCATTTGGAGTCGTAATCGACAGCGACTAAGATGTACTTATTCTGTCGCAAAGGAGGAAACGGTCCCATAAAGGCGATACCCCAGCAGTCAAAAACTTCTACTTCAAGGATGATGTTTTGTGGCATCTCATGTCGCTTACTGATCTTTCCCCTTCTCTGACACACATCGCAATGAGAGATAAAAGCATGAGCATCCTTGAACAGTGTAGGCCACTAGAAGCCAGCTTGAAGAACTTTGGAAACTGTCATGAATTTGGCGAAGTGTCCAGCATACTCAGATCCATGGCAGTGATATAGAATTTCTGGCACTTCAGTCTAAGCGATGCATCTTCTGTAAATCCCATCAGAACAGTGCTTGTACAAGTACGGTTCATCCCAAAAGAATCGTCTGACATCTCGCATAAACTTCTTCTTTGCATACTTCTTGAAATGCTTTGGTTCGTAGTCAGCAGCAAGATAATTAGCTATGTCGGCATACCAAGGTTCAGCAGGAGTGGTGACAGCCAAAGATTCCTCAGCAGTCAAGTGGTCTGCAGTCGAAACAGCACTGGCAAATAACTGGTATCGACCGACACTGGATGAGTATCGATCGATGCTGATATTTTGGACACGAGAAGATTCCAAAATATCGTGAGAGTGTCGATCGATACTGCTTGGGTGTCGATCGATGCTTGCGTTTTGCACTGGCAGAGTCACAGTAGAGTTGTGTCGAATCCCAGTCTCGATAAAATAGATCTTCTCCTCAGGTAAAGAATCATCAATAGGCACGGTTTCATCGATCCTCATTTGTGAGAGATGATCTGCTACTCCATTCTCTACCCCTTTCTTATCCTTAATCTCGATGTCAAATCCTTGGAGCAGTAGAACCCAACGGCAAAGACGAGGCTTCAGATCCTTGTTCTGCAGTAGATACTTGAGAGCCGCATGGTCGGTATGAACGATTACCTTACTCCCAATCAGATAAGAACGAAATTTCTCAAAGGAGAACACAACAGCTAGTAACTCTTTCTCTGTAGTGCTGTAGTTCTTTTGAGCGTCATCCAATGTCCTGCTGGCGTAGTATATGACATGAAGCTTCTTGTCCTTCCTCTGACCTAGAACTGAGCCAACTGCGAAATCACTCGCATCGCACATGATCTCAAAGGGGAGGTTCCAATCTTGTGGCTGAACAATAGGAGCAGTAACCAACGCCTTCTTGATTTGTTCGAATGCGACAAGATACTCCGGTGTAAAATCGAAGGTGACATCCTTACAGAGTAGAGCAGTAAGCGGTCGAGCCAACTTGGAGAAATCCTGAACGAATCTGCGATAAAATCCGGCGTGACCAAGGAAACTCCGAATGTCCTTCACAGATGTTGGTGGCAGGAGGCTTGTCATAACCTGAATCTTTGCCTTTTCAACTTTGATTCCAGCTTTAGAAATCTTGTGTCCCATAACTATGCCTTCTTGTACCATAAAGTGACACTTCTCCCAGTTCAGAACTAGATGTTTCTCTTCACATCGTTGAAGTACCTTGCACAAGTTGTCTAGGCAGCCCTTGAATGAAGATCCATAGACTGAAAAGTCATCCATAAACACCTCCATGAAATCCTCAATCATATCTGAGAAAATCGACATCATACATCTCTGGAAGGTGGCCGGAGCGTTACATAATCTAAACAGCATTCTCCTGTAAGCGAACGTGTTGTAGGGACATGTAAAGGTCATCTTCTCCTGATCGTCTGGATGTATCGGGGTCTGGAAAAAGCCTGAGTATCCATCCAGGAAGCAGTAGTATGGGTGACCTGCCAACCTCTCCAACATTTGATCAATGAACAGCAATGGGAAATGGTTTTTCCTAGTAGAAGCATTCAACTTCCTGTAATCGATACACATTCGGTGCCCAATGATCGTTCTTGTTGGAATCAGCTCATCTTTCTCATTCTTGACCACAGTGAATCCTCCATTCTTAGGCACAACATGAACTGGATTGACCCAATTGCTGTTAGAGATGGCATAGATGATCCCTTCTTCCAGAAGTTTCATTATCTCCTTCTTCACAACTTCCTTCAGATTCGGGTTAAGCCTCCTCTGATGTTTGATTGAAGCTTTTGACTCTTCCTCTAGATGAATCTGATGCATTCACATATCTGGTGATATACCTGAAATGTCATTAAGAGAATAGCCGAGAGCTTTGCGATACTTGCGCAGCTTGCTCAGCAGTAAGGCGACCTCTGTGTTGTTTAAAAAAGAATTAACAATCACAGGATATATGGAGTTGGGGCCGAGAAAGACATACCTCAGATTGGCTGGAAGTGGTTTGAGATCGAGTTTAGGAGTTCTCTCTTCACTCCAATCGCCGAACGAATCAGATCGTGCATGAGAGACAACCAGCTCCTCGGGTAGAAATAGCTGGTGTCGATCGATGCTCTAGGTAGTATCGATCGATGCTTCAGTGGTGTTGTCAAGGATCGTGGCGTACCCAATAGCAACATCACTGGAATCCATCTCTATTTCATCTGAACAAACCAGTGCTCTCTCCAACGGATTCTCAGGGTGTAACCGCATGAAGTACTCGTCCGATATGTCACTGAAGGTATCGATGAAGAATGACTGCCCATCAATGGTTGGCTTTTTCATCATCTTCTCCATGTTGAAGGTCATGATCAGATCACCAATGTTAAGGGATATTCTCCCATTCTTGCAGTCGATTAGAGCGCCTGTTGTGGCTAGAAAGGGTCTGCCCAAAATCAGTGGATCTCTTGGCTCAGCGTCGTACTCTAGGACTATGAAATCAGTCGGGACCAAGCAGTCTCCAATCGTAATTGGAACGTCCTTGAGTAGTCCTTCTGGAAATCGGATTGAGCGGTCAGCAAGAATCAGAGAGATTCTAGTGGGTGTGAAGTCCGTCATTCCCATTCTTTTAGCTACTGAATACGGCATGAGGTTGACACTGGAACCGAGATCGCAAAGGGAGCGTTCGAACCTTTCAGTGAAGATTGTGCAATCCAGCACGAAACTTCCAGGGTCTGGCAGCTTTTCTGGAAACTTGTTGAGAAGGATCGCACTGCACTCGTGAGTAATCCTCAGCACTCCTTCCTCAAGATTCACATTACTCGACACCATCCGTTTGATATACCTTCTAAAAGTTGGTGAAGTCATGATATCATCGACGAAAGGGAGTTCAACAACTAACTTTTCTAGCATTGCTTTGCATCTGGCCTCTTCTATTTCCTTCTTAGTCTTGGTAGGAGGTCGAGGGAAAGGTATCTTAGGTACGTAAACTCGCCCAGTGTTCCCTATGGGTTCTTTCTTCTCAATGTTTGGACTGGTATCGACCGACACTAGGTGAGTGTCGATTGATGCCGGTGGTTTTGCAATTGCTTCTGCAGATCGTTGAACGGGTGTCGATCGATGTAAGTTGGTATCGATCGACATTGGGTGAGTATCGATCGATACTGGGGTAATTCCAGGAATCTCATCGTCATCGTCTCCAGCGAGATCGACGAGTTGCTTTGCAGAATAGGTTTTCTTCACCCCTGGACTAACCTCTCTTCCACTTCTCAAGGTAATAGCGTGAACGTGTTCCCTTGGATTTACTGTCTTTCCTGGAAGGAAACCATCTTGTCTCTTAACTGTATCTGCAGTTTGGGCAACTTGAGTTTACAGCTTCTTCTAATGAATGTTAAGAGCTTCGATTTTTCCATTCAGGTCAGTGTACAAGGCATCCATCTTCCCATTGAAATCGACAGTCATTTTCTGCTGCCTTTCAAGAATCTGTTCAAGCATGGATTCAACCTTGCTTTCCTGAGTCTTGGGAGGTGGTGTCTGGTAAGATGAATTCCCATAGGTGCGAGTGTACCCACTGTTCTGGAATGGTTTATGAGCAAAAGAGTTTGCTCCGAAATTCAAGAATTTAAAGTCGGACTTAAATCCTCCTCCCTGAGAGTTGTTGGTGAAACCGCAGTTGTACAACGAATTCTAAAATCCATTACCACCAATGTAGTTAACATCCTCTGCTTCACCTTCTTCACCTTCTTCTATGTTCTCGACTTCTTCAGCAAAATGCACTGCCTTCTGCTGCTTACCCATCAACAAATTGTGAACCGAATCTAGCTTCGCATGTACCTCAACAATCTGCAGTCCGTCGATGTTCCCATTCTACTTCTTCCGCTCGTAGTCGTCATTCTTGGTGTTGTTGCTAGACGCCAAGTTCTCAATCAGTATGTAAGCGTCTTCAGGATACCTCGTGATGAAATTCCCATTGCTTGCAGCGTTTAGAGCCATTTGATATCTCCAATTGATCCCTCTGAAGAAGATACCCAATAACTGAACTTGTGAGAAACCATGGTGAGGACAATCCCTCTGATAAGACCGAAATCGAACCCAAGCAGCCTTGAATGCCTTAGTTGCTCCTTGAGAAACTGGGAGATCTTGTTCCTGAGCTCTTCGGATCTTGCATCATCATAGAAATTGTTCAGAAACACATTCTTAGTCTCTTCCCAAGTAGTCAGAGAACCAGGAGGTAACTGCTTCAGCCAGTAAGCTGCATCCCCACCGAGAGAGTATGGGAAGAGCTTACAGAAGAGGAACTCATTGGGCACTCCATTGTACTTGATACTGGTGACCAAATCTTCGAACCTCTCGATGTGATCCATGGGATGCTCGTGAGAAAGACCATGAAAAGGGTGCTGGCCTACAAGAGTGTAGTATGCAGGCTTCAGCTCAAAATCATTCCTCTGAAAAGTGGGAATATGAATCGCAGATCGATTGGCATAGAACTGATCTGGTCTGTTGTATTCCCCAAGCGTCCTGCCGCGATTAACCAGAGCATTCCCAACATTCCCACGCACAGCTGGTGGGATAACCTCGTTTGCTACCGGTGCAGGGACAACGACGTTTCCTTCTGCATCAAGCCTCTGTCATTGCTCGTCACACAGGTGACCTTCCTGATCTCTCAAAACCCCAGCTTCATCACGAGCGAGCACAATCGGATTGTTCATCTCTGCTTTTTTTGCTTTCTGATCGTGCACTCTAAATCAGCTAGCTCTTTGTTAGATAGATTGGTCAACTGCTTATTCTTGTTTCTTCTGGTCTCACGATGGTGCATACACCTGAAACACAGTAGTTGGAACGCTTAAGTAAAAGGGATTAAGATGAGTATCAATCGATACCTGAAGGGTGTCGATCGATGCTCAACAACTTAGTCGAAATTCTAAACTGAAATCTAATGGTGAAATTAGAGTCCTTGGCAACGGCGCCAAAATTTGATATGCTGAAATATAATACCCTAAAGTATCTAAGCAGTAGATGTAGTATTATAGGGGTCGAACCACAAAGACTCAAGATTGTCACTCAATAAATTCCAGGATGTGAATTAAGCTAAGCAAAATGAATGTAATCAAAAATAACAAAACAATTAAAATCAAGTAATAAAATCAGTGAGGAAAACGCTAGGTCTAGGTAAGTTCGCAGGTAAATCTTAATTATTAATCAAATATAATGTCAGGAATATAATAAGCACCGCTCTTTAACTTAAAACACAGATGTAAAATCAACCAACTGTCGTTGCAAAGACTATCTATGTCTAAACCTAGAATTTCAAATTTCTTTGCAAATTCTATGAATTCAAACAAGCATTAACTATCAAGTTCAATTGTTCACAAAATCCTAAACAAAATTTCTTTGCGAATAGGTCTTTTGCTCACCAAACACTAGTTCAGGAAACTAATCATACTTTCGTGTCAATTAATCAACCTAGTATCAGATTCTAGTTCGCGAGGCTAGAATAAGCATTAATCACAAGTCTAGGTGAAGAACTCTATAGATTTTCCTAACAATTAAATCTAATTTAACAATTCATCAAATACCTTTGAATAACCCTAAACCTAACAAGGAATCTACTCAAACATGGTGAATGAAACAAACATCATGAATAAAATAGATATCATAAAGTAAAATAGAGTAAGAATACAAAGAGGGTTTAAGTTTCTTCTCCTAAACTCTATTGCAATAATACTCTATCTCCATGAATCTATGTCTGCCTCTAAGAGGCTGAAAAACCTAATTTTATAGCTAAAACAAGCTTTGGAATTCATTGCAAAAATAAGGAAACCTTCTGTTTCTTCTTCGGGTCTTTTGAAGAATGTGCATTCTGATTATCGGTATCGACCGACACCAATAATGGTATCGATCGATACTGGGATTCTTACTCGTGTTTCTTCCGAATGATGGTGTCGATCGACACTACATGGGTGTCGATCGATACTGAGATTTAGTCTCTGAACTGCTTCAGCTCCGAGATGCTTCAGAAGCTTCGATAAATCCAATTTAGCTCCAATTGCGCCTTAATCTTGAAAAGACTTTGAAAGACTCTAAAAATACTAAAAAGACTCAATAAAAGGACTTATATCATGGTTAAAAACGGGTTAAAACCATGATATATCAACAATTGAACCTGATCATTAATGCTTGTTTGAATTCATAGGATTTGCAAAGAAATTTGGAATTCCAGGTTTAGACATAGATAATCTTCGCAGCGAATGTTGGTTGGTTTTATATTCGTGTTTCAAGTTCAAGAACGGTGCTTATTATATTCCTGACAATCTGTTTGATCTGCAATTCTGATTTACCGGCGAATTTTCCTAGACTTAGCGTTTTCCTTCATTGATTTTGCTTAGCTTAATTCATATTTCTTAAATATATTGAGTGTTATCTTGAGTCTTTGTGGTTCGACCCCTAATACCTGCAGCTACTGCTTTAGTACTTTTGGGGTATTATATTTGAGCATATCAATATACTCGGGTGGGAATTACCAATTCTTCTTGGTTCTGAACTTCTTGTAGTCATGTGTCCATTGGTTACCAAACCATGGATCCAAAAAGGCAATTCGGCCAGTATGATAAGGAGTAGGGTTCTGCGTTGCCCTTTTCCAGAGCATATGCACTGTTGAACAGATATGTTGTTTTAAAAAATTACAAACAACTTTGATCAATAGGGGGAGTAGAATTGTGTATCTTTAAAATGTGGAAACTATAGTGTGTTAAAGAGAAAGATAAAAGTGTATAATCCCTAAACAAACAAACATATATGCATTGCGTAAGAACTAAACAGACGAAATCAGTGACTACTGAAAACAAATATGCAGTGTGTTAGAACTAAAGAGACAAATCAGTTACTACTCAGAAACATTTGCATAGTATGCTCACATGTGGAAACTATGTTGTTTTCAAGTAAAACAAATATATGTCTAAAATGTAAAGAAAATATATAAGTCATTATTCTCAAACAAATCAGTGACTACTGTAAAAAATTTGTGAAACTATGCTCAAATCTTGAAACTATGTTGTGTACAGATATAACTTGTACCGAATCTCTTAACCACCCGTAATTCGGCTCTTTTTTGGTCCACCCTTCCTTTGTAGTCAAGATCCTTAAATAGAAATTGGACGCGTCATTGCTGCTATCTGGATTCTCCCTACATATAAAAATAGACTTAGTTTTCTTATTACAAATGTCGCATACCATATTGTGATTTACAGAGTTCTAGTAGGAACTTACAAATCATGCTGTATGAAAGCCATTAACTTATCGACTTTAGCTTTTGTTACTTTTTCAAATGGATCATATGCTGCTGGTGACAGGTTTACCCCACTAAGCTTACGCCTTACAATTGTTCTGCCAATAAAGGGGCTGAGTTGGTAAGTGGATACTTTTTTATCCCACCTTTCCTAGGTGCAAAATCGTCCTCCTCACACAGAGCCTTCAGTTTATCTAGAGCTCCAGCAAGTGCCTTGTTCTGGCCATCTTGTAGTGGATTTGAAAAATCAGATGAGTACGAAATCGAGTTCCCTCCATCAGATAATTCTACCACATCATCACATTGTATCTGTTTACGCAGCGATGGTGTCACTCTCTTTGCGTCACCAGGTTTTGTTTGGATGCTCCTCCTCCCCAATAATGGGGTCTTCGATGCATGGGTCTTCGGTTCAGGAGTTTTGGTGTTAACACTTCTGGAGAAAATGGGACTCAGTATCGACTCAACAGTCTCTTTTTTTTGGGTTATGGCCATATCAATTTTTTTTGGGTTCTTAACCATACATGTGACTGGTAAATCTTCCTGAGATGTTTGCTTTATCTCTAACAACCATGACTGAAAGATAGATTTAAGTAAGAGAGATGTTATCAATTTGTAAAGTAGAGTTTTGCAGGAAGCAACAAACAAAGACAAATTTTGCACACACTAGAAATAAAAAAAATTTGGTTGATAAAGGCGGAACACAGCAAAATCACAACTCGTCTTTTGCAAATATATGGTTCATAAATTTGAAAAAAAATATGCTTGAAAAGGGATGGTCAATTCCACCAACTAAGCAATCGTTTAAAGGGAAAATCGATTATTTAGTCACATGTATATACCAGTAATATCAATGTAGTATGATTGATATTTGAAAGCTAATCTACCTAATTTTTGCCGGAGCCACCCCCATTATTGTTGCCTACATCACCATCTTCACCAGTAGATGAGGCTTCATCACATGTTTTTCCAAGGCGTCGTCCCTTTGATATGCTCAACTATAATACCGTAAAAGTACTAAAGCAGTAGCTGCAATATGTTAGGGGTCGAACCACAAAGACTCAAGATATCACTCAATAGATTTCAGAATATGAATTAAGCCAAACAAAATAAATGTAATTAATTAAAATAGCAAATGATTAAAGATTGGTTGTAAGATCAATGGAGGAAAACGCTAAGCCTAGGGAAATTCGCCGGTAAATCAGAATTGCAGATCAAATAGATTGTCAGGAATATATCCAGCACCGTTCTTGAACTTGAAACACGAATATAAAGCCAACCAACTTTCGCTGCGAAGATTATCTATGTCTAAACCTATAATTCCAAATTTCTTTGCAAATCCTATGAATTCAAACAAGCATTAATGATCAGATTCAATTGGTCACAAAATCCTAAACCAAATTTCTTTGCGAATAGATCTTTTGCTCATCCAAAACTAGTTCAGGAAATCAATCACACTTTCGTGCCAATTAATCAACCTAATATCAGATTCTAGGTCGCAAAGCTAAAATAAGCAATAATCACAAGTCTAGATGAAGAACTCTATGAATTTTTCCTAACAATTCAGTTCAACCTAACAAATCATCAAACACCTTTGAATAACCCTAAACTTAACAAGGAATCTACTCAGACATGGTGAATGAAACAAACATCATGAATAAAATAGATTGCATTCAAGAAATAGAGTAAAGAGTACAAAGAGGGTTCCAAATCTTCTCCCAAAACTCTGCTACAATAATCTCTATCTACGGGTATGAGTTGTTCCCAAAAAGTGGCTTAAGAACCTAATTATATCCTAAAACAAGTTTTAGGCTTAATTGTAAATAATAAAGTCTTCTGGGCCAAAGGGCAGATTCTTCAAACTTGTAGAGAGTCGCGTCCTCTTCCTTGGATGTCGGTGTTGACCGATACCATAAGTGGTATCGATCGATAGAGAAATACCGAGTCACGTTCCTTCTAAGTATCAGTATCGATCGACACTAGGTAGTGACGGTTGATACTCATGCTTCATATCGGCTCCCGAACTGCTGGATCTGTGATCAGCTCCAAAATGCTCCAAAAAGCTTCAATAATTCCAATTCAACTCCAAACGTACCTAAATCCTGAAAAGACTCTAAAAGACTCCAAAAATACTAGAAAGACTCAATAAAAAGGACTTATATCATGGTTAAAAGCGGGTAAAAACCATGATATATCAACGCCCCCAGACTTAGCCTTTGCTTGCCCTCAAGCAAACAGAAAACCAAACCAAAGGACGAGGTTTGAAAACACGGAGGCTCACTTGTTCTTGAAACACTGCAATGACCTTCTTCCTAATGTCTTCTCATTACTTCACCAGTTCCAAATCTAACCACCATGTACTTCTCCGTAGACATTCGCAGCTCCGTAGACTTCACAAATTATTTCACAACATTATCCATAGAAACTATCAATGTCAGTTTCATCGCTGCGATCGATGTTCAAGAACCTTCTAGACTCTTTTCCATACAATATCATGACAAAAGAATCACCCGAAATTCACTTTCTTCTTTTCTGGTATTTAGTTCCTCTCCCCCAGACTTATTCCATTTCATACTTTTCCCTTTTAATATGCACATACACGTCAAGGGTTGATACGCAAGTATTGATGGTGTTCGCCACCGAATCCCCGGTTCTTCCCCTCTCTATGTATCAAAGGCGTAGGCGAATAGTGGTATCACGGGAAATTTTCCTAACCTCGCTTCCAACCTCTGTGTGATCATTCCTTCTAAGCAGAATAATGGGATCACTGGAAATTTTCCTAACCATCCTTTTAGTAGAAAATCCTTTCATCTTTTCGTGCGTAATTCTTTGACTTAGAGTGAGGAAGACGTATACCATTACTTTAAAACAGATGGGTTCCTTTGTCAGATATGAATGAGGAATCAAGCTCTATGAACACTAACCACATCGATGAACTGAAAAACTTGTGGCTCAGGTTTCGATGGACTCTGCTGGAAACATGAGTGTCCTCTAGTTAACTGGTCAGTCTTTAGATTTTTCATCAGTCCGATCTGAAATACTGGTCCATAACAATGGATACGCAGAAGCAAAGTCAAGACAATGGATACAGAAGCAAGATCATAATCTCCTACAAAATTTGACTCAATAAAGCAATTTGACACAAAAACAACTGACTCTAAGAAAAAAAAACCATGTCAGCAATTACCTCCCCCAGACTTAAACAACATTGTCCCCAGTGTTATCCAGTCTAGAGATGGCAAAAGAAATCAAAAGAACTGAGTGGTTGATGAAGCGCAAAGAAGTTACCCGTGTGTGATTATTGGTATCGACCGACACTGCCTGGTATCGATCGATACCGAGTGTCTGTCGAGATAGGTACTTCTTTTTCTTCTAGGCGGCGGGTATCGACCGATACCATAAGGGGTATCGATCGATACTCGTGGCAAGCTATTGTTCCTTCTCCGTGGATGTGGTATTGATCGATACAGACTGGTGTCGATCGATACGGCTTAGTTGAACCTAGTTCACGTGAAGATACAAGACACAAAACCGAAAATAAAATTGAAAGCAAAGACTTATATACAGACTCACCAGTGGGTTGCCTCCCACCAAGCGCTTGTTTAATGTCATTAGCTTGACGTGGTAATTGTTAAGGCATTGGGTGGTTCAGCCAGAGGCATTTTGTGACCATCTGGGTTGCGGCTTTCGCCCAGTAATGTTTCACCCGCTGTCCATTGACAGTGAATTTCTTGCCTTCATCATTTATCAGCACGATTGCACCGTATGGACGGACTTCCTTGATTGTGAAGGGACCTGACCAACGAGAACGCAATTTTCCAGGGAACAGTTGCAAACGAGAGTTATACAGAAGTACCTGGTCATTTGATTCAAAGTGGCGAGAGAGGATCTTCTTGTCGTGATATGCCTTAGTCCTTTCCTTGTACAGCTTCGAGTTTTCATAGGTGAGGTGTCTAATCTCATCCAGCTCGTTCAATTGAACCAATCGCCTCTGTGCAGCAGACTTGATGTCAAAGTTCATCAGCTTGGTAGCCCATGCTGCCTTGTGCTCGATCTCAATAGAAAGGTGACATGCTTTCCCGTACAGCAAGTGAAATGGTGTGGTGCCAAGCGGTGTCTTGAAAGCAGTCCTGTAAGCCCAAAGGGCATCGTCCAATTTCATGGCCCAATCCTTACGTGTGGTGCCAACTGTTTTCTCCAGAATCTCCTTGATTTGTCTGTTGGAGACCTCAACTTGCCCGCTCGTCTGAGGATGATAAAGAGTAGCCACGCGATGATGCACACTGTATATCTGCAGCAATTTTTCGAAAACCTTGTTGATAAAGTGAGTGCCACCATCACTTATAACGATCTGAGGTACTCCAAATCGAGGGAAAATAATGGTCTTGAACGGCTTCAAGACCACCAAAGAATCATTGGTTGGACTAGCAATTGCTTCCACCTACTTAGAGACGTAGTCCACAGCAACCAAGATGTACTTATTCTGCTGTGACGAAGGAAAGGGGCCCATAAAATCTATGCTCCAATAGTCAAAAACTTCGACCTCGAGGATGATGTTCTGTGGCATCTCATGTCGCTTACTGATCTTCCTTCTCCTCTGGCAGACATCGCATCGCAAGATAAAGGTATGAGCGTCTTTGAACATCATAGGCCACCAAAAGCCTGCTTGAAGAACCTTGGAAACCGTCTTGAATGTAGCAAAATGGCCAGCATGCTCAAACCCATGACAATGATGCAGCACCTCTAGTACCTCATACTCTGCGATACATCTCCTGTACATCTTATCAGAACAGTGCTTGTACAAAAAAGGTTCATCCCAAAATAATCTCTTGACGTCGCGCATAAAGTTCTTCCTTTCATACTTCTTGAGGTGCTTTAGATCGTCCTCTGCAGCAAGGTAGTTGGCTGTGTTAGCATACCATGGTCGAGCAAGAGTAGTCACAGCAGCTCAAAACTCCTCAGCATAAGAGTCACCCGTAATCAAAACAGCTTATGCAGGTGACAGGTATCAACCAATAATGGGTGGGTATCGATCAATACCGTGGTTATGTACTCAGGGAATTTTCAGATTCTCGGCAGAAATGCTGGGAATCTCAGTTTCGATGAAGTAAATCTTCTCCTCAGGTAGGGAATCATCAATAGGCACGGCTTCATCGATCCTCATCCTCGAGAGATGGTCTGCAACTCAATTCTCGACATAGGTGAGGCTTGAGATCCTTGTTCTGCAGCTAATATTTGAGAGCAGCATGATTAGTGTGAACGGTCACCTTGCTCCCAATCAGATAAGAGCGAAATTTCTCAAAAGAGAAAACGACGGCGAGTAACTCCTTCTTTGTAGTGTTGTAGTTCCTCTGAGCATCATCCAACGTTCTGCTGGCATAGTAAATAATATAGAGTTTCTTGTCCTTCCTCTGACCCAGAACTGATCCAACTGCAAAGTCGCTTGCATCGCACATAATTTCGAAAGAGAGGTTCCAATCTGGCGGTTGCACAACAGGAGCACTAACCAATGCCTTATTAATCTGCTCGAATGCGACAAGACACTCGGACGTGAAATCGAAAGTGATATCCTTACATAGAAAGGCAGTTAGTGGGCGTGCTATGATATGCTCAAATCTAATACCCTAAAGTATCTAAGCAGTCGCTATAGTATTTTAGGGGTCAATCCACAAGGACTCAAGATAACACTCAATAGATTCTAGAATATGAATTAAGCTAAGCCAAATAGATGAAATTAAGAATAGCAAAACAATTAAAACAGGTAGTAATTCAGTGGAGGAAAACGCTAGGCTTAGGGAAACTTGCAGGCAAATCAGAATTATCAAATCAAATCAATTGTCAGGAATAAATTAAGCTCCGCTTTCAAACTTGAAACACAGATGTAAAGTAAACCAACTGTCGTTGCGAAAACTATCTATGCCTAAACCTAGAATTCCAAATTTCTTTGCAAATTCTATGAATTTAAACAAGCATTAAAGTTCAAGTTCAATTGTTCACAAAATCCCTAAACCAAATTTCTTTGCGAATAGGGCTTTTGCTCACCAAACACTAGATCAGGCAATCAATCACACTTTCGTGCCAATCAAACAACCTAACATCAGATTCTAGTTCGCGAGGCTAGAATCAGCATTAATATCAAGTCTAGGTGAAAAGCTCTATAGATTATTCCCTAACAATCAATTCAGATCTAATAATTCATCAAATACCTTTAAGCAACCCTAATCCTAACAGGGAATCTACTCAGACATGGTGAATGCAATAAACATCATGAATAGAATAGATATCATATAAAATAATGAAATAGAGTAAGAATACAAAGAGGTTCTAGAATTCTTCTCCAAAAACTCAATTGCAGAAAACTCTATCTCCAGAAATCACAGGGTATCTTTCTGGAGGCTCAAAAACCTAATTATATAGTTAATCAAAACGTTTTGGAGTTATCTGAAAAATAAGGAAAACTTCTGGATAATCTTGGGTTTGTTTCGCGTTTTGGTCACTGGCATCGACCGATGCTGTAAGTGGTATCGATCGATGCCAGGTTCTTTGGTCGTGGTTCTCCCAAACGAATGGTGTCGATCGATGCTCCTCAGTGTCGATCGATGCTGAGCTTGTTCCCGAACGGCTTCAACTCCAGATTGCTTCAAAAGCTTCCAAATTCTCCAATTAGCTCCATATGCGCCTATAACTTGAAAAGAACCTGAAAGACTCTAAAACTAAAGAAAAGACTCAACAAAAAGGACTTATATCATGGCTAAAAATGGGTAAAAACCATGATATATCAACTCCCCCAGACTTAGTCTTTGCTTGCCCTCAAGCAAACAGAAAACTAAACAGAGAAAGAGGTTTGAAAACATGGAAACTCACCTTTTTCTTGAGACATAGTAATAACCCTCTTTCCAAACTCCCAGTTGTCACCTAAGCAATTTCAGATCGGACCACCATGTACTTCTCCTTAGACCATTGCAGTTTCCCATTATCCACTCATTATCTCACAGCATCAATCATACTAAATCCTTCATTGCCGTTTCATCACTGATGTTGATATTCAAGAACCTTCTAGATTCTTCCTCATGCGATATCATAACTAAGGAACCACCCAGATTTTATACTTTGGTATTGATTTCCTCTCCCCCAGACTTATCTCTTTTTATGTTTCTGATTTTAAATTAAGCTTCGCAAACACAAATCAAGGTTTGAGACGCGAGTATTGATGGTGATGGCCACCTAATCCCCGGTTCTCCCCTCTCAAAGTGTCAAAAGTCTTAGGCGAATAATGAGGTCTTAGGAAATGTTCCTACCCCTCGCTTCAGACTTTTGTGTGATCATTCCTTATCCAAGTAGAACAATGGGTTCCTTTGCCAGATATGAATGATGAATCAAGTTCAGTGAATACCAACCTCAGGAGTGAAGTGCAAAATTGGCTCAGGATTTAGAAGAAATTTGCTGGAGACATGGGTGTTTCCTGGTCAATTAGTTAGCCTTTGGATTTTTCATTAGTCGATCTTAGAGCTGGTTCTGTGACAATGGTTACTCAAAAACAAAGTCAAGACACTGAAATCAAGCAAAGGTTCATAATCTCCAACAAATTTGACTCAATAAACCAAAAAATTTGACTCAAAAAGACTCAAAATGGACTGACTCTAAGAAGAACAAACACAATGTCAGTAATCACCTCCCCCAGACTTAAACAACATTGTCCCCAGTGTTATCTAGCCTAGAGGAAGCAAAAGAAAGCACATGAACAAAATGGCTTAAAAAGGTAAGGTACCGTGGGAGATGGTGGGTAACGATCGATACTAAAAACAGGTATCGATCGATACTGATGGAGTATCGACCGATGCTAGTCAAGTATCGATCGATACTGAGGTCCTTTGTTGCGATTTTGAAACTCGAAACCGTGTCCTACTAAAGTCAAAAGTTAGGTGAAGTAACTGTCAGATCAGAGAGCATAGTTAGAAGCAACATAATCAATAGATAGCCATAAGTTCAACAAAGACTGGCAAAGACAAAGATAAGTTCAGAAAATCAAACACAACAAAAGAAAAGAAAATGAAAAGAAAAAGGGGACAGAAAGCGTGAAACACAGGAGCAGAGACTAGTCCGAATCCTCATCATCATCGGAGTCTGAAACAGCGTAGCGCGAAGGACCGGGAGTGGAGTGATCGGCGTCAGTGGACGACATGCAGCGGCAGCGAGAAACAGCGGACCAGATGCTCTGAAGACTCTCCACGACGTACCTCTGAAAGGTAGCTGTCTCCATCGGCAAATCCGGTGGTGGAGGAAATGAAGGTGCAGGAGCAAACGTCTGGTGGCGCTGTGAACGGCGAGGCTGGCTCCCAGCAGAGTCAGCGGCTGGTGTCTCGTCTATAGCTACAGGAGTGGGTGGAAGCTGGCGTGGTGCGCGGACACGAGCGAATGGTGCAACTGAGAGTAGACGCGGATCTGGATCGAAGTGCAGCCGAGAAGGGTGATTGTCGATGGAGGTCAGATCGCGGTTGGGGAGCTGCACAAAGAGCTCTCCATCTGTCGTGGGCAGGCACCAGCGGCGAGTGGCCTTCAACTAACGCATATGCTGCATGTGCTGCTCATCCATGAGTGAGCGAGTAGTGACGATCGAGCATGCTGAAGTGGAGATGCCAAAGTGCTCGAAGATAGGGGTAAGGAGGCTGCCGACTGACTCAGACTTCCGTGTTGTGGCGTAGTTGCGGCCAGAGAAGGGCTTTGTCTTCAGATAGACCAAATGGTGCGCAAAGAAAGCGCCAATGTTGACCGCAAGGTTCAACTCGGGCCACTCAAACCTATCCTCAGGAATTATGTCACCAACTGCCTTGTACAATAACATCAGCTCTGAGATCCTTAACTTGTTCGGCTCCATCTTGCAGAGGAGAGTGGTGCTCAGAATGCGGGCAATGCAACGCAGAGTTGGGTGGCGGATATCAATCTAGGTAGAGGTCTTGGAGCTGTAGGCGCCAAGACCAATGTGTCGCCAAAAGTTCTGCAGATCCTGAAATTGAGAAGGGAGAGCTATCTGCTGAGGATAAGGGTCGAACCCGTAGATGGCGCAGAGGTCAGGGATAGGCAGCCTGTAGCGAACCCCTCTGATCAGGAAAGTCAACGTGCCCTCTGAAGCAGTGCGGTGGACCTCGTCTGCGTAATACACTCGAGCTGTGGCGAGGAACTGACGCACGAGGTCTGGGTAAAGATCATACTGCCGTGAGTAAAGAGTGCCCAATCCAATCTTCTCGAGCATGGCAGAAAGATCAACGTCGATGCCTAGACGACGCATGGTGTGAGGATCGATGAAGCGCGTAGGCAGGATGACAACGCGCAGCCACTCGTTGTAGAATAGAGTGTCGTAGTCTTCCCACTCCTCAGCTATTGGTTTGTAAATGCATGCCTCACTCTCAGTCTCATCCTTAGGCAAACCTGCCCAATCGCGTCGCGGGATGATCCTCTTCCCCTCCAACTTAGGCCAGGGAGGCCGAGCAACTGGTACAGGAGTAGAAGGAGATGGTGAACGTCGTGGCGTAGGTCTCAGATTACTAATGTGAGCGTCAATGAAGCTCTGACGACCAGTGTCCTCTCTGAAACCGCCCTTCAAGACTCTGTAGCGATCGCTGGTCAGAATGGCGGTGATGATTCCGGCGTGCCAATGTGAGTCATAGAATGCCTCCACCTCGTATTGGAGACTGTACTCGTGGCGTGGAGGATTGGAACCGGAAGCGTCATCCTGTCGTGCCTTCTTGCGGGGAGCCATCTGAGAAGAAATCAAAAAGAAAACAGAAGTCAGAATAGCTCGTTCGTCAAGTAAGTGCAGGCATCGATCGATACCAAGGAGTATCGATCGATACTCGGAGTATAGGCACAAAGTCTCGACAGATTGCATCGCAAAATCCATTCTGTTACAGGTCGGGTATCGATCGATGCTCGAGACAGAATCGCAAAGTTCATCACAAATGGCATCCAGTTTCCAATCTATCACCCTAAAATCGAATACCTAAGGCTAGTCCATCCCTATCATATCCATTCTCATCCTAATATGGCAATTTTATTCACCTATAGCTAAAGATGACAAGAAACAGAACCAAAGCCTCACAGCAAAGGAAACCCCAAATCGAATCTGCCAACACATCTAAAAGAATGAAATCGAGTACATTACCTGGTAGATCGAAGGTATGATAAATGGAATGACAATGTGCTCAAAAATCTGAGTGGAATAGGATTTGAAATCAAAGAAAACGATGAAGAATCGAGAAAGATGTGAGAGTGTGAGAGAAACAAGGGGCGGCGTCGAGCGATAAAGGAGAGTGAGGGATTAAGCAAGATACCCGAGGGTTTTATAGAAAACCTTACATGGGTGCTGAGTATCGATCGATACAGTAAGTGGTATCAATCGATGCTCAGCGTATAGCATACCTCCCTTTAGGCCAATGGTATCGATCGATACTTGCATGGTATCGATCGATGCTAGTCGTTCGGACTTGGTTCCACGTGAAGACACGACACAAAAACAAAGCAATTAAACAAAAGAAAAGCCTATGTACAGACTCACCGGTGGGTTGCCTCCCACTAAGCGCTTGTTTAATGTCATTAGCTTGACATGGAGAGCAGTCAGGCAGCTGGTGGCTCAGCCAGAGGCACAATGTGGCCATCTGGAATGGTGGCTTTCGCCCAATAGTGTTTCACCCTCTGTCCATTGACAGTGAACTCCTTACCTTCAGCACTCAGCAACACTACAGCACCATGAGGGCGGACTTCCTTGATCGTGAAGGGACCTACCCATAGCTGAAGAACGCAATTTTCAGGGAATCAAATTGCAAACTGATGTATTGTACAAGAAGCCAGTATCCTGGTCATTTGGTCAAAGTCGTCGGGGAAAGGATCTTTTTTGTCTGATGATAGAGCTTGGGTCATTTCCCATGTACAGCTTGGAATTTCATAGGCGGAAGTGTCTGCATCATCATCCCAAACTCATTCAAGGCTGAACCAGTCGCCTTTGTGCAGCAGACTTAATGTTTATCCCAAGAATTCAAACAGTTTTGTAGCCCAGGCGTGCTTTAGTGCGGCGTGAATCTCAGCAGCTAGATGGATGTTTTCCAAGAATGGAATGGCGTTGTACAAAGATGGCGGTCGTTGAGACGCTGTCTAGTAGGCCCAAAGAGCTTCGTCGAGTTCAAGCGCCCGATTCCTTCCGTGTAGCACCAACTGTCTTCTCCAAGGATCTCCTTGATCTGTCTGTTGGAGGATCTACTTGTCCACTGGTCCTGAGGTATTGATATGGCGTGGCAAACTGCGGTGGTTGTTAGACACCATAACTTCCTCAGCGAGCTTCTCGGATGATTCTCTTGTTTGATGAGTGACGTACACCCCCATCAGGCTGCATAACAACTACTGGGTACTCTCCAAATTCTGGGAAGATGAAGTCATTGAACAAAGCTTCAGGACCACCTGCATGAATCCGAATCTTGTAGGTACGCCAGCAAGATTGCCCTTCTCCGCACTTAGAGACATTTTCATCGGATCAGTAGAGTCGCGACTAAGAAGTATTTGTAGCGGGTTCTGCAGCAGATGGAGTGGAATGGTCCCATGAAGTTCAAATAACCGTCCAGCAATCAAAGACCTCAAACACTCCCATTGATGAAGTTTTGTGCCGGCACATCCTCATGCACGCTTGCTGATCTTTCCCGTCGTCATCGTGGACGGACACATATCACAATGAGAAATGAAAAGTGTGAAGCAGCCTTAACATTGTGATGGTTTGCACCAGATAAGACCGGCTTATCAGAACCTTAGAAGACCTGTCATTTGAATGATATGCAAAGTGCCCTCAGCATACTAAAACCATGGGCATTGAACTAGGATTTCCGGCACCTCAGGACTCAGCTAATTACCTTCCTGTAATCCACATCAAGGACTAGTGCTATGTTACAAAATTGGCTCATCTGAGAAGTAGCGCTGTCTGACATCTCTCATCGATTAATTCTTCTATCACAAGTACTTCTTTTAAGTGCTTCGTTTCAAGCATCATACAGGCAAGGTAGGTTGGCCTAGTTGTCGGCAAGCCTAAGGGTTCAGCAGGAGTGGCAACAACAATACAGCTCCTCTGATCTGTATGCAGTAGATGCTAATAGTACGATATTCGACAAGTGGAATAGTCTCGTATAGATCGTTGGATCATCGATACAATGAGGAGTATCGTATGGTATGTGCATGTAGCATCTGGACTGACAGTCAGCAACTCCTTATAAATTGTACGCGTATCGAATCGAGTTACTCCAGGGGTGCTCAATCGACGATGTGGTCACTTCTTCTCCTCGGGACACAACGAAATGATCATGCAAATGGGGACCCTTCTTCACTGGGATCCTCCTATGCGGTGAGTGTAATGGTTACTGACAACTCCATCTCTACTGCCTTTTCTTTGGTCCATTGTATTCTATTGTCAAACTTTGGAGCTAGCAAAACCCATGGAGCAACAATCAGGACGTTCATATCCTTATTGCTGCAAGCAGGTGTACTATAAGACAGCTCCAAGTGGTCAGTGATGCACACAATCACTTACTTTCGATAGAGTAGGACTGAAATTTTCTCCAAAGGAGAACAACAACAAGCACAAGCATATTCCTTACTCAGTGTGTGCTTGTAGATCCTCTTTGGGCATCAATCTCAGTCAGTTTCTGCGGAATAAGACGAAAATAGATCAAAAGCATGCTTCTATGTCTTCCTCAATCTCCGGAAGTAACAGACCCAAACAGCAAAATCACCCGCACAACACATGATCCGAAAGAGGAGCTTCCAAATCTGGTGTTGGGCACAATAGATTCAGGGCAGAATATACGCAACGCGCTTCGTCGATATTGTCACGAAACGGCGCAAAGACACTCTGGTGTAAATCAAAGTCAATCTTGACCGCGAGCAGTAAGCTACAATCGGCGTCGAGCTTGAGGACGAAATGAACTTTGAAAACTGGCATTCACTCGTCACACTTATGTCAATGCTACATTAATGACCAAGGACTCGGATGATCCACTGATTAGGCTGGCAGAGTTGTTTAGAGCAATGTAGTCTCTTAATCTTGAACCTTACAGTTTGAACGTGCTTATGTCCGTGCGACCGTATACATTAATACGCGTGGCAACGTGACCGACCCCGTTAATAGCATGCTTCTCTCACAGCGCTGAAGGTTTTGTAGCCGGGTCAGGAGGCTTGCAATGAAACCTGAATCTTAGCCTTAAATCAACCTCAATCCCCAGCTTTAGAGACCTATGGTCCTAGAACTGTAGTCTCTTGAACCATATAAGTGCACTATCTCCCAGTTCAGAACTTAGAATGCTCTCCTCCACAGCGCTGAAGTACCTTGCATAGATTGTCCAGACATCCCTTAAACGAAGACCCATGGACAGAAAAGTCATCCATAAATACCTCCATGAATTCCTCGATCATGTCTGAGAAGATGGACATCAAGCATCTCTTAAATGTAGCTGGAGCATTACACAACCCAAATGGCATCCTCCTATAGGGCAAATGTGTCGTAGGGACAAGTGAAAGTTGTCTTCTCTCCTGATCATCTGGATGTATCGGATCTGGAAGAAGCTTGAGTAGCCATCCAGGAAGGCAATAGTAAAGGATGACTAGCAGTCTTTCCAGCATCTGATCAATGAAGGAGCAATGGGAAGTAATCTTTCCTTGTCGCAGATCATTCAGCTTTCTGTAATCGATGCACATGCTATGCCCGGTGATGTTTCTCGTCGGAACGCTACTCATCTTCTCTCATTCTTAACCACTGTGAATCCTCCTTCTTAGGAACAACATGACCGGACTACCTACTGCTGTCAGAAATGGCGTAGATGACTCCTGCTTCCAGAAGTTTCAAAATCTCTTTCTTAAACTCATTCCTTCAGATTCGGGTTAAGTCCTCTTCTATGCTCTATAGAAGCCTTCAACTCGTCCTCTAGATGAATCCGATGCATGCACAGATCTGGTGAATATACCTGAAATGTCATCAAGAAGATTAGCCGAGAGCTTTGCGATAACTTTGCGTAGCGTTGCTCAGCAGTAAGGCGACTCTAGCGTTGTTCAAGAGAAGAATTGACAATCACATGGAAAATGAAGAGTTAGGGCCAAGAGAAAAACGTACCTCAGCTAGCTGGAGTGGCTTTAGATCAAAGCTTAGGAGCTTTCGCTTCACTTCCAAATCATGCAAAGAATCGGGCCTGGTGCAAGAGACTTGCAGCTCTTGCTGGACAAGGGGGATTGGTATCGATCGATACCTCCTGTGGTATCGATCGATGCCCTGCTCTGGTTGTCAAGAATCGTCGCATAAGGCAGCAGCAACCTCTGTAGGAACTGTCTCTGTATCAGCCGAGCAAACAAAAGCCTCTCTCCAAGGGATTCTCAGGGTGCAATCCTAAGAAATACTCATCTGGAAGCTCACTGAATGTGTCAATGAAGAAATTCTGACCATCGATGGTTGGTTTCTTTCATCATCTTCTCCAATATTGAACGTCATGACCAGATCACCAATGTTTGAGAGATATCCGCCCATTCTTGCAATCGATTAAGGCTCCAGCTGTAGCTAAGAACGGTTCTGTCAATATCAGTGGATCTCGTGGTTCAGCATCATACTCAAGGACGATGAAATCGGTTGGAACTAAACACATTCCCAATGGTAATCGGGACATCCTCAAGTAAACCTTTCAGGGAATCGGATTTATCGATCAGCAAGGATCAGGGAATCCTTGTTGGTGTGAGAGTCTGTCATCCCCATTCTCTTAGAACGCGAATATGGCATGAGTTTCACAACTCGAACAAAGATCGCAAAGAGAACGTTCAAACCTCTCCGTCAAGATTTTGCAGTCCAAGACAAACTACCGAGGGTCTGGTAATTTCTCCGGAATCTTGTTGAGGAAGAATCGCACTGCACTCATGGGTGATCTCAGTACTACTCCTTCTCTAAGGTTCACATTTGCTCGAAACCATCCTCTTGATTGTATCTTTCTGAAAGCATGGTGGAGTCTTGAGAGCTGCGACGAACGGGAGGTTCGACCACTATCTTCTTAACATCGTCTCGGCATCTAGCCTCTTTTGTTTCTTTTTTTTGAACTTAGCAGGGGGTCGAGGGAAAGGAATCCTTCGTACATAAACTCTGCCGACATGACCTGTTGTCCTGCTTCTGGTCGGTCTTTAGGAAGGGTATCGAATCGATACAAGGGAGTATCGATCGATGCCACGTTTTTCAACCGATTCTGTAGAATGTTTGAACAGGCAACGATCGAGGAAGGGGGTATCGATCGATACTGATGAGTATCGATCGTATACTGAAGAATGTGTAGGAAACTGGTCGTGCGTCATCGTCGTCTCCCAACAAGATCGACGAGTTGCTAAAGGTGAGTAAGGCCTTCTTCAGCTTTGGAGCAACCTCCTTCCACTTCTCAACGTGATAGCAATGAACATGTTCCTCGGATTCTCACATCCTTTCCCGGTAGGAAACCATCCTGTCTCTTTTACAGTTTCTGCGTCTGAGCAATCTGGTTCCAAACTTCTTCATTGATGGATTGTTCAAGCCTCAAATTTTCCCATTCAGATCAGTGTATAAGGGGGCGTCCATCTTCTCGTTGAAGTCAACGGTCATGCTTCTGCTGCCCCTCAAAGAATCTGTTCAAGCATGGTCTCAACCTTGCTTTCCTGAGTCTTGGGAGCGTGGCGTCTGATTAGGACGAATTCCCATAAGGATGCGAGTGTACCCACTGTTCTGAAATGGCTTCTGAGCTCCGAAATTCGCAGTCTTGAAATCAGATTTGAATCCTCCTCTATGAGAGTTGTTAGTGAATACCGCGTGTCTGGTTGTATGAATTCTGAAACGCCATTACCACCTAGTAGTTGACATCCTCTGCTTCACCTTCTTTCGATGTTCTCGACTTCCTCAGCAAAGTGCACTGCCTTCTGCTGCTTACCAATAACAGAATGTGAACTGAATCCAGCTCGCATGTACCTCAGCTATCTGTAAGCCATCAGACTACCTATGTTCTGCTTCTTCTCTCAAAATAGCATTCTTAGTGTTGTTGCTAGATGTCGGATTCTTAATCAACACATAAGCGTCTCGGGGATACCTGGTGTTGAAGTTACCGTTGCTTGCAGCGTCCAAAGCCCATCTGATACCTCCAATGCGATCCCTTTCTGAGAAGATTACCCAACAACTGAACCTGCGAGAAACCGTTGGTGAGGGCGGTCCCTCTGATAAGATCGAAATCGGACCCAGGCGGCCTTGAATGCCTCTGTCGCTCCCTGAGAGAAACTGGGAGATCTTGTTTCCTGAGCTCTTCTGATCTCGCATACTCATAGAAGTTGTTCAGAAAAAGCAGTCTTGGTTTCCTCCCAAGTGGTCAGAGAACCTGGAGGCAACTGCTTCAGCCAGTAAGCTGCATCTCCACTAAGAGAGTAGGGGAAGAGCTTACAGAAGAGGAAATCATTGGATACTCCGTTGTATTTGATACTGGTGACCAAATCCTCAAACCTCTCGATATGATCCATGGGGTGCTCATGAGAGAAGACCAATGAAATGGATGCTGGCCACAAAAGTGTAGTAGGCAGGCTTCAGCTCAAAGTCGTTCCTCTGAAAAGTCGCGAATACGAATAGCAGATCGGTTTGCATATAAATGATCTGGTCTGTTGTTTTCCCAGAGCGTTCTGGCGCGATTTCCCTGAGCATTCCAACATTCCCACGCAAAGCTGGTGGGATAACCGCATTAGCAACCGGTGCAGGGGCAATAACGTTACCTTCTGCATCAATTCTCTGTCCCTGCACGTCACACATGGAGACCCTCCTGATTCTCTCAAAACCCCAGCCTCATCACGAGCATACAATCGGATGATTCATCTCAGCTTGTTTCTTTGCTTTTTCTGATTGTACACTCTATTCAGCTAGTTCTTCGTTAGATAGGTTGATCAAGCTGCTTGTTCTTGCTTCCTCTGGTCTCTCGATGCTGCATACACCTGAAAGACAGAAGTTAAAACGCGTAAGTGACGGGATGTAACAACGAAGTGATCGATCGATCGATACTAAGAGGGTATCATTGGGCAGTCGCTATAGTATTTTAGCAGTCGCTATAGTATTTTAGGGGTCAATCCACAAGGACTCAAGATAACACTCAATAGATTCTAGAATATGAATCAAGCTAAGCCAAATAGATGAAATTAAGAATAACAAAACAATTAAAAACAGGTAGTAATTCAGTGGAGGAAAACGCTAGGCTTAGGGAAACTTGCAGGCAAATCACAATTATCAAATCAAATCAATTGTCAGGAATAAATTAAGTTCCGCTCTCAAACTTGAAACACATATGTAAAGTAAACCAACTGTCGTTGCGAAAACTATCTATGCCTAAACCTAGAATTCCAAATTTCTTTGCAAATTCTATGAATTTAAACAAGCATTAACGTTCAAGTTCAATTGTTCACAAAATCCCTAAGATCTAAATCTCACCCAAGCAGCCTTAAACGCCTCTGTTGCTCCCTGAGAAAATTGGGATATCTTGTTTCTTTACTCCTCGGATCTTGAGTCGTCGTAGAAGTTGTTAAGCCTTAAACGCCTTTGTTGCTCCCTGAGAAAATTGGGATATCTTGTTTCTTAACTCCTCGGATCTTGAGTCGTCGTAGAAGTTGTTAAGGAACGCATTCTTTGTTTCTTCCCAGGTGCTCAAAGATCCGGGAGGCAACTGATTCAGCTAGTAAGCTGCATCCCCACTAAGAGGGTATGGGAAAAGCTTACAGAAAAGGAACTCATTGGGCACTCCATTGTACTTGATACTAGTGACCAAATCCTTGAACCTCTCGATGTGATCCATGGGGTGCTCGTGAGAAAGACCGTGAAAAGGGTGCTGACCCACAAGAGTGTAATATGCAGGCTTCAGCTCAAAGCCATTCCTCTGAAAAGTGGGAATACGAATTGCAGACTGATTGGCATAAAACTGATCGGGTCTGTTGTTCTCTCCAAGCATCATGGCGCGATTAACCAAAGCATTCCCAACGTTCCCGCGCACAGCAGGTGGGATAGCCTCATTGGCTACTGGTGCAGGGATAACGGCGTTCCCCTCTGCATCAAGCCGCTGTCCTTGCTCATTACACATATGACCTTCCTGGTCTCTCAAAACTCCAGCCTCATCGCGAGCGAGCACAATTGGATTGTTCATCCCTGCTTGCTTCTTTTGCTTCCTGTTCGCGCGCTCCAAATCAGCTAGTTCCTTGATGGATAGATTAGTCAACTGCTTGTTCTTGCTCCTTTGGTTTCACGATTAGGCATACACCTGAAACACAAAAGTCAAAGCACGTAAGTAACAAAATTTAAAAAGAATTACGACGAGTATCGACCGATACCAGATGGGTGTCAATCGATGCTCGACGAACTTAGTCAAAATTCTAATCTAAAATCTAATGGCGAAATTAGAGTCCCCGGTAACGTCGCCAAAATTTGATATACTCAAATATAATACCTTAAAAGTACTAAAGCAGTAGCTGCAATATAATAGAGGTCAAACCACAAAGACTCAAGATATCACTCAATAGATTTCAGAATTTTGAATTAAGCTAAGCAAAATCAATGTAATTAAAATAGCAAACGATTAAAAGTAGTTTGTAAGATCAATGGAGGAAAACGCTAAGCCTAGGGAAATTCGCCGGTAAATCAGAATTGCAGATCAAACAGATGTTCAGGAATATGTTCAGCACCGTTCTTGAACTCGAAACACAAATGTAAAACCAACCAACTTTCGCTGCGAAGATTTTCTATGTCTAAACCTAGAATTCCAAATTTCTTTGCAAATCCTATGAATTCAAACAAGCATTAATGATCAGGTTTAATTGTTCACAAAATCCTAAACCAAATTTCTTTGCGAATAGATCTTTTGCTTATCCAACACTAGTTTAGGAAATCAATCACACTTTTGTGCCAATCAATCAACTTTATATCAGATTCTAGGTCGCGAGCTAGAATAAGCAATAATCACAAGTCTAGATGAAGAACTCTATGGATTTTCCCTAACAATTCAGTTCAACCTAACAATTCATCAAACACCTTTGAATAACCCTAAACCTAACAAGGAATCTACTCAAACATGGTGAATGGAGCAAACATCATGAATAAAATAGATTGCATTAAAGAATAGAGTAAAGAGTACAAAGAGGGTTCCCAAATCTTCTCCCAAAACTCTGCTACAAAATCTCTATCTCCGGGTATCAGTTCTCTTTCTAAAAAGTGGCTGAAAAACATAATTATATCCTAAAACACGTTTTGGGCTATATTGTAAATAATAAATTCTTCTGGGCCAAAGGCAGATTCTTCAAACTTGTAGAGAGTCACGTTCTCTTCCTTGGATGTTGGTATCGACCAATACCATAAGTGGTATCGATCGATAGAGAAACAGCGAGTCATGTTCCTTCCAAGTGTTAGTATCGATCGACACTAGGTGATGTCGGTCGATACACAGGCTTCATATCGGCTCCCGAACTGCTTGATCCATGTTCAGCTCCAAAATGCTCCAGAAAGCTTCAATAAATCCAATTCAGCTCCAAACGTACCTAAATCCTGAAAAGACTCTAAAAGACTCCAAAAATACTAGAAAGACTCAATAAAAAGGACTTATATCATGGTCAAAAACGGGTAAAAACTATGATATATCACCCTTCAACAAGCCAACATCAATTTCAAGATCTACAATCTTCTTCTCAATCCCAACAACTAATTTTCCCGAAACTTATCCCCCATGTTGTTCTTCATAGATTCAATTGTCTCACCCAAAGATGTTATTTGATTGACAATTCCTGCCAATGCTGCTCCCACTTCCATACTGTTATCTACACCTTCTCTTGTTTACTTCGTATGCCATCACTTTCTTCCTCACCTTCATCGCTCATATCTTTCATCTTCACCCCTCCCTTTGCTTTCCCTGCAGTTATCCTTTTTTTCTCCCTTTCGTTTCTTCATAACAGACATATCAACAAATTCATCTTCATTGTCCGCAACATCTTTTTTCCTCTTCTCTTGCTTCTTCTTATTCACCTCATCACTATCTTCCCATACGATTTCATCAACCTTACCCTCCATAATATTCTTTAAGAGATTATCCACCAATTTTTTTTTCCCTTCTCCTTCACCCAAAATGGCATTCTCGTCTGGCCAATATGGATAGATCTCCTCTGCTTCTCTGACCATACAGTGAAAAACCTTTAGCTACATTGGAAGGATAATAAGGTTAGTCATCATAAAATAAAGTTGTTGCTATGCTATAGTAACATAAATCTATGTTTTCATAGAAATAAATATGTGGCTCAAGATAAAGAAATATGTGGGTCTATAGAAAGAAAACCTTGCTCAATATAAATACAGTGAAATAAATATGTGATTCCATAGACATAAATATGTGCTTCCAATTCATATAACTCTATGGATAAATATTTTCCAGTGCTCAATATAATATACATTAAAATAAATGTGATTCCATAGAATTTATATATGTGGTTAGATACAAATACAGTAAAATATATATAACTTTGTGCTTTTATATATATATATATATATATATATATATAAAAATCTGTGGCTCACAATATAAATAACTATGTGCCACAATATCAATATAATTAAAACTCGGCCCAGTATAAATACATTCAAATATGGGCTGGCTGTATAAATGCCCATGTACTTATTGCACTAAAGCGATTCCCCCCCCCCCCCGCGCCAACTATTACGCTCATCACTGTACAACCTAAACACTTAAATTCTTCGCAATACTCCCTAATCTTTAATTTTCTATATAATTAATCCTATCTAACTAAATCAAAACCGACATTTGCTTAACCAATAATCGCGTTTAGTGCGTTTAGGTTATTGGCTGCATAAATCCCCCTATACTTATTGTAGTAAAGCGATTTCCACCCCCAACTATTACACTCTTTAATGTACAACTTAAACACTTAAATTCTTCGCGATACTTCCAATCTTTAACTTTCTATATAATTAACCCTATCTAATTAAATCAAAAACGACGTTTGATTAACTAATAATGGCGTTTATTGTTAAACCACATTTAGATTATTAGGAAGACATTCTCGTTCAAAAAGAGGGTTTGACAGGTATCTGAGTTGTTTCGACTTCAAGCCTCAACCTTTGACCTTCTCGGAGTTGCTTCGACTTCTAATTAACACATCAATTAACCTAACGTGCACAATACCACAATCGAATGATATGTCGTTGTAGCACTTTAGGATCTATCCACGTAGAGTTAAGAATAACACACCAAGAATACAAGAATCTACTTAATTTAAGCAATGTATGTTTTTGGGTTTTTGTTACTAAACTAAACAATGAAAACAACCAAGAAGACTCAAAATCTACAACAAAGACGCAACTTAGACTCAAGAAAACAGACACAAAACATGTAACAAAAGACGACAAAAACACAACATATCAACTTCCTCGCAGTTGCTTCGACCTTCTCGGAGTTGCCTCAATCGACCCGAATCTCTTCCCTAACGAAATCCCGATCTCTTCTCCTGAAACCTTCTTTTTTTAACAAGAAGGTCTTCCTAACACTAAACGCGATTATTAGTTAATCAAACATTGTTTTTGATTTAATTAGGTAGGAATAATTATATATAAAGTTAAAGATTGGGGAGTATCGCGAAGAATTTAAGTGTTTAGGTTGTACATTGAAGAGCGTAATAGTTGGGGGTGGAAATCACTTTACTGAATAACTATAGGGGGATTTATGCAGCCAATAACCTAAACGCACTAAACGCGATTATTAGTTAAGCAAATATCGTTTTTGATTTAATTAGATAGGGTTAATTATACAGAAAATTAAAGATTGGAGAGTATTGCGAAACATTTAAGTGTTTAGGCTATACAGTGATGAGCGTAATAGTTCGGGGGGAAATAGCTTTAGTGCAATAAGTACAGGGCCATTTATACAGCCAACCCTTCAACTATATATCTGTTGTTACATATAAATAAATTTGTGGATAGGAAAACTTCAATAAATATGTTGATAGATACAAATAAAGTTGTTGTTATTAGGTAAAAATCAATCTGCTGTTAGATAGAACTAAATGTGTTGTATCAGGAGAAGGGTATTGTTGAGATGTCATCCTTTTTTTTTGCCTCTTCTCCTTAGCTAGAAAGTTAGCAATTGTATATCTCTCCCGACATCCACTCCAACAAAGAAGAAGAACTTCATCAACATCTTTGGATGCCCATATTTTTTCCCCAGCTCAAATACGCTCTCAAATGCCCAAATGAGCAACACATGCACACACCAATGGGTTGTATAAGAATTGTTATCAAAACGTACAACTTATAAAGATTCAATTAAACTCTTAAATCCTACACGTCCCCACGGATATCTCTCAAATGCCTGAAAATCAAACACCAGTTTTGCATACTGCAAAGGTATCCTACTACCCCTAGAGATACTAAGTATTCCAACATGAATAACAAACAATAACTCCAACATTTTCCTCTAGGGTTCGTCCCATGTCCTGCATACTCTCAAAGCTTTATACAACTCATTCCAATTTGTTCCAACCTTTGAATCTACTTCTAAATCACCCCAAAAGTCAATGTGATCAACCTCCACAATGTCTGCTTCATCCAATGGAGCACAGTTGAGGCCGGTTATGTCTTCGTATTCATTCAAAGAAAACCTTAAAGGACTGCCTTAAATCAAACACCATATCTCATATCTCACGTCGATTGCCAATTAATGAGTCAAGAAATGATGCACTATATTAGAACACCATACATAATCACTTTCAACAAGCTTCAGTAAGACTCCAACTTGATAATTTTCATGAATGTCTTCATACACACCTTGATCAATTGCATCTCTTAGCCTGGCAAAGATAGACAGATGACAATTGTGGTGCATGTTCCTTTGTTGTAAAGGTGATTTCCCTTCACCATACATTCTTGGAGGATACTCCATCTCCCCACTTGAAGTTGAAGCCATGTTTCTCTCTCTGTAGGGAAAAAACATTATCAAACCTCAGTCAATAAAATAAGTCCATCACATTCAAATTCTGCCAAATTTATATAAGTTCACGCCAATTTACTTTCTAACCCAAATGTGTATAAATTATCCCGAATCATCGACATATAGAGCAAATCAACAAATCAGCAAATTTCTTACCTCACGGAATTCCATTTACCCATATAAATCAATAAATTCAATAGGGTTAGAGATAAAAAAAAATAAAAATAAAGATGTGGGTATAAATACATAAATATGTGGTTCGATAGAAAAATATATGTCGCACAATATACTTATCTCTGCCGCTTTTTATAAATAAATCTGTGTGTTAATAAATCTGTGCTCAATTTCAATACAATGAAATAAATAGGAGAGTCCATATCATTAAATTTGCGACTCATAATAGATAAGCATGTGTCTATATATAAATAAATCCGTAAATACATTGAATAAAAACATGATCAAAACTCTGTCGAAAACATAACTCTATATGAAAGAATCCGCGAAATTTCTTACTTACTATAAATTTTTTCTAATTCGGAGATATTAACTCGATAATTACAACTTTCTTAACTCATGAAATCACCACATTTGTAACACTTACCAGGATTTGCTCCTCCGTAGACGAGGTGGATTCTTTCTAAGATCTCGCAACCACCTTGAACATAAGACACAAATGGTAAAAAAAACTTTGCTTACAAAACCATTATATAACACGAACAAAGCCAAACAAGATATGAGTAACTCACCGTCAATCGCCTGTGAGACGCACTTAATTTTCTCCGGACCTCCCGCAAATATCGTCGTTGATGTCGCAGTCGTCGGATAAACAATAATATTGCCCCAAAGCCTAACGAAAGAAGAAGGTAAAGAAAATGTCGATTCATTTTCTTTCTTCTCTTTTATATTGGAATCCCCTTTTTTCTAATCTTAATGGCAGTTGGTGTAATTAAAATTTCTACGGAATGCCCTTGCGTCTTTTTTCAATATTTCTATGCTATATTAGTAAACCTCTCCATATAAGTAATTAAAAAACTTTTCTAAGCTATATTAGTTATTACCCCTAATTTGAACGACTAGTATATCAAGTGTGATTGATAACATTTATTTTATTTTAACTAATTATGTATGTCATTTCACTCGCTAACTCTTTTCTATATATAAATACCCCAATGATACTAGGTAATTTGTCCACTCCATGCATGGGCATAAAAAGATTTATTAGATTTTTTCGGTAAAATTTAAGATAGTTCGTTTTTGTGTTTTTAATATTATTGCATTAAATAGGAACAATACCTAATAGAAATGTAAAGCTGTTTTATAAAAGCAAAAACCTAATAGAAATGTAAAGCTGTTTTTTAATATTATTGTACTCAGAGTACGTTATGAATAAAAACTGGCTGCTAATAAATGAAGCCATGTGACTGCGGAACCAGTTCAGGTACTTAGATCGTCTACTCTAATGCTGCTTTAGATATTCTAAGCATTAAGCTTAAGGATCTTTTTATTATATATGTTCTTGCAATAACATGAGACATGTCAGATGCGGAAACAGCATTGAGAAAGCTGTTTCAAGAAACATACACCCAGGGTATTAGCTGCGACAATATTGCTTGCATTATTGTTCGCTTCGAGGTTTATTGAGAAAGAATCAAAGTGATAGAGTTACGCTGTGACGACTAAGATTTGATCTTCAGAATCACAACCTGCTGAACTTGATGAAGCTGCTTCTTCACGAACAATGTTGCAAACATTGTCTCCACTAATCATGTTAGAAGCAAGAAAAGTTTTTCTCAGAGAAAACTCTCTCTTTCCATGTTCCGGTTTTAAGCCAACCTATTGGGTTATGTAAACCAAAAATAGATATAATTATGAGTCTCATTGTTCCCCTAATTCTTCATAGACAACCAACATGAAGTTTCAACTATAATTTGTCACAACTAATAAGTCTTGAAGATAATTATTAGCACCAGAGATATATTTATGTTTGAGAATCTTTTATTCTTTAGTCTTAACATCTTGATTCTCACCCTCTTCCTCAACTTTGGTGTGTTCTTCCTTCTTCATCTTCTTGTTTTCCAGGAATTCGAGGAGACCATTGACAGCGATATCAGCGTTCTTACTCGTCATGAGCTGTTGCGCGACTTCAGCTGGGGTAACACTCACTTCAAGGACAAGCTTCTCCATAGGATCAAACAGGACATGGTCATCAATATTGAGGTACATAGCCACAAGCTTCTTCAACACAAAAGGGGTGCAATAGTCCATAAGAATGTGAACATCCATTCTTCCCGGCCTAAGCAATGCAGGGTCGAGCTTCTCCTTGTGATTGGTTGTGAAAATTATGATTCTTTCTTCTCCGCAGCTCGACCAAAGCCCATCTACAAAGTTCAATAGACCAGACAAAGATATCTGTCCACAAGAAAGAAAATTTATAAGGTTCAAAAGCATAGAGGTTAATAAAAACAGAGGATTTTTATCAACTTACCCCAACATCTCGCTTCTGATCTTTGTGCTTTCGGAGCTCAGCATCTTCTTCCTTTTTGGTCTGGCGTATACGAGACGCATCAGCTCCACAATCAATGTCTTCAATGAGAAGAATTGACCTATTCTTGGTAGCAGTAAGAATCTTCGGCAACTCACCATCGTCTTTAACGCTCTGAATCTGGAGATCATAGATATTAATTGTATTTCATGTGATTAGCTATTGCAGCCACCGTAGAGGACTTCCCGGTACCCGGTGGACCGTAAAGAAGATATCCACGTTTCCAGGCACGTCCCACGCTCTTGCAGAAGTCTTTTCCTTTAGAAAAAGCATCAAGATCGTTGATCATGGAAGTCTTTAGTTGCGGCTCAATGGCTAAGGTCTCGAAAGTCGTGTGGTGCTCGAAGATGGCTGATTTCCATGTTGACCATACGCAATTGTAAGTGTGGATCAGGAGATCTTTGCGATGTCTCATGATCTTCGCTGCTAATTTCGCAAAGTATGTGAAGTAATCTTTCATTATCTTCTCACGAAACTCCTTCTTACAAGTCAGATGAAAGAAGCTGAAACATGAAACATCCACAGAACCAACATCGTAAGAACCAAAAAGAAGATTAAAGATTAAGATTAAGATTAAGAGTACCGTTTCTCGGATTGTTGACCCTTAGTCTCAACAGAGAGTAGAGTCCACTCAAGATGAATCCCTTCAAACTCATCAATGATCTTTGTTTTGACAGGGATACCAAGTTTTGGCTCAGCCGCCGGATTCTTGAGATCACTTGAACCCACGAGGACTTCTCCTGTGGAGAGTCCGGCAAGACGCGTTGTTAAGTAAACTTCGGCCGCACGGTATATTTGATTATCACAGAACTCCCATTTTTCCTCGATCACAAACGTGAAACTCGACTGAAAATAAGAGGAGAACAAGTGAAAAACTTTCTTAGTGATGTAATCTCGGATTGGCTTAGGCACAATCTCGTTGAGGAATCCACGTAGAATCATTGTGATTGTAGAGAAAGATGAGTAGAGGGCAAAAACTGTGGATATTGAAGGGACTTGGTTAAAGAAAGAAGCCATAGCTTAAGCAGCAAGGAAGATGATGAAGAGCTTTGGTTAACAAGTTAGAGAGAGTATATGTGTGCTTAATTGGGGTTTATAAAGCTTGCATATGTTTAACAATTAATTGCTTAGTCAAGAAAGAGACAAAAACATTAAGAAAGTATGGATTTTCAGGGTAAGAGTAGGAAACTTACAGAAATATATATGGACAAATTGAAATGTGTTTATCTGTGCATTTGTATTAAATTTTCTAATAACTATTAAGATTTCTTATTATATAAAGTTTGGTTTTCAAAATTGTTAACTCACATGGTCGTGACACGTATAAAGCGTATTGATAAGATTTAGACACATGTAAAAAGCATCAACCAAATATACGCAAACATTATGTTTATATTAATATAGAAAATATCTAATCCAAAAATATTTAACTGTATTTAAAAACTGTGAATAAATATATGTAAGTTATGTAATCAATAAGGAAAAAGAAACTAATTTATTTTTCTTTGTTGATTCAAATTTTTTATTTTTGTGTGAATTCATAAAAGAAAAGGGAAAGCTAAATATGGTTTAAACAAATATATTTTCTTTAAAAAGAAATATAAATAATTCTTTCAATAACACATGCCCATCTGTAAATTATTTATCTTAAATGATAAGGAAAATTATAAAAATAAAACAGGAAAAATTTATTTTTATGTTAATTTGGAAAAGAAAAAAGAAAGTTAAATATAATTTTAAAAATCTGACTAAGTATAAATACAAAAATCATTTAAATTTCACATTTCAGTCAGTCGATCAAATTTGACATGGATAAAATGTTATATTTGGAAACATTATAACAAAACTTGATTAAAAACCAAATAATTGAAGAGAATAAGAGAATAAAAATATACAAACAATCGTAATTGTGCGTCTCATTGGTTACGACAATATCTATTGTCTTTCTAATCTAAGATTAATATCAATATACATTATGTGTCAACGTTCTCATTATTATTTTATTAGATGATGTCTCATGCTATACACGAGATAAACTTTATATTTTAAAATATAAATATAGATAGTAACTGTAAAATATTTTGGGCAGACGTAAATACATAAATATATAAGTAAAAATAATGACAGATAACACTGAGTGGTATAATTTAAGCGTAATAATTGAATATTTCATATACTAACTATTTTAATCATAAATAAATAATAATTAAAAAAATATAAACACAAAATTTTCTAAAACCTTTTAAAACTATTCTAAAATATAAGTAAATGACAGAATTGACAAATGTTCATAATGGTATATCATGTTATTAAATACATAACAACTATTTTATTTTCAAAAAAGAAACAAAAAAAGGATTTTGTTTTTCTTAGGTGGAGGTGCAAATTTCATTTTCATATATCATGTTTGTTATTATGCAGTAAATTAATATATTTTCAATATTATTTTTTCGGCGCATTTATTAAAATCTTATTAGGTGTTTCTCCACGTGTGGGGTCAATATTGGTTTTGAGAATTCTAAAAAATACCACATTTTTTAGTTTTGTTCCAACAATCATACGTACTAGTTTATTTTTCAAAAATACTACAAATTCAATATTAAAAATGATTTAAAATCTATTTTAATGGTGATATCATAAATTCTAAATTGGAAATGGGAATCCAAACATAATGTTTTAACATTATTTATAATTTATTTAGAATAACCAAGTATTTTTACACAAAAATGTGCGGTATTATTGGAAAAATAAACTTGCGATGGTATTTTTAGAACGTAAACTTAAAAGTGTAGTATTTTAGCGTATTTCTCTATTTTATTTTCTTATTTAAGTATTAAATAAATTAAAAAGCTTAATTTCATAGTTGAAGATCGATAGCGTATTAGTCTAATATGAGATCTGCATTGGTTTAGGTATATACGTTATTAGAATTTTAATATTCAAAGTAAAAAGTAACTGTATTTAAGTAATGTGATATGGTTGTGGTTTCAGTTAAGAGCATGATTAACGGGGTGGTTTCTTAAGTAAGTTTCTTAAATAAAATATAATTTAATTAAATCATAAAAAAATAAAATAACATCGGTTCTTAAAATCGATTTTTAAGAACCGATCCTTAGTCTTCTTCTTCGAGTTTTCTGGGTACTCAAGGAAGCCACCACATCGAGGAACATCGTAAGCTTCAGATCCTTCACTTGCTACGCTCTATTGAACCCTAGATCCAATTTATATCTCTAATTTGTGTCTTCACCAGAAAAATTCATTTGATTCTTGCGGTGGATTGAGAACTTTGATTCGGAAATTTGTGGGTCTGATCGGGCTCTTTTTGTTTTCAGTGTCGAGGCATCGGACGTTGATGAATGTGTTTGATAAATCTCCATTGGTGGATAAGGATGTGTTTGTGGCTCCGAGTGCCTCTGTTATTGGTGATGTTCAGATCGGAAAAGGCTCGTCCATTTGGTATGGGTGTGTTCTTCGAGGTAAGGCTTTGATTTTTTCTCCAATTTCTAATTACTGCTCGTTTTGTCTTAGCATCATCGATGTCGTCTTGGCAGTAACGTTTTGGTAGTTTACACGAAATCTTTGGCCAGTCTTGTTTCGTAACTCTCTTAAGCCTTTGAGTGATGTGTCGTAGCTTTCAATTATTCCTTTAAGAACCCTTGTTCTTTGCTTTGCCGCTTACCGGAGTACCTCCTCTGATGCACGAAATCTTCTTAGCGACCGCTTTATACATATTTAGAACTATTAGGGATGCTCTTGATTATTAAATCTTGTTGTAACATGTGTTGCTCAACAATTTTAGGATGCATTACAATGTTATGTTGATGGGAATGGGTGTGGATGGAGCTCCTCTTGACCTTCCACCAAGTATAGTCAGGAACGGAGGAACCATTGTTGACAGTGGTACAACTTTGGCTTACTTTCCAAAGGTTCTTTATGACTCCCTTAAAGAAACAGTAACTTGATGGGCATTCTGTTGCTTGTGTGTAATTGATGGGCATTTTGTTTTTTTCCCCCATTTGCTAACAGAAAGACTTGTATTGCTTCGGTTGGCAAGCTGGTGGAATGACAAATGATGAAAGATCAGAAGTGATTCTCTTAGGAGGTAAAGTTCAAAATTCTAATTAAATCTTTCTTTCGATAGACGATAGCGGTTAAACCATACCATACCACAATCATGTTCATGCTTATTATTTTGTAGATTTGGTGCTCTCAAACAAGTTAGTCGTATACGATCTGGAGAACATTATATATATTCGACAAGGAGAAACGCAACACAATGGTCGTAGCTTCTGGAAGAAAACTTTGGAGTAAGACATAGCTATGGAAGAAACTTGGGAACAACGTTATGTGATGAAGGGTGTACGGAAACAGGGACCAAGGGCACGTCACTTCGGCTGGTGACGTCCTACACAAGGTAGCTTCGGAAAAGGAGGCCACTAAACACCCTTTACCGGAGGAAAAACCATTAGTAAGGCACTTCATAACGCAGGTAAAAGTTATTATCAGACACTCAAAAATGGAGGAAGAGATATATATAAAGTAGATCCCGAAAGCAATTCTAATGGAGAATCATCTTCAACTTCATTTATCAATGTGTGAATGGAGAATCATCTTCAACTCCTTAGAAAGTTTTTTAGAGCGCTTAGCTTAGTGGTTAAAAAAACTTTGTCATATCGATAAGGTCGGACCATGTGGAGCGTTGGAGTATTCTTACGATACATTTATATATGGAGAAATGCCATACAATTTGATGTACACATCAAAAGAGGAAGAAGACAGAAGTAAATAAAAGAAGACAAAGTGTGGAACATGAAGGCCGCAGGTCCTGTGAGGGCCCAAGAGAGGACACATGGCCACCGTGAGGTTTACTCAATACAACTTAACTTATGTGTCGTGACATGTTTTTTTTTTTATATTCAAATTGGGAAAACGACAAATCAATTTCATAACACTATTTTTCGAATCAATTCCATAACCCTTATGTCGGGGTTTCGTATGACATTTCTGTAAATTAAGTATTAGTTTACGCGAGAATAATACTAAAAATTTATGAATCGTATCTTGTGTGATTGTCTCATCGTATTTATAGAAGCTAGCAATAGCTCTCCACGACACCTATACTATAGTACCATCCTCCAATTATTTAAACAAACTAACAAAAAGCAGTGACCACCTAACTCATAATTTTTTTATAAACGTTTCGAATGCATAACTCATTACTAAAACATAAGAGACTCGAGTTCAAAACTGGACAGAGAACAATTTAAACGTGTATATTTGGGTAAAAAGATTCTATTGTCGATTTAAAAAGATATATTATTGTGAAAATATTAGGTTTCAAAAATTTGCATGTGTAGTTAGGTGTGTTGCGTTTTATGTTGTTTTTATTGTTATATCATTTTTCATCTTCTTGTTGTATTCAGTGTCTAGGCTTTTTCCAAAAAATTGGGGCTTTTCCAAAAAAAAAATTATAAAACAAAATTATGACATAAGATAAAGTAACAAAAGTAAATAAATTAGAAAAAAACTAAGACTTAATTTTTCTCCCTTCAGTTTCAATGAACTCTTTCACTAATTTCTCATAATCCAAGTTCCGAACTAGTTCTCTTTCTATGGATATGATCGCTAGACCATTTAATCTTTCTTGGGACATAGTTGATCGCAAATAAGATTTGATCAACTTTAACTTTAAAAAGCTTCTTCCAGCAGAGGCAATTGAAACTGAAATCGTCAACAATATTAGATATGCAACCCATGAGTTTGGATAACAATCTTCCATTCCTTTCAAAAAGTCCAACACCTCGATGGGTCTTCGACAATTGTTTGGGAAAACATCTTTTAGAACTGATAGCTCAAAATACAAATCATCCCCAATAACATCTGAATGATTTCCATGTTTTAAACATGTTTCAAGATTGGTACAACATGCCCTCAAACTATCATCACTTGATGACTTTAATTTCTCTAAATCAAATAGGAAACCAAATGTTTGTTCATACTTTTGAAATTGCTCAAATCTTGTCTCTAGAGAATATAGAGTTTGATCCATGACTTGGATGAAATAAGAAATGCTGAAGCTCTCTTCCGGAGATAAATTCACAGTTTCGTCGACTATCTCTGGTTCCTCGCCAAAAAACTTTTTTCTTCTGATGACACATTTTTCTTTGTAGGAAATATGGCTTCAACTTCCATTGATTTTGTTATTTGTTGAGCATCTGAGTTTGCATTCCCAAAACCTGTGTCTCTATAATTTTGAAAAAAAAGAAATACTGAGAAACAATACCTTCAATACCCATGTCTTCAAACTGCAAACTCTTGCTTATGGCGTTAAACAACAAATAGAAGTTTGTACCAAATCACCATCGACAACAAGAATCACTACAAGAAAACAGGTCATTTGCGATGGACATATACCTCGCAATTCCGTCGCAAATGGCCTTTCGCGATGGATTTGCGAGACGCACCATTCCGTCGCAAATCCCGTCTCGCAAATCAATATCCGTCGCAAATCCCTCGCAAATTTGCGAGGAAAAAACGTAGTCGCAATCTCGTCGCAAAAAATACCCCGCAATATCGTCGCAAATTTGCGACGGAATTGCGTGAACTACGAGTTCATCGCAAAACCGTTCATCGCAAATTCATCGCAAAATGCGTTACCAATAGTACCCGCAAACACGTCGCAATAATTGCATCGGAGTTGCGAAGAAACATTGCGACGGAATTGCGTGGAACATTGCGACGGCTACCGTTCTTATTTCCCTCGCAAATCCGTCGCAAATTGCGAGGGAATTGCGGCGGCATTTGATTTATATAATAAATAAAATTTTTAATTATTTATTTTAATTAATAATTATAAATTTATTAATTATAAATAATTTTTTTTTAAAAATTAAAATTTTATAAATAAAATTAAATTGTTGAAACATTAAAATTAAAAGAAACTAAAATTTATTATACAAACAAAAACGAAAATCTAAAATTGAACCGATGGACCGGATCCGGTTCCGGTTCCGGTCTCGGTCCCGGTCTCAGGCCTACTCGTAGATGTGTCTCCAGGCTCGTGAAACATCCGTGCTAGCTCCGGATCCTTTGCCGCCAAATAGCTGAACATCTGATCGAACTTCGAGATCTTCTCAGACTGAGTCACGATCAGCTGGGCCTGCGACTCAATGATGCCCTGGAGGTAGGCGGCGGACTCCGCTTCTGCTGCTCCCGAGGAAGAAGAAGTGCACGAGTCGATCTGCGATTGCAGAGAACCGACTCCGTAAATTCTCCCTTTTTTACGGGGAGCGACCTGAAAATTAAGAATAAGTTTAATTATTTGAAATTATTGTAAAAAATAAATATAAAACATTAATATTCATACCTCGGTAAAGATCTTGTTCTTCACGGCGGGAGTCAAAGGGGTAGAGGCGCTCTCATCGCCCTCCGAATGCTGAGTCAACTCCTGCATCTTCGAAGTGACCTCGTTGTAGATCTTCTCAGACTTCCCGTCGACAAAAGTCCCATCTGGTCGCCTCTTTGTCTCCTCGAGGACAGCTAGCAAATCCGGGATCGAATCTCCGCGATCCTTTGCCTGATTTGTTTTTTTATAAATATCATAAAAAATTTAATTAATAATTAAAAGAAATGAAAAACTTACGATTTTCCGTCCGCGGGCCATGTAGGAAAGCTGTCCAGACCGATGCTTGGCATACCCGTCCCCATCAGGATCAGCGTACCGGGCCGCCCGACTGTTAGCGCTCTTGATCTCGCTCGCCGGATCCTGCCAATAAGCCACAAGGCCTGCCCAGACATCTGGATCAAACCACCTAGGCATCGCAAGGTCGCCTTCTTTCTTCCACTTCTTCTTCCACCGTCCCACCTGGTCGGCCATGCGTTCCTTCAGCTTCGCTTCAAACTCCTTTCGGACCTTGCTCGTAATACCGTACTCCCAATGATAGTGTTGCTACAAAAAAATAAGTTATCATGAAAAATTCAAACAATAAGTTATATAAATTATAAAGTAATTAATTTTAAAGATTAAAAAACTTACAGCAAAAGTCTGAAACCACCGTCTTCTGACATGCTCAGGTGTTTGCCTCCAATTGGCATGAGGCTCTCTGAAATCTCTTTCAAAGATCGAGCGGACCGAAGCGGCCACGCATCCGTCTTGATCAAACCTGAAATGTAAAATAATAAAAAACAAATAATATGACTTTATTTGTTTTAAAAAACTTAAAATTAAATTAATAAATTCAAAAAAAAAAAAACCTTACCAATACGTATTATCAGGACGTCTTGGATCAAGGCGGGGAAGAAGGTCATGACCTGGAGACTCGAGGATCGCCTTAAGGAGAAGATCATCGTTGTCGTTCTCATACTGTGCCACCTGTGGGGGATCTGAGAATGCGGGTGGAGGCGGTGAATAGTGCTGACTCCCGGGGATGTCGTCATGTCGTCCCGTCTGAGAAGTGAAACTCGTCCGAGGAGTTTCTGGAATAGGCGTGCCACTCCTCCGAGACGAGTCACTCCTCCGAGGCGTGCCACCCCTCGAGAGATAACGAGAGTACTCGTTATTAACTCCAGACATCTGAAAAACAAAATTTAAAAAATTAGTAAAATAATTACAACGATATCATATTAAAACTTATAAATTTTAAAAATCAATTACTAAATGAATTATAAAATTACAAAACCTAAAAACTAAAAATTTCTAAAATTCACTAAATTTTATAAACTAAATTTTATAAATTCACTAATTTTATAAATTTTATAAACTAACAAAACATAATCTAACGCATTAATAAACTAACAAAATAATCTAATAAATTTCCAAATTCTAACAAAACATAATCTAACAAAATAAACTAATTATTTAACAAAACATAATCTAACAATTTTACTAACAATTCTAACAAAACATAATCTTACAATTTCACTAATTATTTTAACTAATCTAAACTAAAAAATCAAACTAATCTAACAAATAAACTAAACTAATCAAACAAAACCTAATCTAACAAAATAAACTAATTATTTAACAAAACATAATCTAACAATTTCACTAACAATTCTAACAAAACATAATCTAACAAAATAAACTAAAAGAATCTAACAAATATTTAAACTAAACTAATTTCACTAATTTCACTAATCTAACAATTTCACTAAACTAAACTAATCTAACAATATCAACAAAATCTAACAATACCTAATCTAACAATATCTAATCTAACAATATCTAATCTAACAAAAATCTAACAAAATCAAAATCAAAAACAAAATCAAAATCAAAATCAATATCTAATCTAACAATACCTTGGTTTGAAGGAGAGATCGGTCGGCTGGAGAAGGAGAGAGCAGATCGGCGACTGGAGAGGAGGAGAGAGGAGATCCGCGGCTGGAGAGGAGGAGAGAGGAGATCCGCGGCTGGAGAGGAGCTCGTCGGCTGGAGAGGAGGAGATCGGCGGTTTCGGGAGAAGAAGGAAGAAGAAAAGGAAAAGGAAGAAGAAGATCGCGACTTTATTCTGTTTTTTCACGGTCCGTCGCAATTCCGTCGCAATTCCCTCGCAAATTAGGGTTTCGGATTACCAATTTGCGACGGATTTGCGAGGGAATTGATATACCATCGCAATTCCATCGCAAACCGAAATATTTCAAAAGATTAAACAAAAATTCAATTCGCGGTTTAACCAATAAAAGTCCGAAAGCCGCAATTCCCTCGCAAATTTGCGACGGAATGGCGAGGGAAACGTTTTGCGACGGAATTGCGTCTAATTTTTTTTTTTCCCTCGCAATTCCATCGCAAAGTTTTATAAAATGTGATTAAATAGACCATTTGTATACTTGTTTGAAAAGAAACAAAACCTCGAGCACTTTCTCACGAGGAGTAGGATCATAATCAGAGTTTCTAGTTTCTAGTTCTTGTCTGTGAGATGAAGATGCATGATAAGGTGTAGGAGCTGCAACAACGTGATCCTCATCTGCTGGTTCTCGTTTGACATTGGGTTCACGAGCCGCAACAATATATATGATTCTGATCAGCTAGCTCTTCTTAAGACTATCAAACATACACCATAAAGGAGTTTCAAAAGAATTCAGATTTCATTTTCTCGGGAAACTAAGATTTAGCTGAGATTTAGCTGAGATTTTTTCTTTTCCGGCTCCGGCGAAACTAAGATTTAGCTGAGATTTTTGAGTTATTTTAAGTTTCTCAGTTTTACAGACATGGAAATTAATATACGTAGTTTTCTGTTTTCAAATTGCTGAATTTTCAAATTAATTCCAAGCAATTCCCTAGCAAATTGCGAGGAAATTGCGTGGAATTGGACAGGTCCATCGCAATTCCCTCGCAAATTTGCGAGGGAATTGCGATGATTTAAGCTATTTCATCGCAAATCCCTCGCAAATTTGGTAAAATTTGATTAAAAAAAAACTTTATTTATAATCGAAATTGCTTAAAAACATTTAAAAATTAATCAGATTCTTTTTCAGATTCATTGGAGTGTTCACTATGATCAGTGTCTTCTTCATCATCAGTCTCCTCGAACTCGTCAGATTCTTCATCTTCCTTCGTCTCATCAACTATTATGTCTTCCTCTTCTCTGGTTTCTGGATCAATATGTAAGATATTCTCGGTTGATTCGATTGCTACAAAGACTTCTGGTGATCTTTCATGTTGCATAGCCACATCATCAACTTCCCCGACTATACGACCTCTCGGATTCACTTTTATCACTGATAACCACGTCTCCCGCATTTGCCTTTTCCGAGGGTAAGGAATATAACACACTTGTTCTGCTTGACATGCTAGGATAAAAGGTTCGAAGTTAGAAAATTTTTTGTTTGCATTGACATCGGTTACCCCTAATGTGTTTGTGCGGACGCCTCGACCGACCGTTGGATCGTACCAATGACATTTGAATAAAATGCATTTCAACCCAATAATTCCAGGATATGAGACTTCCATAATTTCTTGCAAGACGCCGTAGAAGTTTAGATCACCTGGCACGTGGATTCCATAATTTGCGGTTGACTTATTGGAGCCATAATCATACGTGTGAAAAGTGTATCCACGAGTGAAGTACATTGGGGCAGTTTTGATCTTCGCAATTGGTTCGTGAATAATCTCATGCAACCATAGTGGCAAGGGCTGGTTTGCACATCCATTCATCACCTATATATATATAAACATAAATTTTTAATTAACGAATTAGATTATTTAAATATTGTTGGAATATATCAAATATGTATAATATCTTACTCTACGTACATAATATCTTAACCATCCAGCAAAATTATCTTCTTTGGACTTCTCATACTCTTTTTCTGGTAAACCGGGACAAGCTTCTCGCATCTGCCTGTCGAATTCACTGTACAAACAAAATTAAATTAAATTCGTGAACTTCACAATGAATAATATTAAATAATTGTTAGTTAACAAATTTAAATAATTAATTAAGAGATATACCTCTCAAACGGTTGCACTCCTTCACAATTTCGCAATATATAATTGTGCGCCGCACGAGTAAATTTGTGGTCTTCCCACCAAACTTCCTTAACCTTTCCACCAAGTCTCCCTATTTGGGTGAAGATATCTGGGACCTCTACGTTATATGTTGGTGCAACACCTCCATCGTCATATCGGCTTAGACGAGCCTTTTTGGTTCGAACGGTTGGGCTAAAATAATATGACGTGAAATGAGAGGTTTCTTCAGTCAAACTTCCTGCAACGATCGATCCTTCCACTTTTGCAAGATTTTTGGCCTTTCCTTTTAGATGTCCCATGAATCGCTCGAACGGGTACATCCATCGAAATTGCACAGGCCCTCCAAGAGCTGCTTCATGCGGTAGGTGGATTGGAAGATGTTCCATCACATCAAAAAAAGATGGTGGAAATATTTTCTCCAAATTACAGAGCAACACTGGTATATTATTCTGTAATTGCACAATGCCCTCGTCTGTAAGTGTTCGTGTGCATAGATCCCTGAAAAATGCTCCAATGCCTACACGTTCATAGTTATTATAATCACACCACTGAAATAATTTAATAAAATGACAAAACTATTTCAATAATTAATGTAATTAATTAATATGTACCAGCAATTGCTTCGTGGACGGTTGTCGGTAAGAGCTCAGCCAATGCAAAGGGTAATAGTCGTTGCATGAAAACATGGCAATCGTGGCTCTTCATACCGGCAAGTTTTTTGCCTTGTTCAATACATCTTGAGAATTTGGACACATAACCATCCGGAAACTTCACTTCTGAAGCAATCCAGTTAAACAACGTCTGTTTCGCATCCCCAGACAACCGAAAGATCGGAATCGGTAATTTACCATCTCTTGTAATATGTAACTCGCTTCTTGAGCAGATTTCGGCCAAGTCCAACCTTGATTTGAAGTTGTCTTTACTCTTTCCCGTTCCTTGCACATTCAAAATCGTATTCATGATGTTATCGAAAAAAATTTTCTCGATGTGCATCACATCAAGGTTGTGCCGTAGTAGGTGATCTTTCCAATATGGGAGTTCCCAAAAGATACTCATTTTGTGCCAATTGTGAGAACTCCCATATCCGTCAGGCATGTTCGCTGTAGTGTGCCAATTTCCCCCACGCTTACATGTTTCCTGAGCACCATAATAATCAATCTGCTCAAACAAATCATTCCCTGACATATAAACTGGGGGAGGAATACGCACAACCTTGTTCTTTTTGAACAACTTCTTGTTCTTCCGATACGGATGATGCAAGGGAAGAAAGCGACGATGACAATCAAACCAGCACGACTTCCTTCCATGCTTCAGTTGAAAGGCATCTGATCGATCCATGCAATATGGACAAGATAACCTTCCGTGCGTGGTCCATCCCGATAACATCCCATACGCTGGGAAGTCACTAATGGTCCACAATAGCACTGCCCGCATTGTAAAATTCCGTTCCTGTGAATAATCAAATGTGCGTACACCTGTATACCATAATTGTTTCAACTCATGAATCAAGGGTTGCAGAAATACATCAAGGGATCGTTTTGGATGCTTAGGACCCGGTACCAGAATACTCATAAACAAGACTTCCCTTTGCATGCACATTTCTGGTGGCAGATTGTATGGCGTCAATATCACAGGCCATAAAGAATATTGTCTCCCAGACAAACCAAATGGACTAAATCCATCAGTGCATAAGCCAAGATAGACATTCCTACTCTCGTTAGCAAAGTCAGAATGTACCGTCTGAAAGTGTTTCCACGCCTTTGCATCTGACGGATGCGTAATCTCCCCATCATTCGTTGTATGTTCTGCATGCCATCTCATTGCCGCCGATGTCCTTTCCGATTGGTATAACCGTTTCAATCTATCAGTGATAGGCAAGTACCACATACGTTGGTATGGGACACGGCTCCTTCCGGTAGTTGGTTGATATCTTGGCTTCCCACAAAATCGACATTCCTGTAGCTTATCATCGTCTTTCCAGAAAATCATGCAATTGTCAATGCAAACATCAATAATTTCCGAAGGTAGCCCCAGACTAGCAACTAATTTCTGTATTTCATAGTAACTCCCTGCAGAAATATTATCTTCTGGCAAATACTCTTTAAAAAGCTCAGCCCATGCGTCCATGCAATTTTCAGTTAGGTTATTATCACTTTTAATTGTCATCATCCTAGATGCCAATGAAAGTTTAGATAACCCCTCTCTACATCCCTCATAGATAGGTTGATCTGCAGCGTCTAACATATCATAAAAATGTTGTGCTTCAACATTGGGTTCTTCCCTAGTATCATCAGCAAATGCAGGAATAGATTCATGAAATGCATCAGTAACCATATCATGAAACCTATTTCCCTGTTGATCCCTTTCATAATCTTCAAACATATTTTGGCCATAATTATAATTATCATTATAATTCGGTTGATCAACACCATCACCCGTACTACTACTTCCAGCACCAAGATTATAACCCTCCCCATGTGAAAACCAGATATAATAGTTCGGCATAAATCCTCTATTATATAGATGCTTCTTCACAATATCAATATCCAAATATTGAGTGTTCTTGCAAGTTTTACATGGACAGAATATGTTACCGTCACCCTTCGCATATGGGTTGTTAGTGGCCTGGTGGATGAATGCTCGCAACCCGGCACGATACTCTTTCGTCACTTCTCTTGTCTCCGGATCTTTTCGATTATACATCCAACTTCGTAACGCATATGCTTCATTCTGCGACGCCATTCTTTCTTAGCTCTCACAAAACGATATCTCGATTTTTATTTTTTTTAAACTAATACTTCGGTTTTTTTTTTTGTTGTGAAATGAGAGATCTCACGTTATGGTATTTATAGTTTTTTTGCAAAATTTTGCGACAGAATTGCTATGGAATTGCGTCTAATTTGCGACGTATTTGCGAGGAAACCGGCCCTCGCAATAAGTAGGTACAACATTTAAAACGTGTTTCACCTAACTTTCTACCCATTTTTGCTAACCATCGCAAATCCGTCGCAAATTTGCGAGGAAATTGCGACGGAATTTATTTACCCGTGCAAAATCTTCGCAACTCCCTCGCAAATTTGCGATTTAAAATTTCTGTCGCAAATTCATCGCAAATAGGAGGCTATATCGTCGCAAGTTACTCGCAATTAGCGAGGGATATGTTCCTCGCAAATTTGCGAGGATTTTGCGATGGAAGCCAGTTTCTTCGCAATTTCATCGCAATTCCGCCGTGTATTTGCGACGGAAATATTCCGTCGCAAATTTTCATCGCAAATCGCCTGTTTTCTTGTAGTGAATTCATAGTTTCCAATCCCATGTGTTTCGCTTGTCGCAAGACACTCATCATCACTTTGTGCTTTCGGATCATCAGTAGTTTCTGCTATATATATCAAAGCATCTCTTATTTTTGGTGCTTGAAATCTTATTGCCTTGACGCATTCAACATGACTCTCCCATCGAGTTTGTGATAAATATTTAACTGTCAAACCTCCCACCATATCTTCCAATATCTTCCACCGCTTAACCGAAGATGAAAATAGACAATAAATACGTTGGATTATCCCAAAAAATGAAGCTGGTTTTTCAGAAGTGGTCGCCATTTCACAAAGTGCAAGATTAAGGATATGACAACCACATAGTGTATAAAATGCATGTGGATTGACATCAATGAATCTCTTTTGTACTTCTTTATGTTTTCCCTTCATATTGGATCCATTATCATATCCTTGTCCCCTCACATCACCAATATTTAAATTAAGAGCAACCAAAACATCTTGAATCTCATGAAACAGCCCTTCACCTGATGTGTCATCAACTTTTAAGAATGTGAGAAAAAATTCTTCTATCTTAGATAAAGGTGTTGAAACATCAAAACATTGATGGATAAAAGTCATTTGTTCATGATGACTAATATCTAGAGTATAATCAACAATAACAGAAAAATATTTCGCACTTTGAATATTTTTTATGATGATACCCTTGATCTCAACAGCTATCCTTGTTATCAATTCATTCTGAATTTGATTGCTGAGATAATGGTAACGAGATTCTTTATCTTCAAATCGTTTAACATGTTCTCTCATTACCGGATCCCACTCAGACATCATGTCATTAAAATTTAAAAAGTTTCCATTACCGTCTACTTTTAGCTTTTCATTTTTTCCCCTAAATTCTAAATTTTGTTTAGCAAGAGTCTTTACCAACGAAAAAATTCTAAGCATCACATCTTTCCAATGATTCTTCTCTTTGTTGAGTTCTAGCAGCACATACTTATCAATCGTTTGGTTTTTCTGCAGCCTCAATTCAAATTCCATCCACTGACGCATATTTTTAATATGCTCATGACTAGTCTCGTGCTTCTTAAGCCTGTCCAAAATATTTTCCAGTCACCAAATCTTGTAGATGCCAAGTGACTAGGAATTTTTTCTCGAATGAACAGTTTACAACAAAAACAAAAGATTTTATCTAATGTATTTGAATAAACAAGCCAACGTCTGTTTTGTTTCTCTACATTACTCAAAACTCTTTGATAGTATGAATAAGAGAAATGCCGACCACTAATCTTGTCTCTTGGAAAATAAAAATCAACATGTGGTCTTGCAGCGGGACTTTTTCCAACCATGACAACTCTTAATGCTGGCTCAATATTATTTCCCAATTTTCCCAGATCATATATATCAAGAAGTCCATGATGCTCTTTAGATTCAACATTTTTTCAGCTATATTAATATCTTCCTCATCATTATCTTCACCGAGATTCTTATCTTCTTCTCTGTCAACGTTCTCATCTTTTTCTCTGTTAACGTTGTCATCATCATGTTCATTCTCATCCTCCATTCGATCATTTGACTCAACATCAACCCCACATATTCATTAGAATTTCCAGGTTTCTTAACTTGAGTAGAGCATATGCTTGTGATTTCACAAATGCATCTACTTTTTCTTTCTTTTGTCTTTTTTGTGCTCCACTTGGATACGATCTTGAAGACATGTTCCTATATTAAATGATTAAATGAATAATTCATATATTAAATCAGCACTATCATAAGCAGAGGCGTGCCTAGTAGATAACAAAGAGTTAAAATCACTATAGATATTCTTAAATTGTAAACGAAACATTTAAATAGGTTCGACACTTACAGAAATAAATTGAATAAACAAAGATTAAATCACTTAAGCTTTATCATCTTTCATCAACATAGATGAATGATTGTGATCATAGTGAACGTATGATTGATGGCAAAAAAGCTGCGAAGGAGAAAAGACGAAGGAGATTTACCAGTTACCACCAACGATTCAACAAACCTGCAAACGAGAAAAGATGAAGAGATTAGAGATAGAGATTTTGTTTTTCTTTTTTCATCTGTTTAGAAAACCTAAACCAAACACAATATTTATAGAGAATCAAACATAATATTTTCCTGTTAGCTTTTTAATTTGGAATTGAGATTTTCTTTTTGATTTGGAATCTCATTTTTTCCATATCTATCTTAAAGAATCTTGTTTTTTTCCAGAGAGATCTATCTTAAAAATAATAATGGGGGACTCAAAAAAAACTTAAATACATTGGAGGTTTGAAGCTTTAAAAAGGAAATTGGGGGCTTCAAAAATCTTAAATATATTAGGGGCTTGAGGCTAAAGCTTTTTTCCTAAGGCACTAGGCACGCCTCTGGTTGTATTTAAGTGTCTTTAATGTCTACTCATCCATTTAGTATTAGATGGAAGAAAGTTGTTTTGTTGAATAAATAAGAATGGAAATGTATAACTTATGGTTTCTAAAAATAGCAGAAAAAAACTTGAGGTTTCTCCTTCAATCATGTAACAACATATTTAATGATAGAAACTGTAATTCCGCGAAAATCCGGAGAACAAAACACGAGTCTTTAAAATAATTTCGAATCGACTATTTCAAAGAGAGAAATCACTTTTACAAGATAATAGCGTTTTCTGGAATTCTATTGAATAAAATAGCGATTTAATAATCCTTAAATATACAATTAAGGAAAATATCCGTAGAGGCAAGATATGATCTTTTTCCTTAATTCAAACTATCTCCCGCAGTGTGGCGGTTTATGAGAAGATGAATCCCAGGATACAACTACGGCGAGACCGGTTTCGCATCACCCGAAATCCGGAATCTACGAACTATAAGTTCTACGACATACTCTTGAGACTCTAACAACTTAGAGACTAAACAAGTGAGGGATTTTAATTACGATTGATCATTAATTAATATCTATCGATCATTAATTAATATCGATTACTCACCGTTTGATCTAGCTTACCGTTTACTTATCGGCTCAGCGTTTTGATCGGTTAACGGTTGCGTTTAATTTGGATCGCTCTACGTTTCACCACTCGGGATCGATACTCGATCGCCACTTACTTTCTTTCTTCTCTTTCTCTTTCTCTTTCTCTTTCTCTCTCTAAGAGTATTTGTTATGTTTTTGATTTTTGTGTGTGTTTAAATGAGAGAGTGAGAGTGTCCTTATATAGAGAAGAGAATGAGCAATTTGATGTCATGCATGACATCAAAAATTATGAGTGGAGAAGTTAGGTCTTAGAGTGGAGATGACATGGTGAAGACATCACCCATGATGTCATTGAGTTGAACTATTCAAAGTTCCAACAGAAACTTCCATGTGTCAATTTCCTAAAACAGAAATTCATTTTTACAGTATTTAGGAAATTGTCACAAGGAAGTTTCTATCATTATACAAGATGGATACTTTTCATGGATTTTGGTTATTGAGTAGCCATTTTTGGGTCTTAATTCTAATCTACAAAACTAAAACGGTCAAAAAAAATATTTTTTGATATACTCAATCGGCTAAATGTCAGGGGTAATCAGATAGCCCACTACTGACCACCATGTAAATTGTTTGGGTCATTCGGCTTAAGCCCGAACTTCCCAACAAAGCAGTGTTTATTAGCAAGGGAGGAAGATCGAACCCATGTTTGGGAGTTTCACCCTTAGATGGAGCCCCTCCTACCACTCGCCCACCACCTTGCGGGAAAAAAGGACATTAGCAAATATTGGAAACTCTTTGACGCTCTAGTCAGTACGAATGTACGATTAATTTGATTGGAAGAAGAATCGATTTCCATAAGAAAGATGGGTGAAGTTATGTGCATTAGCTAATATATACTGGTTTAAGACTCAATTTGATATTTGATGGAAAGATTCAAAGGAAAAAATTATATGTCGGAGTGGTGTTAAAACTCTCTAATAGTTCTTTGAGTCAGTGGATGTTACAACGCATCAATCAGATTCACAAATAGTCGAAATCGTTAGAAATGTTAGGAGGAAAAAGAATAATGATACTTCCCTGAACCTGGTTTGATTTAAAGGTTAGGCCCTTTACACCAACCAGTCTCCGTACTTTTTTTCCTCTGATTTTAAAGAAGTTTGTATAGGCTGCTGGTTGCAAAAATTGTGGGTCGAATTGACCCATTAGACCTGCTCGAATTTATGTTTTCTCCTATCTTGTTTTACATTGGTTGTGTGAACAGTAGACAACATATCAGGTGGTGGCGATAGAGCACTTGAATGTTGGTAAGGTGCTCTTGAGTGCTATAGGGACAGCGTTATGAAAGCTAGGTCGTCTGCTGAATATTGTTTGCTAGGATGATTCATATTGGCTCCAAACGCCAGTTGAGAGGAGGTTATGGACTTCGTCTTAACTATTCACCACGATTGGTGGCATTGTTGTCTATGTGTTGCTTATAACAAGAAGGTGCAAAATTGTATGCTTTCAAAAGTAACATAAGAATTCAAATTAAAAATATACATATGGTATAGAAAAATGACTTTATTTATTTTGCGTTATACTTGTTAGTTGTTACTAGAGAAAAACCTTTAAGATCTTATTGTTTCTTTAACGGTTAAAAAATATGTTGTTTACATTATGATATAATATAAATATGTTGTTTACATTATAATTTTGTTAAAGTAGGGATTGTGAAATAATGAAATAATTAAAACGCAAAATACTATAATAATATTTTTTTGGATGAAAATATGGTATTAAATATTAGTCAAATATAAGATTAATATTAGAAACTATGTTTTATCCATATTAGATTCTCATTTTAATGAACAATGGTTTGCCTTCTCAACATACTTCGAGGAAATCCAACAAGAAGAGAAACTTTAATTCTTTTTCGATTTCTTTAGTTCTTCGACGAGTAAACTTTTAAGCAGATATATTGGCATGTTTAGTACGTGTACATTCTTTTTCAATTTTTTTAGTCTCTCAGACGCGTAATTTTTCAAACGGTTATATTGGCATGTTTAGTACGTGTATATTCTTTTTCGATTTTTTTAGTTCCTAGATGCATAAACTTTCAAGCGGAAAAATTGGCATGTTTAGTATGTGTACGAGTGCATTATATCATGTTTATAAACAAAATTTTCCAAACTTGGCTTTTTAAGCCAACCTCTTTAGTCTTTACTTGAAAAAGAAAAAAAAAAAAATTCTCACTCTAATAAGTAAAAAAATTCTCACAAACAGAAAAAAAAGAGTTAGTGCTAAGCATTACATATAACAAATAAGGACACCCTACTTACTAATATCTTTCCTTTAAAACATGGATTATTGTTATTTTGGCAGTGTATGATTATACATTAAACAAAATGGAATTAAAAATTGTAAGCAAGTACGGTTGATGATATAAAGTAACCATGGTTAACCCAAGAACCTGAAAAGAAAAGGCTGAGATAGAATAGAATAAACTAGATTGACTAACCATAGTTAAGCTTCTCTGGTTAAAGATATTGGAAATTTGCTATATATTAACAACAATTGGAACATCCTCTTTTATCAAAACAAAACATTTTTCAGATTCCATCACTACTTTCACACCAGAAACACACAAAAACCAATAATAAAGAACTTCATCTTTACCCTAAATTGTTGATGATCGCTTCTCATACTTGACTCTAGAGGTTCGTAGTTTTCTACCTTGTCAATAAGTTTTCTATTTTCCCCAAACTTTTCAACCTTGATTGGCCCCAGAAACACGTTTATGGTTTTGATTGATGTTTTAGAGTGAAAAGATTTCAAATTGTTCTAATTTATTTCATAAAGTTTCCATCTTTCCAGAGGGTTTTAATCCGTGTTCCTTGATTTAGGGTCAAATATTGTGTGTGGTACAAATCATTGGCTTGAGCTTTTGAATTTCATGATGGTAGAACTAGAGTGGTCTGTGGAACTTATTAAAGGAAGATTCTTGAACCCTTTTGAGACTGATTAGTGTTACTGGATCAATTTGATAAAGGTTTCTGCTTTGGTTTTGATTTGCTTAAGATTTAGAGTTATTTCTGTTTTGGATCATAATATGAGACCTCCAAGTGTCTTGCTTGCTCATACTAAACATAGATTGACATTGAGATCTATGTGCTTTGGTTGGAATGTCTTAAATTTTCGGTTTATTTGTTTAGCCGTCTTCTATTGTGTACTAATAGCCATAATGGTGTTTTTACAGATCACTTACCTTCGACCGACCAAGATTTGATCGAGAATTACATCTTGTTTAAAGAATCCAAAGCAAACCCGTTGTAGCAATCCAAGAATTGAGATGGGTCTATCAAGCCTTCCTAGTCCATCAGAAGGAATGCTATGTGTGATATTAGTTAACACAGCTTTATCTATCTCCATCGTCAAAGGCATTGTCCGATCAGTCCTTGGCATAGTAGGAATCCGTCTCTCGACGTCTTCATCCTCGCCTTCCTCAGTGACGGCATCTTCAGAGAATCCAACTTCAGAACCTTTTGATTTCCGGGTCTACCACCCAGAGAGCTTCCTTGAGGAATTCAGGAACCGAACTCCAACACTGAGATTTGAGAGCTTGTGCTGGTGCAAGAAACAGGCGGACAACGAGTGTTCGGTGTGCCTTACGAAATTCGAAGGGGATTCAGAGATCAACAAGCTAAAGTGTGGCCACTTGTTTCACAAAACATGCTTGGAGAAATGGATAGACTATTGGAACATCACTTGCCCACTGTGTAGGACTCCTCTTGTTGTTGTGGCAGAAGACCACCAGCTTTCTTCTTCTACTGTTTGGTGACTGCTTTTCACTGTATAGGGTTTTTTGTTTGGGTGTGTTTGTTGTGTACAGCTATTTTACTATGAATTAGGCTGCGTCGCGGTTGATTCTCGAACAGATATAGACCGGGGATGGGATAATCTGATGTACATATCCTGCGAGTTATATATATATATATATATATATATATATATGTTTATACCCATGTGTAATGGAGTTCTTGTGTGAACATAGTTTTTATGAATCTAAGTGAGAGTGTGTGTGGTTACAAAGTCGTATGAGCAATTAAGCTATTCAACAAGTAAGATAGGATCATAGTCTCTTTTTTAAGTTACATTCTTCTAACCAAAAAGATGAAAAAAGTGCAAGAAAGAGAGTTATTTGGAATCAGCATGTGGTGGTAGGGTGGATGTTGATTCGGGTCTCAGGGCGTAAATTTTTAGAGGTTTCCCGGTTTTAAGGTGTAAATTTGTAAATTGGGACATAAGTTTGTAGAGGTTCTCCGGTTTCAGGGCGTAAATTTGTAGAGGTTTCCCGATTTTAGGGTGTAAGTTTGTAAAAGTTTTCATGTTTCAGGACGTAAATTCGTAGTGGTTTTCCAGTTTCAAGGCGTAAATGCGTAGAGGTTTCCACCTTGTATACTCATGAGATATGAGGTGTTGTGTAACTGATATGATATTTGTCCATGAAAATAACTATTTAATGACTTGTCTTACAAATTGGGAAAGATAAGATAAGAACATTATTATCTAATATCAACAAGGTTGGAAATAAAAGTAAGTAAACCCATAACCAAAATCTAGAATATAGATTCAATGTACAAGATATGAAAAAGAGAGGATAAGAGTGGCATACACCATTTTCACCTGTTTACATTGTGCCACAAGTGTCGCCCTGCTTACCAACTTGATTTGGGGGTTAATGGTGTCGTTTAGCAAATGCTTTGTCGATTGATAAACAGCCAATACTTTTTAATATATTAACAAACAATCGAAGTTTGTATGGGACCAAAATATTCATAGGTAATACTTACCCTAAGACCCAAGACGAGGAAGACTGATTGACGTTACATATACAAAACCCAAGACTAAACTGTGACAAAAGGTACTAGTAGTACTAGTAGTAGTAGCCCTTGAAGTGTTATGAAATGGGACATCATCTCCTTCTTTGTGATTGCAACACTTTGGAAATGCAATGACAGAGTCTCAATATACGAGGATATCCCAATCCAACATCATCCATTGCAGATTCTATCTCCGTCTTCAGTTGTTTCGCCACAAGAACATCTCTTTTTGTGCCTGGAACTTCACGTAACTCGCAAGGAACTACGTCACTAGGATACTTCCCACTGTGACATTGGAGACCACACAGTTTCATTATCAGAAAGGCTTAAGAAATTGATAGTTTATGAGCTGACCATATACTTACTGGATCAAACATGCCACATCGAGAATCACGATTAGTTTTCTCAAGTTTGTGCAATCAAGAAAGCTAATCTGCAAATGAAGCTGCTCCGCTGCAATCAACAAGACACTAGTGTTCCTATCTCAGACAGAACTAGTCATTTAAGGATTGCCAAATTGAGCCTGTGTTGGCCACTTCTGTTAAACTAGTATGACCAAAAGGGAAGTGAAAGGAGGAAATAGATTACCTGATGGAGAATCAAAGTTTCCTTGGACCAAATTTGGTATATTCATTTGAGCTAAATGAAATTCCTCAGCCACATCTAGCAGATTGTGTAGGAGCAAACTGGTTTTCTGCATTCTCAGAGCAAAATGAGACAAATTTCAGAGGCCTAGTCTTGCACAAAATAAATCCAAAGAAAGTGATTCTTCTAAAGGAACTTACAACACTAAGGAGAAAGCGAACATGACTTGCAACAAAATTCTCAATAAGATAGGAACATACCTAAGATGTTATGATAGTAATGATTACGAGAACCATAGCAATAAGAGGAGATAATTGAGACAGAAACACACCTGTGTAATTTCCAACAATATTTTGGAACAACCAATATACTTTCGGGAGTCTTCAGCGTTAAACAAAGAGTTAAATGCAATTGAAACATTCGTCTCTGGGAAATGCTGAAGAACAATGTCTTGATTAGAAACAAAAGGAAGATGATGTATTAATGGAAGGAAAATAGCTTGGTTACCCTTACCTTAACGAAAGTATCACTCAAACTGTTTGAAACTACTACACATGAAGGATGGCCAGGCTGTAATGTGAGCCTGCATATCCAAGAAATTGTTAAATAAAGTCCAGTAGCACTCATGTACATGTAGCAAAGTGTAGGAAACAGATTATTCAAAAAAGTTATGGAAAGATAAAACCAATAAGACCAACCTTTGGTTGAAAGCGCCACTATAGTTTAGAACAATGCTTTGACAATCATTCGATTCACCGAAACTGTCAACTTTCCAGACCTACCGACAGCAGAAGGGTAATTCAAGTTAAGAAAAACACTTTGTTTTATATCCACATGTCCAGAAATAAGACGATATGTACCAGCATATCCTGACGTATGGATCTGCAACTCATTCTCTTTTTTAACGTATCTTCAGCAAATATAATAGTGTCTGCATATGCCAGTTTTCCTGTCATCGTGTCAAATGTCGTAAAACATTGAATCAAGTTCTTGATTTTTGAGTCCAATTCTTTGATCTCCTGTGACATCTCTGCCCTTTTGCTAGTAATAATAACCTAGAAAAATGTTGATAGATAACAAGTCTATTAATTATTTGGATCAAAACAAGTGACAAGATACACGAAAAATAGCACAAGTGTAAATAATAATAAGATAAAGCATATCATACATCTCTTATCTACAAAATATCACGAGACCCTGTGGGCAACATTACATCTGAGATGTTAACTAATAAATTTTTCTGCCAGTAAAGTGAAAAAGTCATCACCCTGAAAAATGTTCCATGCCTACCAAAAAAACATTTTGAGCCTGTGAAAGAGTTAAGGCGTCCTAATTATTGAAATTTGGAAAACTAGACCCACCAACATATTCCTGTAATGGGTATTTCAAACTGGTCTAGTTACCTCATGAGCTTGGTCAGGATTTAACAAGCCAGTAGAACGGAAACCATGTTGAAGTAGAAAGGTGGCACAATTCAACCTCAATGTTTCGGATGTTTGTACACTGGTGCTCATTGCTTGAAACTTTTTCTGCATACCATATAAGTGAAATTTGATCAAGCAAGCAGAATCAATAGAAAGTTTAAAAAAGAGGAACAAATTAACTACCCTCATTATCTCTTTCTTGAGGTGCAGCAACTCAAGTTTGGCTTTTTCGTATGCTAACTTGCATAGTAATGATCTACTCTCAGCACGTCTGCAATAATACTCACAATGAATGTTATACTTGGCACTAATATATTCTGAAGAATATATAAAGGCAGTAGAGGGAGAACCTCTTTGTTTTGGCACCACTCAAGTCGTCACATACTTTCTACAATTAGAACAAGATCATCAGTGTACATTTATGTAGAAAGAATGATAGCAGAAGTTTTCTTATAGGCTGACCTGAGATTGAATTTGAAGACAAAGCATCTCACACAAATGAACCTTCTTCATGTGAGTTAATATATCTTCCAACTTACATATCTGCACTTTTGGGACATTAGTACTGAAACTATAAAAGCTAAAAGGAAATAGTCTCAGTAACCAGCTTGGGTTTCCATAGAGAGAAATAATATACCAGTCTTGCGTTCAGCATATCAGTCAATGGAGCAAGCATTTGATTGATTTCTTCTGATACTTTTCCTGGAATCTGCAGGGTAGCAGAACAGTAACTTATTTGTATGAAGAAAAGTGGGACTACCATCCGATAACATAAAAGGTTATCAACAGTACTTACTTCTACCCAGTTCATCACTTGTCCACGAACTTTGCGGCAATCGTTAGCATTGAAGTTTCCATCAGGGTGGTCCATCACTGAATTCAAAATATGCTGTGTACTTCTCCCGACTTTGGGGCTACAATTTCTAACTGCACAATCAACATCTTCTGCTTTCCTTTTCAATCTGGATGGTCCCTGCAAATTATTATAGTTCAGAAATCTGGCTCAACATCAAATTGAATCACTACATCCTTTCATCCTTTGGGATTGCTCTAAAATATGATAGTTCTCTGGCATTCTGAGTAATTTCTTTCAGAAATACACTACTCAAGGTCTTTGTTGCAATCTGGGTCAAAATATTCAATCTGAATGACCTCTTAGTGGGTTCTTAAATTCTTATAAAGGAAAGCTCTGGTTCAGCTGTTGGAGTAAAAAGACCAATTTGGAAATCTACAACCATCTTAGAGATCAACAAGATCTATTCACGTTCACAAATGGATTATCTAATCCATTTGTACCGTGGACAGATAGTTCTTCAAAACATGTACATGGGTCTAGAATTATACCTTAGCCTGTGAAGCCTCATTCTTGCTTCTTTCCATTGATGAAAAGCCAGAGGTACTAGGAAGGTTTTCTGTAACTACAGCAGGAAAGTCTTCAGCTGAGATAACTTCTGTTTCACGATGGACTTTAAAGTGATTATTATCCATCAGAAGGTACTGGGCAGCACTGATGTTGGTTCTCTTTTGATTTTTATTTAGCATACTGTCCTTCTCTTTTTGTTGAGCAGAGCCATTCAAGAAGCCTGTCTGGCTAAGTAATACGCCAGATTCTGCAAGCAGGGAATCCATTTTGTCAGATAATGTGTTCAAAGAATAGTTACTAGCACATTCCTTGGTCACATTTCCATCCCCAGTTTCAGATTTTTCGTTGGCTTTACTGTGCTGCTCTTGATCTTGAAGAGTCGCAGAATTCTTTGATGCTGAAGTCGTTGCATTTGACAAATTTGTTAGAGATGACACAAACCTCTCAGGGGTGCTGGTTGTCTGATTTCTTTGCTGAGGTTTAAAGAGTGAACCTTCTATCTCAGAATTAGTATTTCCCTCTGGACTTCTGCGTGCAAGCACATTACTAGTGTCAACAGCAGGGCTCAATGTACCACAACTGTGTTGATCTGGTGTGCCTTTCTTTTCAGAAACTGGTGTTCTATCATCACTAGTGTCAACAGCAGGGCTTAATGCACCACTACTGCATTGATCTGGCATGCCTTTGTTTTCTGAAACTGGTGTTCTATTATCACCCTTAGTGTCAACAGCAGGTCTCAATGAACCACTACTGCATTGATCTGGCATGCCCTTCTTTTCTAAAACTGGTGTTTTATTATCATCGCTAGTGTTGACAACAGGGCTCAATGCACTATAACTGCATTTATCTGGCATGCCTTTCTTCTCAGAAATCGGTATTCTATTATCATGTTTAGATAACAAATCCTCCAAATTGGTAATGGGTATATCTGCATGCTTTTCCCTGCAGACACCTATTTCTTCCCTGCCAATAGTTGATGGGGAAGTCATAGAATGGTATCCGGATAATTGTTGCTTTGACTTCTCAATTCTTTGAGAAAGAGCAGAACCAGGGGAGGTTGGAATCAATCCAAGTCTGGATTTGCTTTTCTGAATGGTTGACAAGCTCTCAACTAGTGCCCGAGTTTCCCTGCTCATAAAACTTCCACCCTGTTTAGGGGAAGGAGTAACACAAGATAAGGACTGGGGCAATATACCAACTGAAAACGCACTTTGCTTTCTAATAGTTGACGAGGAGAGGGAAGCATCTTTTGTGTAAAGTTGGCTTCCTGATTCCTGCTGAACTATTTGAGGGTGACAGCCAGAACCAGAAGGTGACAGGATTTGACAAGCATCACTGCTATCTATACCATGTGAGTCTTTATTAGCTTGACCTATGGGAATGAATCCGTTTTGTGGGGACAAGGAAAAATCATGGATAGGCGATCTTGCTTCCACAGTATTGTCTTCAGGAAGCATTTCCTTGCTTTCATCTGCCAATAGAGCTGCTAGTGCAGGAGATATATACCCGTAATCATATTTTCGAGAATTTTCACCCACGATACTCATCTCATTTGAGTCTCTACCACCACTTCCTTTCTCAACTGGTAGAGGGGACTTTGGGAATAGCTTCTTAGGTTTTGTCAACAACATCATTGCACTTCCTGTATCAGATCTGGAGGTAACCTCAGTTGGTGTTTTTTCTTCTACTGGAAGATGGCTGCTCGTTGGGGTCCTTACATCTCCAAACTCTGACCTTGCAAGACTCCGAAAATGCATTGAAAATGCTGTAGAGTCCATTGTAATATCATGATGTTCTTCAGAGATAGTAGTGTCTGATAATCTTCCAGGATTGATGAAATGGGAAGACACAGGGCCGAAGAAATTGTCCTCTGATTAAAAAACAAATCGATTCAGCTCAAAATTCATTCTCTACATGAGTAAGAACAAAACCCTAAATTCAGAAATGTGTGAAGCACAGAACTTTGAAGCCTTTCTCTATATCAATTGCAACATCCAAATCAACCTAAATGCAAAAAAAGAAGAAGAAATTGAAGCGTACCGTCATCACTTGTAGCAGAACCAACAGTGCTACCTCCTGAAGATGGCGAATATTTTGGCCTCAAGAATGATTTATCCAAGATAGACTCATCTTCACCATCACCATCTCCTTCAGTGTCTTCGCGGTCAGATAATTCACCGAAAAACCTAATTGCTTTATCCTCAGACTCTGATGTATCAGCTTGTTCACCGTTTTGTGGTTTCGCGACTGAGGAGTTTGGCGGCGTCTCGTAATCTTCGTCCCGGTTGAAAATGTGGACAGAAGTAATTTCCCGGTCAGCGAAGCTCACTCGCCGTAGTCGCTTCCGGCGCTGTGCTATAGACTCCTCGTCAGTTCCCATTCCGGCCGTGTTATTCATCGGATCTTCTGGCTTTTCTGACGCCATTGGGTAGAGAGGATTTTGGGAGAGTTTCGAATTTTAGGGTTTGAAAAATTGAATTATTATCTGAAATTATATTGTGCGGGAAATGCAGACATTTTAATTTTTAAGTTTTTTCCGTACTGCTGTGAGAGCATGTTAAAGAAAAACTTGTATATTCAATAAAAGATTGAATAAATGTTCCTAAAACATGAATTCAATCCTCACCTTGCTAGAATTTAGAAGAAGAAACAATTCTAGTAGTGATGAGCACAAATCCATATCTAGAGAAAGAAGAGAGAGAGATTACAAATGAAAAATTGATCGATATTGATAATGACAGTTCACAGCTTCTATTTCGTAAAGTATCGATTCAATCTAACAAACTTGCCATCCAATGTTTTTCTTCCATGTGTCCACCCACTTGATAAATCCACACGTGACACTCGTGTCAATATACTCTTCCTTTTCCTGTAACAAATCCTCCCTGTTTGCAGAACCTTGTCCTTAAGGTTCAAAGGAAGGAAACCTCTGTTGAATATCAAAAAGGAACTCCCAAGTTGCCTCATCCTCACTCTCATTTGTCCATTGAATTAAAACTTTGGTAGCTGTCTTTCCTTGGCGATTAACCATCTTACGTTCGAGAATCCAGACTGGTTCTTTCACTAACACATCTTGAATAATAGTAGGTAAGTGAGTAGAAGTGTGAACATTACCCACAAGAACCTTCAATTGAGAGACATGGAACACCGGATGGATTTGTAAGTTTGCTGGAAGCTCTAAACGATAAGCTATTAATCCACATCTGTCCACAATCTTGTAAGGACCAAAGTACTTTGGAGCTAGCTTGTTATTAGATCGAACCACCACTGATTTTTGTCGATAAGGTTGTAACTTAACATAGACATAATCACCAATCTCAAAGTGTCTGTCAATTCTATGTTGATCGGGAAACTGTTGCATCCTGTGTTGTGCTCTTGACAAATGAAACTTCAACAACAAGATCATTTGCTCCCGTTCCTGCAACGACCGAGCCACTACAGCCACTTTTGACTCCCCAGGAAGATACGGTAAGTGCACTGGAGGAGCTTGACCGTAAACCGCTTCAAAAGGACTCATTTGTGTAGCTGAGTGAAACGTTGTATTGTACCAATACTCAGCTAATGCCAACCACTTACTCCACAATTCAGGCCTTTCACAACACATACATCTCAAATATGTTTCAACACATCTGTTCACCACCTCAGTTTGTCCATAGGCACTTGAAAGTTGTAAAGAGACCCCTTGCAACTTGAAGAACTCCTGCCAGAATGTACTCAAAAACACCACATCTCTATCACTGACTATTGATCTTGGGCATCCATGCAATTTAAAAATATTATCCAAGAATGCTTGTGCTACTGTTAAAGCTGTATAGGGATGAGACAAAGCAATGAAGTGAGCTGCTTTGCTTAACCTGTCCACTACCACCAAAATCACTGATTTTCCTAAAGAATCTGGCAAACCGTCAATAAAGTCCATTGAGACATCCGTCCAAACTGCTTCAGGAACGGGTAAAGGCTGAAGTAGTCCCGGAGAAGCTGCAGTGTCATATTGCATTGCTGACACATTGTACACACCCTAATAAAAGCCGGTATGTCTTTAGACATACCTTTCCAGTAAAATGATGCCTTAACTCGTTGGTGCGTAGCATCTCTCCCAGAGTGTCCCCCAATACTAGTACAGTGCAACCATTGCAAAATAGCATTCCTAAGTGTAATATTCTGTGGCACTACTATCTTGTTTTTCCTTCTCAATACACCTTGTCCCCATGAATAATGTTTCTTACCATCAGGCCTCTTCTACAACTCTTTTATTATTTCCTTAAGCACTGTATCCGTTTCATATAAACTTTGAATTTTCTGCATCAAATCACACTCCACAACAGATAAAGCCATATGTAATATCTCAGAACCCTCCACTCTTGACAAAGCATCTGCATCCAAATTTTCCTTGTCATGCTTGTACTGAATTTCGTAATCAAATTCTAATAACTTTGGAAGCCATTGCTGTTGAATAGGCGTGTTAAGACGCTGCTCCAACAAATATTTGAGACTTCTTTGATCTGTTTTAATAATGAAATGGCCCGAAAGCAGGTAATGGCGCCATTTTTGTACAGCAAACACTACAGCAAGCAACTCCTTCTCATAGATAGACAAATGAAGTTGTTTTCCTTTCAATTGTCTACTGATGTAAGCTATAGGGTGCCCTTCTTGCATCAATACTGCTCCAATACCATGTCCACATGCATCTGTTTCGACCACAAAAATCTTATCAAATAGAGGTAATGCTAGAACAGGAGTTCCACATAAAGCTTTCTTTAATTCCTCAAACGCTTTCTGAGCATCCTGTGACCAAACAAAAGCATCCTTCTTGGTCAGAGCTATTAGTGGACCAGCAATGATACCAAAACTCTTGACAAATCTCCAGTAGTAATTAGCTAATCCCAAGAAACCCCTCAGCTGCTTAATGTTAGCAGATACTGGCCAATCAACCACCGCTTTAACCTTGTTTGGATCAGTGGAGATACCTTCTGCATCAATGAAGTGTCCCAAGTACTCCACCCTACTGGTTGCAAACTCACACTTACTTCTCTTAGCAAACAATTGGTGATGACTAATTAATTCCAAAACTCTCTTAAGGTGCTCCACATGTTCTTCTAAAGAAGAGCTATATACCAAAATGTCATCAAAGAAGATTAGCACAAACTTCCTTAGAAAACATTTGAAAACAGAGTTCATCAAACTCTGAAAAGTAGCAGGAGCATTAGTGAGCCCAAAAGGCATTACTAAATACTCATAGTGTCCACTATGGGTCTTAAAAGATGTTTTATGAATGTCCTCATCCTCCATTCTGACTTGATGGTACCCTGCCCTGAGATCAATCTTAGAGTACACCTTAGACCCACCCAATTCATCCAACATATCTTCAATAAAAGGAATTGAAAACCTGTCCTTCACTGTCATTCCATTTAATCCTCTATAATCTACACATAAACGCCAAGTACCATCTTTTTTCTTCACTAACACCACAGGTGAAGCAAAGGGACTAGTGCTAGGTTGTATAGTTCCACTATTCAACATTTCCTCTACTATCTTATCAATTTCATTTTTCTGGTGTAAGACATACTTGTAAGGCCTTTGATTAATCGAATTTGCACCCTCCAGCAATGGAATCTTGTGGTTATGGTTTTTTTTTTTCTGTAAGGGGGCAGTTCACTTGGTTCTGCAAAAATATCCATAAACTCACCTAGCAATCCACCTATTGCCAGCTCCTTCTTACTGTCCTGAACTTTTGTTTCCACTGAACATATCATCCCTTCATCATCCTCAGGAACCAGATGTGCGTAAATCATCGCAATTTGAGCTTCTTCCTCCCTGATTTTGTTAAGCTTCTGTACTTTAACTTCTCTAACAGACCCCTGCTGCATACCATGCAATAATATATTCTTTTTTCCTATCATGAAACTCATTTCTAACTTTCTGAAATCCCATGTTATCGGCCCTAATGTTTCAAGCCATTGTATCCCCAACACCATATCACAGCCCCCAAGTGGAATAAGCATAACATCTGCTTGAAACGAAATGGAATGAAAAGTTCACTCAAATTGATCAATTTTACCCTCCACGACCAACTTACCACCATCTGCTACAGAAATTTTGGCCATTCCTGTTGATGTAATTGGACAGCCTAACTTCTTAGCAACTCTAAGATCCATAAAATTGTGAGTGGAACCAGAATCAATCAAGATGAACAATGTTCTTTTAGAACGGATTCCCTGCACTCTCATGGTTTTATAGTCAGAAATACCTGAAGCAGCATTCACTGAGATCTGTGGTAAATTCTTCTCCTCCTCTGTTTCAACATTTCCAGTCTCCACTACTTCAACATCTTCATCCAACTCCATCATGAATAGCTGAGTTTTCTTATGTTTCATGTAATGCTCCGGTGAGTACTTCTCATCACAGAAGTAGCATAAACCTTTTGCCCTTCTATCACTCATCTCCTCTTGTGACAAAAAAGGTCTAGGTTTATTACTCATTACCTTGTTCTGCACTTGTTTCTGTGAATTAGTGAGTTTGTGATCTTTCTCTCCTGGTAGAGACAATAATCCTTTGCTGTAACTGGTGGACTGATTGGCAAACCCTTTCCTCGGATGAGCCTTTTCATATAGACGTCCCAACAAGAAGCATTGTCTCACAGTGTGAGGCTGAAACATACTGATATGCATCTGTGTATCCGTACGAAGCCCTGCCAAGTAAGAACTAACCAAATATTCCTCAGGTAAGTTCACTCTCATCCTAACCAATTCAAATTGCTCATGATATTCTAATATACTTCCTGTCTCCTGCAACTGTTTAAGATCTGCTATAGGATCATCAAGAATCTCTGCAAAACGCTCCTGCAACAACAGCTTAAAGGTCTTCCAATCTCTCAACAACGACATACCATATTCCGTTTGACATAAAGATCTATGCCAAGCAGAAGCAGATCCATCAAAATGAATTGAAGATAACTTGACTTTTAACTCATCCGGAGTATGATCTAACGAGAAAAACTTTTCAACCTTAAACAACCAATCCATCACCCTATCACCATTAAATCTCGGAAAGTCCAGCTTAGCTAAGCGAGTAACTCTAGAATAGTTCGAATTCGTACCGTTTCTTGAAGTGTGATTGGGTTTTTGATCCGGTAACGCCGACGCTATCGGACTCGATCTATTCACAACTGGATGCTCCAAGATGCTTGATTCACCTTATCAGCTATCAGACGAATGACATCGAACATATCGGCTATATTCTTGTCGATCTTCTGATTTTGCTCCTTTAGAGCTTGATCCAAACGAGATCCGAGTGCTTCCTCCGTCTCCCGCACTACTGCCTCTTTCTGAGATGCTTGGGCTCTTGTTTCTGCCATAGAAGCTGAGTTCCAAGGTTCGAATTGAGCTCTGATACCTTTGTTAAAGAAAAACTTGTATATTCAATAAAAGATTGAATCAATGTTCCTAAAACACGAATTCAATCCTCACCTTGCTAGAATTTAGAAGAAGAAAAATTTCTAGCAGTAATGAGCACAAATCCAGATCGAGAGAGAAAGAACAGAGAGAGATTACAAATGAAAAATTGATCGATATTGATAATGAGAGTTCACAGCTTCTATTTGGTAAAGTATCGATTCAATTTAACAAACTTTGCCATCCAATGTTCTTCTTCCACGTATCCACCCACTTGATAAATCCATACGTGACACTCGTGTCAATATATTCTTCTTTTTCCTGTAACAGAGCACAAATCATTTGAGTCTAATGTAATGAAAGGAACATTTAGATTTGGGGAAATTTATCAAATACCATTTTCATTGAGCCAATTTTTCAAGATCTACACTATTAATTGGGAAACACTAAATGATGTCAAAAGAAAAAAATGAGAAACACTTAATATTAAAAAAATTTAAAGGTCTAAGAATGTAGATAAAATGCTATTGGTTTTAATGTTCTTAAATAAATTCATCAAAAGTACAACATTAATCGTAAATAAATATAACTAAATTAAAATATAAATTACGGAAAATAACTGCTTCTTCTCGGTAAGAGAGCTACGAAGAAGGCGATCTTAACTCTGAAAGCACCCTTTCTTTAATTTTCCTTCCGGCAGGTATCGTCTCCGGCATCGGCCATATTTCTGTTTTTTAGTTGCAGTTACTTTTGTCAAGTAAAATTTCATTCGGATTAAGAGGCCTTCATAGACATCTTCTTCACTTTAGTTGTTGCAGAGGCACCGTTGGAGACCTCGAAGATTGAAAACATGCCTCGTTGGTATCGTAACAATCGTAAGACACTCGACCTTGCTAGATCTGCTACTCTTTCTTCCATAACTATGCGATCCTGTTGGCTCCTAGTAGCTGTCAATCTGTAGAGCGTTTTTCCGGCGTCCACTAATGTGTTATTGCCGGCCTTTTGTCTCCGATTGTGTTTCATTTTTCTTCCTGTAACCAATTAGTTATCATTGATCCAAGAATGAAGTGTCGTTTTCGACAGTTGTTATTCCCCTCCGCCAAATGGTACGAATATGTAATTTGGAAATTTGATCCTATCATTGGGACTTGGATTGACAACGAAAGCGAATTGAAGAGGTGTTTCATGCAAACACCGATTCATAGCACCAGTTCGAAGCAGAGCCTAAGGATATGGTAGAAAGAGATTCTGTTGTCTTTGATTTTACGTATATACCTTTTGGATATCATTATAGATCAAGAAATTTGGGCGACCATCAATTGTTAATTTCAACGCGAGTCTTTATGAATGTTTACATGGAATGAGATAGAGAAGATGGTACTCATCAATTCTGCAATTATGGGCATTGGCTATAACCGAGAAAGATGTCATCTCCTGTTGCTGGAGATGTTTGATGGGAAGCAATGCAACAAATGGATTGCAACCAATGGTTGTTTCAAAGTTTATTGGAGTTTCGTCAAAAGGATGATAGCCAAACAAGATGATCATGTCGGATTAAAGAAGAAGACGAATAAGGAAAATAATGGATTTGATATTCTATTAGCGTGTAAGGAAAAAGAAAGCAGCGTTTAATTCATTTGTTCGAATGTATTTTCTTCTTTAACTTTAATCATTTTTTGGTTGTATGTGTATATTTAAGAAATAACTATGTAACCTTTGTTTCAATTTTAAGAAAGTAAAGCAAGATGCTAATATATATATACTATGGAGCTCTCCGCACCATGTGCGGAAAAAAAATAGTAAGAGATGATGACATTTTATTTTTGATGGTAGTAAATGTGATATATCACGTTTTAAAGTTTATTTTATTGCTGACAATTCATCCGTCATTGATAAAAATTAAGAAATGTTAGCAATTATTTATTGATTCAAATTCTTGCGTGTTATGTTTAGTTTTAGTAGAACAAATAATGTTCAAAATCCTTCATATATGGTATAATTCTTATTGAATATTTTTATATGTTATTATCTTGACATTTTTAAATCTATTATAAATGGAAGATAACGACAACTTTACATTACAACTATCTTTACACAATAGCTAATATTTCATAAATTTTCAATATATCTTAATTTGTTCATTATATCAAATATATATATATATATAAGTCTTCGTAAGGCATCACACGAGTTTTTAAATATTATACCACAATATTATATTTTTTCTTATTTTGTTTTTTTGTAGAAATATAAATTTTCAATAAATTTCCTAAATCTTATAAAATTATCTTACATTAAATTCAAAATATTTTTAAAAGTAATATATCTATGATATAATAAAATTTATTTGAACCAAGAAAAACAAAATTTCATGATATTAACAAAATTTTGTGATTTTAATAGTAATTTAACTTTTATACGAATATATTTTTAGTTTTTAAACCTAAATGGTAAAAAATTTTAGTTAAATAAATTTATTAAGAATAGAGTGGTAATCAATCACAGTAAAGTTCGCTCAACTTATTCAAGTGCTTTTACTTACTCTTTCAGAGTAACGATTAATGAATACCTCATCTATTAGAGCATCAATCTTTTGATCATGAAATAGAAGAAAAAACGAAAACAAATCAATAATTGCATAATTCTAAGATTTAAAATCTAAACCTCAAATTTTATCTTACATAAAGAAATATAAGTAGGAATAGACATTTTTATCTACAACGATGAGGTGAATAAACTTTTCAGACATATTTGATATTTTGAATTTCCTGAAAATTTTGACTCGTATAGTCCACTGGTGAATAAAAGAATTTATTTCTGATACACCAACAACGTGTATCTTTTGATGAATCGTTTCTCATAACATTAAAATATAGTTTAGGCAAAATAATTGAAAACATTATCAAGAAAAATATGTTCTTAAAACTTGTATTGTTTAATAAATTTTATATAAAGTTTAATAATAATTTAATTTTAGATTAGGATTAATTCAGAGTTATCAAAGAATCTTTCATATATATTGTACCATTTTTTAATACAAAATAGATATTTAAGAAAACATTATCATGAGTTATATATAATTTTTTTTATATTAATTCTTTTTCTCTTAATACATTCAAATTTTTTTTTTAATTTTTTTTTAATAGTAATTCAAACCTTACTCGATCTTTTAAAAGAATTTCAAAGAGTAAGTTCAAATTTTTCAAATTTTTGTAAATTTAAAAACAATTATTAATTTTTAAAGACTAATTCAATTTTTTGATTTTTTGGAAAGTTTAAAATTTTTAAAGAGTAATTCTTTTCTTTTAATATATTCTAATTATTAAAAAATAATTTTTTAATAATTTATTTTTCATTTGATTTTTAATATTTTTAGTGCAAAATGACAACATATTTAAATAAATGGATTCATTAAGAACAGAGTAGGAAGAAATAATATCGGTTTATAAAGTTTCTGTAAAGTTATATTGTTTAATAAAGTTTATATAGAGCTGAATATTAACATAATTTAGATTTGGATTAATTCGAAATATTTAAAGAATCTTTCATATATATCGTAACATTTTTTTATCTAGAAAATAGACATTTAAAAAAAAAATTAAGAGTTAAAATACATTTAATCTCCATATCATATAAAACTTTTAATACAATTTAAAGTAACAAAAGTAACAAAATTTATCTCCACAATAAGAAAACTACTTAAATAGTATTTTTTTTCTAATTTTTATTAGTAGTTTAAAATTTTTGATTTTTTTTAAGAATAATTTAACTTTGTTAAATTTTAAAAATATAATACTATTTCTTCTCTTAGTTTAAATATTTTAAATACTTTTTACAATATATTTTTTTAAAAACTAAATGGCAAAAGTTTTAATTAAACTATCTAAATATATTTTTTATAATTGTTTTTATTAGTGATTTATCTTTTTCAAAAAATTTAGTTTTTTCAAATGTTAAAATAAATATTTATTTTTATCTTTTCTTAATTTATTCAAAATTTTAAAATATATATTTTATAGTAAATTGTATTTGGATAAATATATTTTTAAATTTAAATGGCAAAAAAATTAGATATGTAGATTCATTAAGGATAGACTGGTAATCAACTATTCTGAGGATGAATGTGAACATTCTGTACTTTTCTTTTAATATATAAGATATATAATTAAATTAAATTATCACAAAATATTTTTTTAATTATATTAGTTTCCATAATATATATATAAAGAACATATATTGATTAAAATTTCAAAATAAACATCGGCAATAATTATACATAATTTAATGGGAGTTTTGGAAAAATACCCTATTTTATTAAAGTTTTTGAAACTACATATGTTATAATTCTCTTGAAAACTAGCTCTTTTTGTTGTGAAAAGACGATTATATTGTTAATAAAAATTTTAAATTACTTCTCGTTCAAATAATTCCGAACCGGACTCTTTTGCTTAGTCGGCTCTTGTATCGACCTCTTCGATTGATTAATGATTGCTCGAGTAATTAACCCGAAATACTGCTAGGGCACGGTGAAGTGCGCAGTAGTATATTCGGGGTCGATCCACAAGAACCAATGGTACTTTATAAATTTGTGAGATTCGTAAATAGCTAAAATGTAGAAGTTTTGTTTTGGTTTTCCAAGTTGTAAATAAAAATGCAAAGTAATAAACGATGTAGATTATATGATAAAAGGCATTGGGTCGTAGGATAATTCAGAGAAGTAATGATTAACGAGATAAATGGAATAAGAAACTCAACAATTAAGCATCGTTTTTAAACATGAACACTAAGATAAATTAATCCTCTTTCGAGGCATTAACCTCTAAACTTGACTATTCAATTTTACAAACTGTCGTTTGAGACTTCCTAGTCAAATCAGCGTTATCAAGCGAGTTCACTAAGTTCACAATACTTCCTAACATCAACTATCGTTGGCTAAGAGCATATTGCTCAATTCACATTAATTCTAGCAACCTATCAACACTTTCATGCATAGAAAAACCTAAGATCTAAAACAGGGTGATCGATCTTATTCTAGCATTAAGCGCATGTGAATTGAAGAACCAAAGATTTAGAGTCTCCTAAAACATTCAAAACATCAAACCATTAGATCCCTTCCTTGGAACCCTAAAACACAATTTAGAGATCTACTCAGGCATAATTAAAGGAAAGACAAAAATCAAAAAGGAAGACATAATGGAAATTGCAATAGATTAAGAAAATAGGATTTAGAAATCTTCTCCAAATTTTCAGGAATGATGAATCTCAAATCCCTGGGAGTAGCTTACAAGATCAAAAGTCTCTCCAAAAAAATAGAAAAAGTCTAAAGAAAAGCGTAAAAAAAAGTGTCAAAGAAAAAACGTCCTAATAAAATTAGGTCTTCGGGTATTTATACCTTTTTGTAAAAAGAAATAAAAGATAAGATAAGATTGAAAGCGTCGCTCGATCCGATCGATCGATCCAGTTAGGGATCAATCGATCTCCTCCTCTTGAGCCCATCTGGGGGCTTGGATTGATCGTTCTCCTTGTGGATCGATCGATCCTAGTAAAGATTGATCGATATCTTCTTCTTCATTCTTGCTTTGTCTCGCGATCATCCTGAAAAACATGTAAAAACGACATATTCTCGCGTCATGTCCCGAAATCTGTAGAAAACTCAAAACTCGACCAAAAAGATACTAAAAGACGCTACAAAGACACAAAAGACATAGAAAAGACGCTAAAATGTAAGGTGAAAGACATCAAAAACACATCAACTCCCCCTGACTTAAACCTTTGCTTGTCCTCAAGCAAAGCAAATGTTTTCATCGAAAGAAGAAGTTTAAAAACATGAAAACTCACACATTCTCTTGGGATCATGCCTTGAATCCATTGCCTGCAAACTACTGATAAAATGTTAATGCCAAACTGTATTCCGCCGTACTTCTTCATACCTGTAGCAACAACACTAAACCCCGGAATCACAAAGAACTTTTGAGTCTATGAGCTCAACCATTTAACATTCATTAAAGTAATGCGTGCACTCTCACAAAGGAGATATCAAACATGTTTTGGTCTAGGTGTTAAGGCCAATTTTTGGTAGCTCAAGTGTTTAGGGTTTCCTGCGAATGCGAATGGATGCAAGTCATTATGCAAAATCACAGTGAGACACAGAACAATTGAGAGGTACATAGCTTCCCTTTCGTTTAGATTACCAAACCAATTCACTCCTTCATTAGACTGTAAGTTCCTTTGATGCTTTTAAAAACTAAAGATAGCAAATCGACTTTTCCGATTCTTTTCCTTCTCCTTTTCCCATTTATTTCTTTAATTTTTTTTTTTTTTGAAATGTGGGGGAGTGGAACCCGGTTCTCGTCTGATATAATAGGATGCATCAAACGGTAGCTTAATCATACATTCTCAGTTTATTCCCATATATATCACCATCAATCACAACTACTAAATCAACTCATGAATTCATCCATACAAACTACACAACTTAATCCTAACTAAAGAAAAGCTATGTCGGTCTGTATACTCCGTAGTTTTTGCACATGGTTTTACATAATGATAATGACATAAAGATGCATGGTGTCTGAAACATGGGTAAGGTCAAGGTGAGGTACTAGACTAAAGGTGAGTTTAGCTATTCAGAGCCTACATAGAGTGATATAAATGATGTAAAGAAGACTCCGAATATATAATCCAAAACATGATTATCAAGCCCCTAAGTGAGATATAGTAAGTTCAGTTTGAGTTTCAATAAGTAAGGTTGAACTCACATCATCTAGATTTCTAAGTGATAGGGATTACCGTATTGTGATCGAGGCATGAATTTTCCAACATTTTCAGGTCATCCATTAAACAATACAGAAGCAATCATAAGACAATGATAAAAGGCAAGTTGTAGTTCCCTGAGAAAAGTTCATAATTTTTGACAAAGTTTTGACTCAATAAAACAGACACGGTTTTGACTCGAGAAAACTGACTCACTGACTCAAAAGAAGACATAAGAAGAAAACATCCAAAGAAAACGACATTAGTAGACGAGTGACATCCTCCCCCAGACTTGCTTCACACCATCTCAACGTGAAAACAAACCCAGAGGGAATGACACTGATACACAAGATAGAAAATGAAAAATAAAATAAAACAAAGGACAATACGGGGAGTGATCAGAGATTACTAGTGCTTAGTGATGATGAGGAGGATTTTTGCTCGTGCTCTGGCTCTAACCGAGGTGATGTCTCATGCTCCAACCAATTTTTTTTTTTTGGGTTTACTTGGGGATCGATCGATCCGAGAATGGATCGATCGATCTGACTGACTAAAATCCATCCGGTGAGAGTGATCGATCGATCGGTGTGGGATCGATCGATCTAGGACACCAAAACTCGTCCGGGAGAGTGGAACGATCGTTCCGGTTAAGGGATCGATCGATCGATCTAGCTTCTCGGAGATGGCATGGTAAGATAAAAAGTTCAGTGACCAATAAAAAAATTTGATAACATTGAAGAACTTGTGATATTTTAGTGTATTACATTGTGTTTAAAACATGTGATAAAATACAGAATTATTTCTCACGTTAATGCTTTATATATAATTTTTTTCTAAACATAAATACCCACAACCCAAATAGTGTCTTCTTCTTATACAAGAAAGAGTTACGTAAGTAGAAGTTCAGTCTTTTCACATAAATACTGTATAATGCTTATATATAAGGAAAAATTACAAAAATAACACTAATCTTTATGTTAATGACTAGATTAACATCGAAAATTTGGAGATTATATGAGTATAATATATGTCAATAACACTTTAATAAGATGTGTTAGGACAAACATAACTACAGAAAAATGCCATTAATACAAAATTCCAGCGTGTATAGTATTTACAAAAATGCTATCGAAAATGTGTTTTTAAAAAATATGTCATAGGTTTTTGTAAATGACTTTAAGTCTGTGATAGATTTATTTTAAATGTTATGACAGATTTATTGGGAAGACAAATTTTTGTTTCTACGACAGATTTGTGTATATTTTATGGCAGATTTATATAAAATTAGTTGTGACAAAATTATTTTTAATGGCATACTTAATTTTGTGCGGCAGATTTTTTTTTGCGGCAGACTTATTTTATAACGACACCACAGTTTTAAATTTTGCGACAAATTTTGTATGACAGACTTATTTTATTTCGCAGATTTTTTGTTTGTGTTGCTTCAGATTTTTGTTTTAGAAAAAAAATTGTCGTTTAGTGACAGATTTGTTTAGGGCAAAGATAATTACTAATCTAACTCTAGTGGTGACAGATTTTTTTTTTATGTGATAACAAATTTGTTTTTATGGTATGTTTATGATAGATTTTTTGTGCTTAGCTGTGACCGGTTTATTCATGACTATATTAACATTTTTAGTGATTACAAACTTTTTTCGTGGCAAATTTGGTTGTGTTCTTTAATAGCAGATTTTTTTTGGCAGATTACATAAGTTGTTGGAAAATATTTTTCTTCTTGTGGTATATTTTTATTGACTTTTATATACAAAAAGAGGGAACCACGTGGAAGACGATGTGAAACGACGTCGTTTGTTTTTTTTAAAAAAATATGAAACTTATGGCATAAGCCATACTCAAACTCATGACCTTTGCATCCAAGACTGAACACAATACCATTGAACAAAGTTTATATATGTAATCGTCCTTCTCTATTTTTTATATTAGGTTGAAACATAACACTTTAATTTTGTGCGCACATACCACGTCGTCTTCTTCATACATCGTGATTATGGGAGTTCATTAAGGTCTGAAAACCAAATAAATCTGCCACTAAAATAAAAAAAATAGAAAATCTATGCCTACATAATTGTTCTAGTATTCTCATTGTTTAAGGTTTGAAAAAAAGTATTGGTTTACGTTTCTACAACTCATGTTAAACATAATATTAAACTTACATTTTTGTCCGTTGCATGTATTGATTTTAGGAACCATTATGGTTCATGGACAAGTGTTTTCCAACACAAAGCCAGTAGTAGAAAGATGAATGATTTAACCAAATCTTAATTTGTTATGCTTCTTTACTTTGTCTTGCATTTTGTCTTGGTAAATTAGATCAAATGGAAGACTTGGAAAATAAAACTCCTTATCAGTGCTAACTTTGTTGTTAAATGCCTAATTGAAGCTTGAGAGAATTTGTAGTTGTTTACCTCTTGAGAAAATAAAACTCACTAGCGGATTATGAGTGCTAGCTCACAACATGAATTTTCTCAGAAAAAGATGGCGAATTTGAGTAAATCACTTTCTAACAATCATTAGCGCCAATGCGAAGGAGAGACAAATCATTTTGAGCAAATGGTTCATTCTCTTAACATTTCTTAGCAAAAGTTTTGCTTGATTTAGCTACAACAATTACAACAATTCACAAAAAATTTGCAGTAGAAATAGGTGAAAAAATAAAATAAAAACTGTAATTAGTAAACAAATCTGCGACAACACAGAGATGTCAAAACTGTCATTACCAAATAAATCAGCGAGAGCATAAAAAAAATCTGTCAATTAAAAACAGAAACATAACTCTCATTACATCTCAATTATGTTAATACACAAAAATAATCTGTAAAGAACAAGAAATTTGTAGTAAAGCACAAATAATCTGTCGCCACATAAATCGATAACACAAAACATATTGTTATCCAAACCTTTCCGGAGACGAAGAAGATCTCCTCACAGCGGAGACTTCAAACGGAATTGCTATTTAGTCTGAGACATAGGACCATCGACATCAGAGACAATGAGCAGTATTGATTGTGAACAACAGTTACAATATCTACAAAATCGTTTGACTTATGGGAAAACGGTTTCAAAACCTATCCAAGGGTTCAGAAAATATTTCACCAATGCATGGATATGGTGGAGACGGCAACGATGGACGAAGGTCCACACCGGTGAAGACTAGGCGGCGATGGTGACCCCGGAAAACTAATGAGCCACGAAGAAGATGAATTGTCCCTTCGAAAAACAGTCCAAATCGCACCTATGGATTCCGATTCTGCCGAAATCAGTAGAGGAGCCTCATCGTTCCTGGCAGATCTCATGGAGGGGGTAGCTTCAAATGGAGACGGCTAGGGTTTCAGTGAAATCGGAGAATAGAAAAGATGAGTTACGAAGGGGAGAAGTGTGATATCATAAATTTTTAATTTATGATCTAACTATTTAATTGTTCTATTATTTAATATAAAAGTAATAAGAAATGGTATAATGGTTAATATAATCACCAATTTAGGTTATTTAGTTTTTAACCAAAAGATTATTGTTATTCTAGTAAACCCTTTCCATCGGATGTTACTTAAGTTATTTTTGCAAATATTAGAGTCAATTTAGGTAATTTTCAGTATATTTAATGAAGAAACAATCGTTTAACTAATCACAACATTCGAATCACACTACCATAGAAGTCTTGGAAAAAAATCTATAAGGGATTTTTCTTAGACGAGCATTAACAATAGCAACTTGATTCGAGACACGATTGATTAATGTTTTCCAATATAATTAGTTTCTTTTGATTGAGTGACTGCAAAATACATATGACTAATAGAGGATACATTTCAGATCGTTTAACAAGAGCAAACAAATACTGTATGATAAATGAATTCATGTTCAAAGCAAACACCAAATCACTTCTCGTCTCGTTAAGCTTGAATCAGCTTCACGAAGAGGAGGAACATACCCAAAAATCGTTCAAAGGGAAAGACAGAGAAATACAATCTAGAATGTTTAGATGATTGAGAAGAAAAATAACAAACATAGTAGCTTTTATATGTAAACTAGATTAGGTCCCGCATATACGCGGGATTATAATCTACGATTTAAAAATTTATAAAAATAAATTATAAAAAAATTTAAAAAATAGAATTAAATTACCTGTAAATATACATATATAATAAAATATTGAGAACACCTTTCCAAAATCATTCACCCATAAGAAATCCTAACAAAGTTATAATTATTTATTTATTTAGATAATATATAGTTTGTTTTATATTTATTTGAATAATATTTATTTATTTTTAATCATATTTGATTTTTGTTTTCAAACAGACTTAAAAATAAATTACTGTTGTTATTTTGAATTTATTTGCTCATTTTCATTTGGATGATAGAAATTTTCTGAAAAGTATAAGAAAAAATAATTAAAATTAGAGAAAAATTTAATAATCATAAAAATAGAAATAATTTTTTTTAGGAAAACCTCATAATAATAAATTAATTAAATTTTCTGAAAAGTAAAAAAAAATAAAGCAAAAATTAGAGAAAAATTTAATAATCATAAAAAATATATAAGTAAAACTATTTCACAACAACCTCATAATATTAAATTAACATAACTTTTAAAAATAAAATAAAAGGAATAAAAGATTTACCAATAAAATGAAATTGAAGATATGATGGTGTTTTTGAAGAAAACATTTTTGTTTGTTGAGAAAATATGAGATTACTTATTTATTTATATAGAGTTCAATATTTACAATTCTTTTTCCTTTAGAATTAGAATTTTTTTTTGTTTCTATAGAGTTCAATATTTACAGTTTTTTTTTCTTTTAAAATTATAGTTTCTTTAATTATGGAAGTTTACTTTTTTTTAAGAAAAAATAATTTGTATATTTTCTATAGAATTCAATATTTACAATTTTTTCCTTTAAAATTAAATTTTCTTAATTATGGAAGTTTACATTTTTTAAGAAATAACAATTTGTATATTTTCTTTATAAATTTTTTATTTACCGAATAATGGTAGCTAATTATCTTTTTGTACCGTTTCCTTATAATAATTTTTGACATTTTTCTCAACTTTGCCACGTGTCGAAATCTTGAATCGATGAATATGACACGTGTCGCGATCTTATGAGTTACTAACTTTGAAAACTCTACTTCATATAATAAGAAGATTTGCTGAACCCGATTTCACTGTACCATTGTACCATTCACTAAACCAACTCCTTTTACTATACCAACACTGTACCAATCTCTTCTTTCTTTTCCTGTAACAAATCATCCCTCCCTGAAGAACTTTGACCTCAAGGTTCAAAATGTGGAAACTTCCTCTGTAATTCAAACAAAAACTCCCAAGTGGCTTCCTCCACAGTTTCATTTGTCCACTTCACCAGCACCTTTGTCACTGCCCTGCCTTGCCTTTGAACCATCTTTCTTTCTAAAATTGCCGCTGGTTCTTTCTCCAACACATCTGAGGTTACTGTAGGAAGCTGAGTTGATGTATGAACCTGATCCACCAAAACCTTCAGCTGGGAAACATGGAACACTGGGTGAATAAAAGAAGATGATGGTAGGTCTAGTTTGTAGGCCACTTTCCCACACTTGTCCAGAATCTTGTAAGGGCCATATTACTTTGGGGCCAGCTTCTGATTTCCCCTTGGCACAACAGATTGCTGACGATACGGCTGCAATTTGACATAGACATAGTCACCGATTTCAAACTCCCTCTCAATGCAATGTGTATCCGCAATTTATTGCATTCGATGGTGAGCCCTCAACAAATGGAACTTAAGGATCAGAAGCATGCTTTCCCTTTCCTGGAGACATTTTGCAACCACAACTACTTTAGACTCTCCTGGCAAATAAGGAAGATGCAAAGGAGGTGCCAGCCCATAAATTGCTTCAAAAGGGCTGATCTGAGTGGCTGAATGGAATGGTATTGTACCAATACTCCGCTAGGCAACCACTTGCTCCACAAGTGTGGCCTATCACTGTACATACATCTTAGATAGGTTTCTAAACATCTATTTACCACCTCTGTCTGTCCATCACTTTGAGGATGGTATGCACTAGAGAAATTCAGAGAAACTCCTTGTAAGGTGAACAACTCCTTCCAGAACTCAAGAACACAGCGTCTCTATCACTGAATATGGACTAGGGGCAACCGTGTAATTTGAAAACATTGTTTAAGAACAACTGAGCCACCGAAACTGCACTGTAAAGGTGTGATAGAGCTATAAAGTGTGCTGCCTTACTCAATCGGTTCACCACCACAGAAATGATTGTCTTACCAAATGAAGGAGGTAAGCCGTCAATGGAATCCATTGAGATATCAGTCCAAATACTCTCAAGGATAGGCGAGGGCTGTAGCAGTCCTGGATAAGCTATTGTTTCATACTTGAAACACTGACATACTTCACAGCTCCGGATGTAAGACTGAATGTCTTTGGACATCCCCTTCCAATAAAATAAACTCTTTACCTTTTGGTGAGTGGCATCACGTCCTGAATGTCCTCCACTCCCTGACCCGTGAAGCCATTCCAAGATAGTATTTCTTAAAGTAGGTATCAGAGGAACTACTACCTTGCTTTTCTTTCTTAGCACTCCTTGAACCCACGAGAAATGTTTCTTTGCTGTCGGATTCTTCTTTAGCTCTTCAATTAACTCCTTTACTGAAGCATCAATGTCGTAACTAGCTTGAATATCCTTACTAAGCTCACACTCTAAGACTGACATTGCCATATGTAGAACTTCGGCTCCTTCCATCCTTGACAAAGAATCTGCAGCAATATTTTCTTTCCCTTTTTTATACTGAATCTCATAATCAAACTCTAGCAGCTTATGCATCCATTGTTCTTGAACTGGTGTGTTAAATATTTGCTCTAACAGATACTTAAGGCTGCGTTGATCGGTCTTGATAATGAAATGTCCAGAAAGGAGATAATGGCGCCATTTATCCACTCCAAATATGACTGCCAATAATTTCTCTTCATAAATGGAAAAATGCAACTGCTTACCTTGTAAATGGTGGCTGATATAAGCAACATGGTGGCCTTCTTGCATCAAAACTGCACCTATTCCTTGCCCACAAGCATCTGTTTCCACCACAAATGGCTTGCTAAACACCATAAGTACTAGTACATGAGACTTACATAAAGCTTGCTTAAGGTTATCAAAAGCTTCTTGAGCCTCTTCTGACCAAATGAATGCATTCTTCTTAGTTAATGCAGTTAAGGCTTGAGTTGTGACTCCAAAGTTCTTTACAAACCGTCTGTAGTAGTTGGCCAGGCCCAAAAACCCCCTAACCAGTTTCAAATTCACTGGTTTAGGCCACTCAGCCACAACATTAATCTTGTTAGGATATGTAGCTACCATACCTGCTTCATGTAGTGACCCAAATACTCTACACTCTGTGTTGCAAAAGCACATTTACTCTTTTTTGCAGGTAATGTGTTGCCTCATCAACTCAAAAACTATTCGAAGGTGTTCCACATGTGAATCCATATCTGAGCTGTACACTAATATGTCATCAAAAAACACCAAAACAAATTTCCCCAAAAAAGCCTTAAAAACTGAATTCATTAGACCTTGGAAGGTTGCAGGGGCATTAGTGAGTCCAAAAGGCATCACCAAATACTCATAATGCCCACTATGTGTTCTAAAAGTTGTTTTGTGAACATCAATTGGACTCATCCTCACCTGATGGTAACCAGCTCGAAGGTCTATCTTAGAATAAATCTGAGTTCCACCTAACTCATCCATAATATAAATCGTGCAGGATTATTATATGAAAAAAAAAAAAAACAAAAACGATCTGTGCATAATTCGCACAGAAAGTAAGTTTCACTAAAAGTTCATAATTAGGGTTTGGATATCACTAGAGTGACCTTACCTTAGAATGATTGCATATATAAACTACTATTTTGATATATCTTTGTGATAATTAGTTACCCACAGGTAGACTATAAACATTAGATATGATCAATAAATCATGGAGTATTTGTATTTGTGTAGATTAAGAATATCCACAGATAACTTAGTCTAAATAATTCAATACATTACTCGTTAACGTTTTGTGAATATCATGATTTCTTTTAAGATTATGGTGACTGCCCACAGGAGCACCATAAATTCTTATCATGTTTATTCAATAATTGAAAATTATGTGTTGATTATGTTTGAAGCCTAATCTAAAACTTGTTGTGTCTCTGAAAAAAAAAAAAAAAATTGCAGCAATTTCCCTTGATGGTATGTCATCCTTGGTCTCTGGTGTTCCAATCCTCAATGGAACCAACTTCTCAGAATGGAAAGAGAAAGTTGAGTTCACATTAGGAGTACTAGATTTGGATTTGGCACTTCGTGAAGAAGAGCCAAGTCCACTTACTGATGATAGTACTGAGGAAGAAAAAGTTTTCCATAAAGCTTGGGAGAAATCGAACAGATTGAGCATTAAGTTCATGAGGATGACAATTGCCAGCAACATCAAATCTGCCCTTTTACCTGCTGAAAAAGCTAAGGTTTATTTTAATGCTATAGAAGAACGGTTTAAGACTGCAGACAAATCCCTTGCTGGGAAACTTATGGCAGATCTTACAACCATAAAGCATGATGGCACAAGGTCTATGCATGAACATTGCATTGAAATGATCAACCTTGCGGCTAAGCTTAAGGGTTTAGGAATGAGTGTGGATGATTCATTTCTCGTCCAATTTATCCTAAACTCCTTACCTCCTCAGTATGGGCCATTCCAAATTCATTATAACGCCATAGCTCAAAAGTGGACGTCGAATGAATTGGCTAATAAACTGGTACAAGAGGAGTCCAGACTTAGCCGTGAAGGTATTAGAGTTGCCCATTATGCACATGGAGCTGTACCTAAAGCTGGGAAAAGGCATCAAGTGAGCCATAAAAGAGCACCACCCAGAATGAATGATTTCAATCAAGGTAATGAGAAGAAAAAGGCAAAGAAAGATGACAGATGCAACTTCTGTAAGAAGTCTGGACACTTTCAGAAAGATTGCCCTAAAAGAAAAGAATGGTTTGAAAAGAAAGGTAATCCTATGGGTTCTGTAAGCTTTTTCGAATCTAATCTTACTCATGTTTCTTCTAAAACTTGGTGGATTGATAGCGGTGCTAATGTACATGTAACGAATTCCCTGCAGGGATTCCTTATGACCCAGAGCATAAATCCAAGTGAAAACTATATATTTATGGGGAATCGAGACAAAGCGCCGGTTGAAGCTATTGGCACTTATCGTCTCATCTTGGATGGTGGATTTTGTTTGGATTTATTTCAGACTCTTTATGTTCCATCTATTTCCCGTAATTTAGTTTCATTAAGCAAACTTGATTTGGCTGGTTTTAATTCGACTCAAGGAGATGGTTGTTTCAATTTATTTCTAAACTCTAATCGAATTGGTTTTGGAAAATTAGTTGATGGTCTTTATATGCTTATCTTGGCTGATCAACCTTATGAAACACATCTCACCCTGCATGGTAATAATGGACTTAAACGTAAAACATGTGCTAAAGACTCATATTTCTTGTGGCATAAAAGGTTGGGACACATTTCCAGCGAAAGAATCAAAAGATTGGTAAAAGATGGAGTCATTCCGAATCTTGATTTTACCAACAGTAAAGAGTGTATAGATTGCATTAAGGGTAAGCAAACTAAACACACTAAGAAAGGAGCCACAAGAAGTACACAGCTTCTTGAAATCATACATACAGATATTTGTGGACCTTTTGACGTTCCTTCTTTTGGAGGTGAAAAGTATTTTATTACCTTTATCGATGATTATTCACGTTATTGTTATCTCTATCTATTGCATGAAAAGTCTCAATCTGTGGATGCTGTACAAGTGTTCATTACTGAAGTAGAGAGACAATTGGATAGAAAGGTGAAAATCATTAGGTCAGATAGAGGTGGTGAATTTTATGGCAGGTATGATGAAACAGGACAACATCCTGGACCTTTTGCCAAACTTCTCCAAAAATTAGGAATTGTTGCTCAGTACACAACGCCTGGTTCTCCATGGCAGAATGGTGTAGCTGAAAGGCGTAATCGTACTTATATGGGAATGGTTAGATCCATGATGAGTCATGCTAACTTACCTATATCCTTGTGGATGGATGCATTACGTACTGCAGTCTATATATTGAACAGGGTTCCTAGCAAGGCAGTTCCAAAGACCCCTTTTGAACTGTGGAAAGGCTGGAAACCTAGTCTGTCACATCTCCAAGTTTGGGGTTGTCCAGCTGAAGCAAGAATATATAACCCACATGAAAAGAAACTGGATTTCAGAACGATCAGTGGTCACTTTATTGGTTACCCTGAGAAATCCAAAGGATATAGATTTTACTGTCCAACCCATAGTACAAGAATAGTAGAAACCAGTAATGCTAGATTCTATGAGAATGGCGAGATTAGTGGGAGTGATAAAGTTCAAGATGTGGTCATTCAGGAAATTAGGGTGAATATTCCTTTGCCCTCAGTTCCAAATGTTACTAGGAATCCTCATATTGTTGAACCGTTAAACAATGAGGAAAATCCAGTGAATGATCATCCACTCCAAGAAGAGAACATTGCCAATAATGATAATGAAACACAAGAGGAACCAGCATTAAGAAGGTCTACTCGTCAGAGGAGATCTGCTATTTCCGATGACTATGTGCTTTATCAAGTAGAATCTGGAGAATTGAATATTAAAGATCCGGTTTCTTATTCACAAGCCATTAAAGATGTTAATTCTGATAAATGGATTGATGCCAGTAAAGATGAAATAGACTCAATGGTTAATAATGAAGTTTGGGACATTGTTCCATTGCCTGAAGGACACAAAGCAGTCGGGTGTAAGTGGATCTTTAAGACCAAACTCGATTGTAATGGCAATGTGGAACGATATAAAGCCAGACTTGTAGCCAAAGGTTATAATCAGAAAGAAGGCATTGATTATAATGAGACTTTTTCCCCTGTGTCAAGGAAAGACTCTCTTAGAATTATCATGGCATTAGTAGCTGAGTATGATCTCGAGCTGCATCAAATGGATGTGAAAACTGCCTTTCTTAATGGAGACTTGCAAGAAGAAGTCTACATGCGTCAACCTGAAGGCTTCATAATTGAAGGACAGGAAGACATGGTCTGCAAATTAAAGAAATCGATATATGGACTGAAACAAGCTTCGAGGCAATGGTATCTAAAGTTTCATGAAACCATTACAGAATTCGGTTTCAAAGAAAACATTGTTGATCCATGTATTTACCTCAGGATCAGTGGGAGTAAGTTCATATTTTTGGTTCTGTATGTTGATGATATCTTATTGGCCAGCAGTGATCTTGGTCTATTACATGAGACTAAGAGTTATCTTTCAAAGAACTTCGAAATGAAAGATATGGGTGAGGCTTCCTATGTGATAGGAATTGAAATATTCCGTGATAGATCACTTGGAATTTTAGGGTTGTCTCAGAAAGCATATATTGATAAAGTTCTTGAGAGATTTGGCATGATGACGTGTTCTTCTAGCATCGTTCCTATGCAGAAAGGGGACAAGCTTGATCTTTCGCAATGTCCGCAGAATGCAATGGAACGTCAAGAAATGCAAAATTATCCTTATGCATCTCTGGTGGGAAGTTTGATGTATGCACAGGTTTGCACCAGACCTGATATTAGTCATGCAGTTGGCATGTTGGGTAGATTTCAGAGTAACCCAGGACTCGCTCATTGGCAAGCTGCAAAGAAAGTTTTGAGATACTTAAAGGGAACAAGAAATTACATGCTCACATACAGAAAATCAACACATCCACAGATGGTTGCATTTTCGGATTCAGATTTTGGTGGATGTCATGATTCAAGACACTGCACTCTAGGCTATGTGTATCTCCTTTCTGGGGGTGCAATCTCATGGAAAAGCCAAAAGTCGCAGTTAATTTACACATCCACCATGGAGGCTGAGTATGTGGCATGTTATGAGGCTTCTATTTAAGGAGCATGGTTGCGGAACTTCGTCTCTGAGTTTGGGGCATTAAGTTTTGTTGACAAGCCTCTAACTCTTTACTGTGACAATCAAGCTGCAATCTTCTTCTCTAAGCATGATAGGATATCTAAGGGAGCCAAGCATATGGACCTTAAATATCTATCACTAAAGCAAGATGTCAAAAGAGGAAAGATTGTCATTGAACACATAGGCACTGAACTTATGATTGCAGACATATTCACGAAAGGGCTTCCTCCCAAGACTTTCAAAAAGCATGCTGAAAGTATGGGTCTTGAGGATAGTTCCTAATTATGTTGTTTGTTTTTTAATTAGCCTATATTTGACATTTATTTGAGCTTTTTAATGACTTTTACATCTTTTATATTCTGTTTTCCAATGTGCACACACATTATTGTTGTTGGATAGATGATAGCAGAATGAGTCTTTATTTAAAGACATTAAAGGGACCATTATGATAACTCCTACTTATGTTATGGTTTAACTATGAAAGTAGTCAGTTAAGTAGTACATGGAAGGGATCATGTTGCAGAATGATGTGCGACCGCCATGACTCCAATTGATTACTAGATTAGCCAAGACACTTATGATGACCAAATGAAAGAAATCAAGTTATAACATATTATGCCGGCCTTATGATTCCTAAAAAGAAAACATTAATGGGTTTTACTAACGACCAAGTGGGAGACTGTAAGGAATAATTCCTTTTCCTATTATGTGGTCTTATAGTTACTCGTTTTCTATTGGAATAATGTTATTCCTTAATATATTTGGTAACCAAATAAATTGGTAATAAAGGAGTTTTTCCTAATCAATCTCTACTTTGATGGACGGTTGAGATTAAATCTTATGGAAACCCTAAAGAGGAATTAGGTCCTCTCTCCGCCTATAAATATATGCCTTTAGTCCATCATAAAGGCATCCCGAAAAGAATCTCAGAAAGACAACACATAGAGAATAGTTCATAGGCAAGGGGAGAGAAACCTAATCTCCTAAACTAAAAGATCAGGACTTCAGGAAACCGTTCATCAAGAAATCTCGACTACAATGAATGGAGGTACTCCGCTAACCCTCCTTTGTAATTCTGTCATGTGATTAATCATGTTGCTTAATCGATCTTAGGGTTCATGTAAATTACACTTACAGATCATACTTACCTTACTTGATCGGAGTATTCGGCTGCCAAATCCGAAGAAGACGGCAAGATCGGTGAGCTCCGATTACTGTTTTGAGCTCCTATAACTAGCCTGATCGCCTCAAACATGTCTGTTATATTCCGCTCCATCTTCTTGTTTTGATCTGCTACTAGCTCTTCTAAGGCTGAAATCCGAGATCCGATGGTCTCCTTTGGTTCGTTAGCCACCTTCTCCTCCATATGTGCCTTAGATCGGGTCTCCATTTCAAGTTCAAAGTCTCAATTGAGCTATGATACCTTTAATAGAGGATAAATCTCAGATCGTTTAACAAGAGCAAAAAAATATTGTATTATAAATGAATTCTTGTTCAAAGCAAACACCAACTCACTTCTCGTCTCGTTAAGCTTGAATCAGCTTCATGAAGAGGAGGAACAAACCCATAAATTTTTCAAAGAGAGATATAGAGAAATACAATCTAGAATGTTTAGATGATTGATAAGAAAAATAACAAACATAGTAGCTTTTATATGTAAATTTGCTGAACCCGATTTCACTGTTCCACAGTACCATTCACTAAACTAGCTCCTTTTACTATACAAGCACTGTACCAACTCTCTTCTTTCTTTTTCTGTAACAATGACTTCGACACACGGTTGATTAATGTTTTCCAATGTAAAAGTAATTAGTTTCTTTTTGATTGAGTGACTGCATAGTACATATAACCTCGAATCCTCTTTTACATTCAAAATCCTTGTTTCTCACAGTTTATGCCTTTGTGGTCCTGTGGTTTAGAATATTGGTAATTAGAAAATTCTAGTATGAAAATAATTTTTTAAGCAATATGGCTATCTACTATATTTTCATATGTATTTAGCGATTTAATTGTGCTAAACCTCAAAATAGACCATTTTAAGGGTTTCTTGCTAAACTAGACTCTTATTTGAAGTCAATTCCAAAACTAGATCCCTCTTCCCCTTTCTTTCAAAATACCTTAAAATACCCTTTCCAGCTTCTTTTTCACAAAAAAAACTCAGGGCAGACTTCTCCTGTGAAGTCTGGTGACTAGGTTTGAAAAATGATAACCCAAAGATTCTCACATAATAACAAAAATGCCATCGTCTTCAATTGTTCCCAACTACCATTACCAAACAAAATTGAGCTCTAAATGCTTCACACAACCAAATTAAGAGATGTTAATGCTCTAAAACTGAGCTAAAAGCTCCATTTTATAGATATCCTCTCTCATTTCAACTATTTAAACTATATAATCTTATTTTCAATATTTACTATCCATAGATCTTGCGATTTACTAAGATTCATGCATAATAACGCATGGGTTGCTTGGGTATTAGTGTCATGATTAGTTGTTGGCCGTTTAAGAAGCTAAAAACAAGCTCAAACCAAACCTTGATAATTTTTGCTTCATTTTCTCTGATTTTGCAGAAGGCAGACTTCATGAGTGAAGATGAGATCGGACTTTTGTGTCCGTATGAGAGATTGAAAAATCGAGAAAACCCAGAAAAAAGGAAGGATTTTTAGAGACGAGAGGAAGAAGAAGAAGAAGAAGAAGAAGATTAAAATCGATTAAGGATCGGTTCTTAAAAACGATTTTTAAGATTCAGTTCTTATTGTTTTATTTTCTTATGATTTAATTTAATCATCTTTAATACTTAAGAAACCTCCTAAGAACCTGCGTTGAGGATGCTCTTAATTAAAGACCCCTTAACTGAAATTACTCGAAACTACGAAAATTGAACATCATTGTAAACCAAAATGACCAGATAAAATGATTTAACAAGTTGACAGAAAAAATAATTTCACACAAATCCAAAAACAAACAAACAAAGAAAGAAATATAAAATCAAAATGACAAGATAAAAAGTTTTAAAGGTCTATAATTTCTAAAACAGACAAAACAAACACAACTTCAAAAACCCCCATACCAATCTTAAACATAATAGCACCAAGAAGTCTAGAAATGATTATTGATAATGTCTGGCCAAACCTTATTCATATTAAACGACTTCACATCATCGTTATCTTCCCCATCAGATGATTCATTAGGTGGTGGCTCTTCATGGATATCATCGTTGATTGCTGTAGTGTTGCTCTTCTTGTGAATCTCCATAGTTAACAGTGCTTCCTTTTTCTTTTACTCCAAACTCACGACTCATGAAATCAATAGTGTATTGGCTTGGTTGGCTCATAGCCGTAGCTGGTCTATCATTTATGCTTTGATGTTGTAAAGGTTGAGAAACTGACCCAACCAAACCATGGAAGGTTATCACTGGGACTCCAATAGGCTCCATCTCCAAATTAGGGTTTTCGTTGACACTATTTCCTTGGTATGGAACAGGGTGTGGATTTTTGTTATAAGATACCACATCCATCTCGATTTGTTGGTGGATTCTAGGATTTGGCGGTTAGGGAGATGGAAAAAACCATTGATCTATCAAGTACTAACTTTGATTCCGGTTTGATTACAGTACCAATGCTAATCATTTTATATGCTTCATCAGTCTTCCACGCTCTCTCATCTTCTTGACCGCCTCTTACAAAAACATCATTTTTTCTGGTCCTGAACTCCCCAGATTGCGCTTCAAATAGTGGCACCGGTGGATCTCGAAGAGGAAGATATTGCACCGAATCTAGCCCTTTCCTATAAAGTATGACATTATCCCTTGAGAAAGATATCAATTCATAGATCTCACTCAAGTTACGATCATGAATTTTACAACCACGATGTAGTTGCACCATCAATTGATCAGTGGCAGCATAATTCATGTTCTTCTTATGAATCTTCATCAATTGCTCATGGATCTTCTTTGTCTTCTCATTCAGGTATGACTTGAGACTCGTCTCTTTTTTAATCTTCTCGATCTCTGGTAAGGCAAAGAAACTGTGTAGGAGATCACGAGCCTTCTCAACAACAGATGGCCACACCATTGGCTCAACCTCATTAGAGCTGAACATGATCATACAAAAACCTTTACATCACACAATATAGTTAGTTGTTTTATCTTTTTCCTTAATCCATCCTTCCTTTTCGTCAAACGTATTGCTCTTACGTTGTTATCATCACCCATGCAAATTTTACATTTTTTCTTGTCATGGTCACTCTTTAATATCTGATCTCTCTCTTTGTGTTTTTTTTTTGTTGGGTTTGTGAAGAAAATATAATACGAAAGTTTCTTTAAATATAGTTGAAATAAAGAGATAAGCTCTTCAACATTGGTGCCCGTCAAAAGAAAGAGATAAGGTGGATGCTTGTAAAGATGGAAAATTTGTTACTATTTACTAAAAAATTATTAAACGTTTACTGTGGTGCTCAAGATACCCCAAACGTTTCATTCTAAACCAATTCAAAAATATCAATGGAAATACGAAAAAAGTGCCTTTTGCTATGAATATGGCCCATTAGAATGTTCTACGTTATTTAGTTTCTAAGGTAAATCCTAATTTATATTCCTATATATACTCTCTTATTCTCATGAATAATACATACTTTCAATTCCTAAAACTCTTTGTTTCACAACACGTTATTAGCACGAAATCATAGCCACCAGAACTAGCACGAAACACTAGTCACCTGAGCTAGCACAAAACTTTGTCACATCTCGTCTTATATCTCCGATCTCACCATCACAACCTAGCAACGAGGTAAGTCACTTGTTTATAATTTGATATATTATCAAATCATGCTTAATTGTTTGTTTCTCTTTAATTAAAGCATGAGATCGGTTTGTTTGTTGTTTGTTTCGTTGAAAGCATGAGATCGATTTTGTTTCGTTTAATTTTGTTTTTTTAATGAGTTGTTGGTGTGAGATCTGTTTTGTCATCACATAAGATAATTAAAGCATGAGATTTGATTATAGTTCATATCGCTTATTTTATTAGTGATCTATTATTATATACTTGGATTCGATCACTGTTCAACCTTGTTTATATATTCGATCACATGCCATCGTTTATTGTATTGATTATATAATATTGATTAGAATCATATATCCTATAGTATTGATTGGAATCATATAATTTATAGTATTGACTAGAAAATCATGAATCATGGATCATATAATAATTGATGTTGTAGTGTTATTTGAGTATATTTAAATATTGTATATAGATCGGTCATTGTTTGATGCTGTAGTGTTATCGTATCATAGTCAACATCATATCTATATCATTTCGTCCATGTATTTATCAATATTTGGTTATCATATCATATTATTCACGAGCACATCCATTTAATAATATAGTATTGGACAAATCCATGTGAATAATATAGTTCTCGAGCAAATTTAGTTTATTGCATTATCACTATTTGGTGTTTTGATAATATAATATGGTTATCGTATCATATGTTTTAATCATTAAACAACCATATATGTATTATTTAATTAAGTTCTTTGCTGTTTTAATAATATAGTATGGTTCGTACGTAGCAATGATAATAATATAGTATGATAATCCAGTACACTATGACTTTCACTTCTTTATTGTATAATTATTGTTTAGTTTATAGATATATACATGTATAAATGTGGGCAGTCTTTGAAGCAGTATGTAACATGTACAGACTTATTATTTTATCTATATTGTTTAATTATGGTGAAAAAGATTTATTTGATAAATCAGTGAAACTGTGATCATGATTTTTGCTACTTTAATTATTGGGTTTAATGTTGTTAATTAATTTACTATTGATTATTGATCTTTGTTTCTCTTAAGATTTAAGCATGTTTATTATACTAAATTTTTTTTTGAGAAATCATTGATTATTTAATTCCACTTCCTTAATTTCAGCAAAATACCAAACCTCTCAAATGTTGAGTTCGAAGCTCTTGACATCTCTGAAAAGAATTATTTGTCATGAGTGTTAGATGTTGAAATACACCTAGTTTCTGAAGAACTAGGTGATGCTATCAATGAAGGAACTACGGCCTCCGGCAAAATCAAAGTTAAGGCTATGATTTTTCTTAGACATCACCTTCATGAGGACCTAAAGAATGATAATCTGACAGTCAAAGACCCAGAAGTTATTTGGAAAGATCTTAAAGACAGATTTGATCACCAAAGAACTGTGGTATTGCCCAAAGTCCGCTATGACATGCTACATTTAAGGCTGCAAGACTTTAAATTTGTAGCTGCATACAACTCAACAATGTTCAAAATCATTTCTAAGTTGAAGTTGTATGGAGAAAATGTTACAGATGCAGACATGCTAGAGAAAACATTCTCCACTTTTCATGCTAATAATGTTGTCTTGCAGACACAATATCGTGAAAAATGATACAAGAAGTATTCGGAGCTCATATCCTCCCTGCTTGTAGCTGATCAGAACAACGAGTTGTTGATGCAAAATCATGAATCACGTCCAACTGGGTCTACTCCATTCCTTGAAGCAAATGTGACATCCTACAATGAAAAAGGAAATGGCCACCACCAACGTGGTCATGGACATGGTCATGGACGGGGACGAGGACGAGGACGTAACTATGGTTATGGTCCAAAGAGGTCGAGGTGTTTCTTTCAAGAACATAAATTCTCACCATAAGTGGGAAAAGAAGGATGATAACAAACATGAGAAAACAAATGGTCATGTAGCCAACTCATGTTATTGTTGTAGAGGAAAAAGTCATTGGCCTCGTACATGTCGTACACCAAGACATCTTGTTGATTTTTATCAACAATCATTGAAACAAAAGGGAAAGAACACGGAAACAAATCTTGTGTACGAAGATATTGAAGGTGAAACGACTCACATGGAAGTAGATGATTTCTACACTCGAGAATGGAAACATTGACTCTCAAATGTAGTAATTGGTTTTCTAGCATTCATATTATTTAGGTTTTTCTTTGACATTACTTTGGTGCTATTTAATTTTATGGATTTATTTGTTTCATTAGAACATGGTTGAATTTGGATTATTTTATTGAATTTTTTTATTAGATTATTTTATTGAATTATTTTATTGGATTATTAAGTTATTCTTATATTTTATTTATTTGAAGATTATGGAATCTCCTCAGATTTAGATTACAATGAATGGTGAAGATTTATGCTTAGCCGGTAGTGCAACTACTCACACTTTATTGAAAAACAAGAGATATTTCTCTCGTTTGAGGATTAAAGAAACTAGTGTAAGTACTATATCTGATAGTACAAACATCATTGAAGGCTCCGGAAGAGCATACATAATATTATTGATCAAGAAGAAGAATAAGCACATTCATCCGTACGGACGAACCATGAATAAGGCCAAATCTATGAGGGCTTGAATGGGAGAATGGGAGAGTGTTTTAGAAGCTGGTTTAGGCCTCACAAAGGCTCATCACACATTCAAAATGAAGAGAGTGGAGTGCAAGCTCCAAATGGAGCCGTTGGGCGCGTGGAAGCCACCTCCATGGTGTGGACCACTTCATTCTCTCTCCGGTGTGGACCACTTCCTCTCTCTCTCCGGTGTGGACCACTTCCTCTTTTGGTGGGTGCGCTTCTCTCCTTCCTCTTTAGGGTTCCTTGTAAACCTAGGACCTAAGATATATAAGCCACTCATTTGTAATCACTTTACTTTACTCTTGATACAACTTTATTCTCTCTTTGCTAATGAAATCGATTTCTACCTTTCTTCTTCTATTCTCCATGGATTTTCATGATTCTTCTTCCTAAATCTCTCTAATCACATTCTCTATTCTCTAATCTACTTATTCTTACATGGTATCAGAGCATTCTTGGGTTCCTTAACCTCTTTTCTCTCTTGTTTACTCATTCGATTCACTCCATCTCTCTCTTGTTCGCTCATTCTCTCATCTTTCTCTTATCTTGTTCTATCTACTAAGTCTTTTGTCAAAGGTCATTGCAAATGGAAATTAACAAGCCATTGATGATCCCGGTTACTCTCAAAGGAGAGAACTACCTACTCTGGTCTAGAACCACAAAGACGGCTCTTTGTGGCCAATGGTTGTGGAAGCATGTGGAGAAATCTCTTGAAATCAAGGAGGTTGCCATTGGAGATGAGGAAAGGGCTGAATAAATCATGGCTGAAGAGGCTAAATGGTTCCAAGAAGACCAGACCGTGCTTGCCATCATCCAAGGGTCCCTTGAAGCCTCCATCCTTGAAGCTTACTCCTATTGTGAAACGGCGAAGGAGTTGTAGGGAACTCTTCAACATGTCTATGGAAATGCCTCCAATCTCAGCCGAGTATTTGAAGTTAAAAGAGCCATCAACAACCTCAAGCAAGATGACATGGAGTTCACTAAGCACCTTGGAAGATTTCGGTCACTTTGGGCTGAACTTGAGATGTTAAGGCCAAGCACCATGGATCCGGCGGTTCTCAATGAGAGGCGTGAGCAAGACAAGGTCTTTGGCCTCCTATTGACCTTACATCCATCGTATAATGACCTCATCAAGCACATCCTTCGTGCGGATAGACTCCCAAGCCTTGATGAGGTTTGTTCTCAAGTCCAAAGGGAGCAAGGGTCTCTCGGATTGTTTAGTGGAAGAGGAGAACTTCTTCTTGTGAACAAAGGCTACTACAAGCAAGATGAAAGAAAGGTTTGGTGGTGTGATCATTGCAAGAAGAAGGGTCATCTCAAGGATAAGTGCTGGATACTCCATCCCCATCTCAAACCGAATAAGTTCAAAGAGAATCCAAGAGCACACCTCTCAACGGACTCCAAAGAAGAACAAGGTCAAGGACAAGCAATGGTGGCATCTTCTTCTCTTGGAGATGTAGTGGCATCTTCTTCTTGCGAACAAAGGCTACTACAAGCAAGATGAAGAAAGGTTTGGTGGTGTGATCATTGCAAGAAGAAGGGTCATCTCAAGGATAAGTGTTGGATACTCCATCTCCATCTCAAACCGAACAAGTTCAAAGAGAATCCAAGAGCACTCCTCTCAACGGACTCCAAAGAAGAACAAGGTCAAGGACAAGCAATGGTGGCATCTTCTTCTCTTGGAGATGTAGTGCGGAAGCCTGATCTTGAAGCTCTCATTAGGTCTATTGCTTCACTAAAGGAATCTGATATCTCACTACTATCCCATAAACTTGCTACTCCTTCTACTTCTCTAGTTGTAGATTCGGGTGCCTCACACCATATGATTAGCAATTCGAATCTCTTAGGGAATATAGAACCGGTCTTAGGGAATGTAATCATAGCCAATGGTGATAAGGTATCAGTTAAGGAAGTAGGGAATTTGAGGTTGTTTGATAAGGAATCTTAAGCTTTTTATATGCCTAAGTTTACCTCTAACTTGCTATCGGTTAAGAAGGCGACTAATGACTTAAATTGCTATGCTATCTTTGGTCCTAATGATGTTCATTTTCAGGATATTAAGACCGGAAAGATACTTGGATGAGGAGGCTCCAAAGATGATTTTTTTGTTTTTGAGAATTCTTCTCCTAATGCTTTTAATTTTGTCGCTTTGAACTCTAGTAGTGTAGTGTGTTTGAATGCAATGTGGCATGCTAGGTTAGGTCATCCTCATTTTCGTGCTCTTGAATTGATGATGCCTAATGTTTCTTTTGATCATAGTAGTTGTGAAGCTTGTATTCTCGGTAAACATTGCAAGATTTTCTTTCCCAAATCAAGTACCATCTATGAGAATTGTTTTGACTTAGTTCATTCGGATGTGTGGACTTCTCCATGCGTATCTAGGGATAACTACAAGTATTTTGTGACATTCATTGATGAGAAATCGAAATATACTTGGATAACCTTGTTGCCTTCTAAGGATCTTGTGTATGATGCTTTTATAAATTTCCAAAATTATGTCACTAATCAATTTAAAGTGATTATTAATGTACTTAGGTCAGATAATGGAGGAGAATACACAAGCCATAGATTCAAAGAACACCTAACTAAGCATGAAATTATTCATCAAACAAGTTGTCCATACACACCACAACAAAATGGAGTAGCNTTGGACCCTAAATCCATGAAAACATCTAAAAAACTATACAAAGTTAGATTGAAACATATGAAAACAAAGTCTTAAAACATGTAAAATATGGTGTTATCAGTTGTGTGTGGCTGAATCTATGGCGACTCTTCCTGCGGATGAACAATTTCGTCGGCTCGTCTCTGCTCCCTTTGTTTAACCTGGCAATTCCGTCTCCATGACGAACTAGCTCCCCATATGGCTTGCTTGAGGACGGTGGCTAAGGCTGAGAAATGTTTTTCCAAGGTCGCTCTCGACGAGTTTTTCACGCTGCTTCTCGGCGGCATGCCTCCTGGTGTTTCTTAGACGGGCGTTTAGAGTCTTCTCAGACAAGTTGTGAGTGGAAGAAGATCTCTCTGATCTCTCTCTCTCTCCTTTGGCGGATCTCCTCATATTGTTTCTCGGTGTTGCTTCTCGCATTGTCAAGAAGTTAGTAAGCTTACTTCCTTTTCTCTTTGTGTTAACTGCTTGTTTCTTCCGATATTTTCTCTTTGTTACCGCCTTGTTAAGGCACCGTTTGGCTCCTTGTTTCATTGCCTCTTTTGGAGTGCAATAATCTTTGTCGCTTGTAACGTTTTGGTTTGGTGGTTAGTGATTTGGAGGCTTTCTTCCGGCTAGACCGATTTATAGCTTTAGTACTTGTTCGGAGGGTCTTAGCTAAACTCCTCGTTGGAGGGACTTGGCGTTGTAACCTTTTCTTTTTCCGAGACTTGATTTGCTTATGCAAGTATTTTGTGAGTTTCGTCTAGAAGGAGTGGTTGTCTGTGGTTAATCATAGGATTGATGACTACCTTAGATCGCAGATTCGATGGCAAATCTCCGCGCATCTCCGGTCATGTCTCACTCGTGTGCTATGTATTATGATGTTCGGGTTTGTCTGTTTCCTTGTTTCGCTTCCCCCCCCTCACCTTTGCTCTCTTCCATCAGCTTAGTGAATTTTAAGTGGCTCGTGAAGTTTTAGTTTTGGTCGAGGTTGCTCTGTGATTGATCATTGCGTTTTGGAGGTGTTAGTATGGCTTTTGGAGGACAAGATGTTGTTTCCTTGCTACTGACATCAGGAGGATCTTAGTAGAGGAAAACATTGTCTGTCGCTATCAGCTCGTGTTGTTACTATTGATCAAGAAGAAGAATAAGCACATTCATCCGTACGGACGAACCATGAATAAGGCCGAATCTATGAGGGCTTGAATGGGAGAATGGGAGAATGTTTTAGTAGCTGGTTTAGGCCTCACAAAGGCCCATCACACATTCAAAATGAAGAGAGTGGAGCGCAAGCTACAAATAGAGCCGTTGGGCGCGTGGAAGCCACCTCCATGGTGTGGACCACTTCTTTCTCTCTCTGGTGTGGACCACTTCATTCTCTCTCTGGTGTGGACCACTTCCTCTCTTGGTGGCTGCGCTTCTCTCCTTCCTCTTTAGGGTTCCTTGTAAACCTAGGAGCTAAGATATATAAGCCACTCATTTTGTAATCACTTAACTTTACTCTTGACACAACTTTATTCTCTCTTTGCTAATGAAATCGATTTCATCCTTTCTCCTTCTATTCTCCATGGATTTTCATGATTCTTCTTCCTAAATCTCTCTAATCACATTCTCTATTCTCTAATCTACTTATTCTTACAGTTCTGTTTCTTTCATGACTCGGGCCAACGTTGAAAGGACTTTCGCTTTGCTCCTTTGTCAATTTTACGTTTAAATCTCTCCCATTGCTGCTCTTGCTTCTGGCCATGTTTTCGCCTAGGGGAGTTTCCTTATCGAGTTCACTTGACAGTCTTACTAAGAGTTTTGTCGCTTAAGGTTTTAGTAGATGATTTGAATATCGATTGTGTATGCTTGCATGTGTTTTTATCCTTTTTTGCCATGTGACCATGTTTCATAGTGATTGATTTATGTAAAACCTAAACTTTCATTTCTTGAAATGATATTCACATTCCTATCAAACAAACATAAAAACTTGCCCTCTCAACTAAACAGAACCGTATCTCCCAGACCAAAATCTAAGCAAGAATATAACCCAGCACAAGTTCCTCAAGGACCTCAACATTAAGCAACTTTGATTTGTTTCTAACACAAATGTACATTTCTTAGACTATGTTTCGTACACTTGAAGAAAGTGATCAGTACAACTTGAAGAAGTCTGTACTTGAAGAAGTCTGTACTTGAAGTCTCCCGTATAAGTTTATAACTAGATGTTCAGGACGTAGATAAAGTCTTCTGTGGAAGTCTGTAGATGAAGACTTCCATTGAAGTCTAAAACTATGGTTCTGTACGAAGATGAAGTCTAAAACTTTTTTACTTATATAATTATGCTTTTTATATTTTTGCTGTCTAAAACTTTTTATATTTTTGCGGTTTTAATTTATCGAGTATTGCGGTTTTAATTGTATGACCAGTTCTTTTTGTATTTTTACGAAGATGAAGTCTAAAACTTCTTTACTTATAAAAAAGAAATTAAAGATAATTAACATAAATAAATTAAATGTTACGAAAGATAATTAACATAATAAGAGAAATAAAGTTTCAATCCATATCAAAAGAAATTAAAATAAATAAACTAAACGTTCGAAGATATAATTTACATAAACCACCCCCCCCCTTCGTTTCATAGAAATCCAAAGGATCAGGTGCTCTTTGATCCTCCGGCAAAAGTTTCAGACATTTCTCGTGCCTTCTCATTGAAACGGTCTCGATCGGTTATGTAGACTTTAGCAATAGAATCCACAAACTTATCTCCTTCACCCAACTCTGGCTCAGTCAACATCTTCACAAGAGCCTCAAATACTATGGTTATGTTGTAGTCGGGTCTCCAGTGCTCAGGTAGGAGCATCTTCAAGTAGATACTTCCGCGATCCACATTAGGATGGTAGATCGCGGTGTTGAAACCAACCTAAATTAACTAAACCGTTACGATATTTATGGAATTTCCAATTACATGAAAATGACATATTCTATTACTAATTTTCCCTATGTGTTTTACTAACTATTAAACATGCGTGTGTTCCCTAAGTTCCATTTGTGTAACTAGAATATGATCAAAACTTACATGTGGGGGTTTCAGCGGGTAGTGTGGCAGGTAATGAACAGTCACTTTGAAAACCCCTTCCTCATAAGGGGTGCCAATAGGGCCAAATAGCGTACCCTCCCAATGGAATATGTCATCGACCACATGTCCTAAAAGAATTTGGTAAGAAATTAGAAGCTTGCATGAAATTTAATTTTGGTGCAAGTGATCAGTTTAATGTCGTACACAACAACAGGCATCAAAAGAGGTTTGAAGAACCTCTTGAAGAATCCGCATCCTCACTTCACGGCTGGTTGCTCTCCTGTGAAGAGATCAAACGCCCTAGGAGGTAGCAATCTGCCTAAACCGTTTTCATCACCACTTTTCAGAAAGTCTGGGTACTTAGACTTCCACAACATGGTGAAGATGGAATCAATGAAGCAGATTCTGTCGCTCCTAAACCATTCTGGATGCTTCGTGACCCGTTGTCTTAGTAGATTAATTCCAGCATCAATGTGCTGCAGTAAGCAAATAATTAGTTATTGTAAAGCAACCTTACAAGTAACGATAAAAAAAAACAAAAGACTTCACTCTCAGACTTATTATACGAAGTCTCACCAGGTTCCAAAGCTATTTTGTGGGAGACCGCAACGTGCGGTACCAGAATGTGCTTGAGTCTTCCACGGGTTTCTTTTTCTTCGACTCTCTTTAAAATGAAGTCACACACACATTCAAAATTACGTCACATAAACTAGGTTTAAAAGGGTGATTACATAGTGCGACTTACGGGCAAGTCGCCAAGAAGGCAATCAGCTTGTTTCTTTTGTCCTTGTCAATAGAACCAAAAGGGTTATAGCCATTGCCAGGTCGAACAACTTGCCTCTCTTTCATCTTTAGCTGATCACCCATTTTCTTAGCCATGAGCAATGTTGCTTTCTCATTCAAGCTCTGTTTTGCTCTGTTTTGCTTTATCAAACTCTATATCTTCATCTTTGGCGTTTTCCACCAGCACAACACTTGATTCACTGCCCTGGTTAACACTACTCTGCATAGTTTGAAGCAAACATCGTTTTATTGCAATTTCCAATGGACAAACAAACATCATTCAAATATAAATTTTACAAGTTTCTGAAATAAGAGTTAAACATGCTAACAACAATCCAACAAAATTTAAGTTTCACATCATTTGTGTGACTGACTACTCCTGGCAGCTACTCTTTTACTTTTCCTCTCCACCTTGGGAATCTTTGGGTTAAGGGGATGAAGACTAACCCCATCATCAGGTGCATTTGATTTGGCTTCAGATTAAGTAACTATTGCAATTTCACTTCTATCTTGTTTAGTAGATGTAAATTTTTTTTGCCCCCCAAAATTTACCTCCCAAAATTTTTTTTAATTTATTTTGCCTCCCAAAAATTTTAACCTAAACGTCTTTTCAGTCTCCAGAATTTTTTGAAATTTTTCGAAATTAGATAAATCGGTTACTTACAGACAAAATCTATTGCAGACTTCGCCAAAGAAGTCTCTCATAGAATTCTACGTGTGAAGTCTGCTCATGAAGTCTATAGTCTGTCATTTTCAGACTTCATTTGGATACTTCGCTTACAGACTTCGTATACAGACATTACTGAAGAAAATGTAAATGTAAATTGTTTAGTAAATGTAAAATTTTTTTTCTCCCCAAAATTTTTTTTCCTCCCACAATTTTTTTTATTTCAGACTTCATATATTGAATTTTTTCAAAAATTTTCGAAATTAGTTAAATCGGTGTCTTACAGAGGAAGTTTGTTGCAGACTTCGCCAAAGAAGTATCTCGGTGAAGTCTGCGTGTGAAGTCTGCTCATGAAGTCTATATTCTGTCATTTCAGACTTTATTTGGAGACTTCGCTTACAGACTTCGCTTACAAACTTCGTATACAGACATTACTGAAAAAGTCTGTAACCCTTAAAACAAAACATTAAAGAACCAGAAAACGCTGCATTTTTTTATAAAAAAAGTCACGTCCTTAAGATACGTCCGTCTTTTCAGTTTTCCATCTATTAATCATTTCACCTCCATAGACGAATTCTTTTTTTCACTGCTTTTATCTTAGCAACACAAAACTCACAACAATTAAAATAAAAACTCGATGGATGCTTACAACCTTCTAGCCGAAGCAAATGAAAGAGCCAATGGAAACAAAACAGATTGGTGTTTTAAAGTCAAGATTCTCCGCGCCTACTCTTACTCCGTCTCAATGAAGGTCCCTACTGGTCCTACGTATTAGTAGATGAAGCGGTAAGAGATATTCACTTACATTCAGACATGCAGTCACATGGATCTGACAATATAATACTTTGGTGATGCTTTTTCTTATGTAGGGAACTAAGATGGAGTTGGTGATTACTCCAGTACATGTGCCAACATCTCTAGATTGGAGAAGTATGAAGGGCACTAGATTGAAATACAGAAAGTAGTAGTACAGCCAGGATTCGCAGCGTTCCGTGCAACAAACTCTCGCTTCGTACTTACAATCCTGTCTACAAAGACTGGAATCATCAAAAATCGATCCTTTGAACGACAAGCACTACTTGGATTTTTTAAGTTTGACCCAAATACGTGACATCAAAACCAAAACAAACTTTGCTATAGGTATGCATGCAAATTTCTTAACCCATAATTTATATGCATGTAACTTTATTTAACTAAAGGAGAACACTTATGATGTAGATACTATGGGCATGCTCTGCAACACATGCCCCATTCGAGAGAGTCCACATGGCCGTGCACATACAAAGAGTGTGTTTCACATCAAAGATGCCATGTAAGTTTATAAAACCAAATAATAACACCATGACGAAACTCACATTATTGTAATTTACAACCACCTTTTATTAATCATAATAGGGACAATATGTTTAAGTGTGTGGCAACCGGTGAACACGCTTATAACTTCTGGAATGGCTTTAGGAACAGGAGGGGTGGAGCGGTGATCGTGGTGCTTAAATTATGGAGGATGAATCCGTTCGCGCGTAAGTGTGTTATTTACTACAGTTTAACATATCGTAATTGATATCAACAATACTTATCTAATTCCCACAGGTGGTGATGATGACACTTGGCTGGAAACTGAAGAAGGCTTATCGGACATTTTGTTCAACCCAGCGATGGAAGAAGTTGAAGATTTGAGAGACGACTTCTTGATGTTTGATATGATAGCAAGATACTGGGCAATTGTCCCTAGATAGAGAATTTATCAATCTAAATCTTTGTTTAAGAACATAAGTTTATTTATAATATTAACTTGTTTTGGGTTTATTTGAATTTCATACGATAATAAAATCTTACAGACTTCACACGCGAAGTCTATCGTGAGACTTCACCCGAGACTCGAGAAGTCTGTAAGCCCTACACTCTAAAATTCGAATTTTTTTCACTTTTTGTTAACAAATACTAACATTTGACATCAAAATAGTATAATATATTCAAAATCTAACAACTATACGAAGGATCGCCATTTTATGTCAAAAACATATCAAACTAAGTCTAACCCTAAAGATATATGCATAGATTCTTACCCATTGGCAACCTCTAACCTATATGCCTCACATGGTTTACACCAAATGGCTTAGTTTTATAAAATTTTATTTTTAAACCTATTCGATTTGATTTAAAATCATTTATCTTTCAAAAATTTTGATCGAATATTTTTTTTATCATTTTTTTATTAAAATTTTACATTTAATTATGGTTTCAGATTTCATGGTCGAAGTCTGCGACTGTTTATGGTATTTTAGAACATAATCAACCTGACATGCTTAAAATTTATGAAAGTTTCGGAAATTTTAATTTATAAAGTTCATATTTTAGATAATCTTATTTTCTTTAGAAGAAATTATATTGAAAATATTTTTTATTATTTTTTTAATTTAAATCTAAGGTTTAATTACGGTTCAGACTTCATGGATGTCATGAACGAAGTCTACTATGAGACTTCGTTCAAGAAGTCTACTCCGCGCGGAGGTTAGAACTGTAACTGCAGTTTCTGTTTTTTTTTTTTTCAAATAAGGGGGTGAATGTAATTTCCATACCTCGAAGGTCTAGTTTTGCATTTGTTTCAATTTGGGATCTAATTTTACATTCAAATTCAATTTTTGGTATACTTTTAGCAATTCCCCTTTTCCTTAATAAGATCTCTTGGATCTTCTGATTGATACTGCCGCCTTCCAAACCCCGTCTATCAAGCTCACCTTACCAGATAACTGAGCCCTTGAATTAGCTTGAATAACCACTAACAAGAGAAGAATTCCCATCTGGACAAAAACCTCTCAAACTGAGAAATTATTCACTTATGAATAACCAAACATGTTCGATAAATGCGTAAGAGAGAGATAAAGAGAGGAATTTTAGAGTTTGTTTACCTCGAAGACCCTCTTGAAGAAATGGAGGGCAAGTCCGGATTTGAGAAGAAGAAACCTAAGATTAGATCTGAAACCTAAGAAGGTAAGACGAAGAAAGAAGCCGCAGCGGCTAAAAACCGATATTCCCATCGCAAAGCCAAAAGATTATTGACGTTGCATCCCACTATGCCACCGAGAAGCTCATTAGGAGATCTGTTGCCATAAACCAAAAGGAAACCATATTAGATATGAGAAACCAGATCAGATCTGAGAAAACCAGAAGCTCACCTGTGAGACAGATTCTTCCACTATCAACTCCAAAAAAATTCATTGATCCTAGCAATTGTATTACTTCATCGAGACTATATCGCAAAACTCAAGAAAAAAAAACTGGGTAATACTTTCTAGGGATAGATGTTCGGTAGAAAAAGATGAAGACTTAATGAATTTTTTTTCTTTGGACGAGAGAGGAACGTGAGATCCTACTAGTTCCAGTGTTATTATTGGTTTTGGTTTTTTTTGGTGGAATTCACTGTTATTATTGGTACACATCATTAGTATTGGCTTAGAATTAAATAACATCAGCTTTTATTATTCTTGTATAAAAATTACAATGCCATTAAAGATTAATAGATGTGTCTTTGTATTATTTTATTTATTGATATTAATTTAAATCAGTTTTTAGTTATATATATATATATTTTGTACCATTTTATAAAGTGATGTTAACAAAAAAAAATATTACATCAATTTTATAACTGATGCAAATGTATATTTTACATCAGTTTTGTTTAAATGGTAGAAACTAATAGATATTAAATCAATTTTTTTAAATTGATGTCAAATAAACTAATAATAACATCAATTAATATAATTGATGTTAAGTAATATATATTTGTATCATTTATTAATAAATAATTCCAAATAGTATCACTTAATCAAATGATACTATTAAGTGATATAATTTCAACGTGATCTCTACTAAATAATTTCACTTAATTCTATGCAGCAAATCCCTGTAAATATCGTTCAAGCTTTGCAACAATATGATGCCGTCATCTCCATTCGTTGTCGTTTTGTGTTGTCTTTGTTCGGTTTTTTTAGTTAGGTCAACTTTTCCAATATACTCGCTAGCTGTTCGTTAGAATAACAGAAAAAGTTAGTAGAGATCACGTTGGGACAGTTAGAGATCAATATACCAAGCCATCCGGTTGCATGCTTTATATATCAAATTTACAAGTTGTGTTTCTTAATATTGTTTAGCTTGTCGGAATAACTAGAGATCACGTTCCAAGAAGCCTTTCCTACAAGATAAAAGCTGCTTGGAGATTAATGGCTCTAGCAATTAAAAACAAACTGGAAATTATTTTAGGGAGTATTGTCGAAAAAAACAAAGGAACGTCTGAACATATTCCTGTCTCGGTCATAGAGGAATACATCAATTTTTTCGGGTGAGAAATTTACAATCTTTCAAATATTTACGAGCTAAGCAAATTCAGTGGAAAATATAACAAAACTGGTTTTTGTTTTTAATAATAGCTAGATATATTTTTAGGTGTGGAATTTTCAATGGGAAGGCCTGATGTGGACTTGGATCGACGAGTAGCAGTACATGCGGCGCCGGATGTTAGATCCGCGCCTTCTTTCGATTTGTCCAGTCTGTTCGACGAAACTAGTGAAACTATGCCGATGTATCCAAAGACTATGGCTGCAGTAAGAGCTGGTAACGAATATTACCTGAGAAAAAATAATAGTTACGTTACGCTTGCTACAACCGTAGTGAACGACCGTGGAAATACAGTACTTCATCTTGCTGCTTCATCGGGTCACGCAAGCCTAGTGCGTTATATAATCGAAGAATGCCCAGGTTTGCTAATGAAGTCAAATCTGATGGGTGAAGTTGCTCTCCATGTGGCAGCAGAAGCAGGTCATCTTGATGTTGTACTGAATCTAATTGATTTCATAAAAGATATATCTCGTAATAACCTAGGTGTTGCAAAAAGGATATATTTTGCTAAGAACAAAAACCAAGACACTGCTTTGCATGTTGCCTTAAAAGGGAAACATATGCTGGTAGCTTCCTCTCTTGTCTCTGCAGAGAAATCTTTATCTTTTGTTGAGAACAGGGATGGGTTTTCTCCCTTGTACCTTGCTGCTGAAGCTGGACAAACAGGTCTTGTGACAACAATGTGTCACGAAACCAATAATTTAAGTTCAATGGTTGGAGGAAGATCCATAGTACATGCGGCATTGAAGGCGAAGAGGAAAGGTTTGTCGTTAATTTCTACTAAACATATGATCTACACCTATAAGTTCCTTGTTCATTCTACTTTTAATCCCAAAAAAATATCTTAAACAGATATCCTTACTGCTATACTTAGCAAAGATGCGAGTCTTATCAACTTGAGAGATGAAGGAAGGACTTCTCTTTCTTTTGGAGCATCCATAGGGTATAATGAAGGGTTTTGCTATCTTTTGGACAAAGATCAAGACAAGGTTTATGTCAGTGATGATGATGGCTTATTTCCAATTCATATGGCGGCCAAGTATGGTCATGTTCAAATTCTTGAGAAAATTCTTCAGCATTGTCCAGAGGCACTTGAGTTGCTTGACAGAGACGGTCAAAATATTCTTCATGTTGCGGCAAAGCACGGGAAACTCGAAGTCATTAAGTTTATCCTAAGATGTTGTAAGGATAAGAACAAGAAAAAGCTGATTAATGAACAAGATGTGAATGGAAACACACCGTTGCATCTAGCCACCAAAAATTGGCACCCTAAAGTTGTGTGTATGCTCACTTGGGACAGCAGAGTTGACCTGAAAAAAACAAACTACAATGGTTTCACAGCTTTAGATGTTGCTGAGGAGAACATTGATTCGAGCTACATCGTTCATCAGGTAAGATAACAAGATGTCTCTCCCAAAGAGAGTTGTCTCAAATTTTTTGAAGGTTATAGTAATTTTTTTAACCGACTCTGAATATTATCTAGTTGCACTAGCAGACTAGCTAATAGTCGGTTTTGCTCAAATTACTGTGTATAATTTTTCCGTACTAATCATTGTATGTGTCTATACAGAGATTGACTTGGATAGTTTTGATCAATGCTGGTGCACCAAAAAGTTCCGTTCCAATTACAGAAAATCTTAGATCATTCAAGAAGCCAGATGGTGGAAAGTACAAAGATCGAGTCAATACTCTTCTGTTGGTTGCAGCTCTTGTAGCCACCATGACTTTCACTGCAGGATTCACATTACCTGGTGGTTACAACGATTCTTTTCCCTACTTGGGAATGGCCGTTATGGCCAAGAGAAAGGCTTTCCAAGTCTTTCTTGTATGCGACACATTGGCAATGTACTCTTCTATCATAACAATTGTTGCTCTCATATGGGCACAGCTCGGGGATCTTTCTATCATACTCAAAGCCTTCGACATAGCACTTCCATTTCTCGGACTTGCTCTTACATTAATGTCAATAGCATTTATGGCTGGCACGTATGCTGCGGTAAGCCATCTCCCCTTGCTTGGTTATTTCATTTTGAGTGTCGGTATCATCTTCCTATTGGTTTTGTTGCTGCTCCTTGTTCCTTATGTGTCTCCATATGCTCATGCCCATCCCTTTCTTCGATATATTTTCTACTATATCAATTTCCTTAAGATTTTGGCTGCTGGTGACAACAACAATCCTCTTGTTGTGTACACTACATCAGATGAAATGACGAATGAAGAAAAGTTATAGCTTTCTGTTTTTAGAAAGAAAGAAAATGTTGTAACCATCAATGTAAACACATCAGGACTTAAGGTCACAGAGGCTTCAAATTTCAAACCATGATGACATTTAATATTTTTCTTTGCTATTATAAGAAAGTTGAATTCTCTACTTTGAGTCATTCGATAAACACAATATGAATTGAAGTAAAGAATGATATCATTGAAACAAAAAGTTGAAAATAGTAACATAAGAATACGCTTTGCAACTCAAGGAACACAATATATAAAAAAGAAAAAGATATAATGTGATTTCCAAGGCAAACTTTTGAAACTAATCCACCTACGACTAGCACCGCAAAATTCAAACTCAAAGCTTGAACATCAAGAGACAAAGGAAACTGATCATCTTTCAAATCTTGATCTTCAACCAATAAACGACCAACGGAAAACTCGTGACGAGCATTGCCTGTGAGTGCCATCCTTCCAGTATATATGCAAAGAAAACCAACATGGAAAAGGGGAACCGCAAAAAATAGCTGAAGAGTAGCGACTAATACTCTAAAAGTATTAAGGCGAAGCGTAAGGGATGATGAGCAGAAAAATGGCCATGAGATATAAGCTGCTTGGGCCAAGACAAATATGGCAAGCCGATAATGTTGTCCCAAGACCATGTATAAGCCTGCTACAAAATCCAAAGACATGGCGATAATAGAAAACTCAGAAGTGGCCCAATAAACTTGAAGGTGGTCAGCATGCATTTTAGGTCAGCCAATTGTGGCCATTAGAGCAATTGTAGATATAACATCACCATAGACCGCAATGCTATTGCAGATAACAAAAGCATGAAATGCAGATTCTCTGTAAGAATGTTTGACATTTGACTTGAACTTTGTGCTTTTGTAACCTAGTGGCACAATCAAGCCTGCAGCAAAAGCCATTGAAGGCTTGTAGCCACCAGTGTTGCCACGACAAGGGGAGCGTTTACTCTATATATCCTTGTGAATTTTTAAGAAAGTCCTCATCCGTTGTAGAAATGTTTATTGGTCTCACTGCGTGAACCTATTAGAATATTAGCTAGTCAAGAATCTTGACTTGTGTACTCTAAGAGTGTTACCACAGTTATAAAATTTATTTTATGTAGGAACAGTAGAGATACACACATATAATAAACCACTACTTAGTACACACACCAAGTCCAATAATTCTTTTCACTATAAATTTATTAGCTAACTTTACAAATTTCAGCTAATAAATTTTTGTTATAATGCTAAACAATCTTAGTTTGCTATGTGATGCAATGTGAAAAAGGTTCTGACCTTGTTTGTTAAGCAGGTGTATAGTATCCGGACAACGGTTTAGAATCTCTCTAAGCGCTCCGAATGAAAGACAAGTCCTTCCTCTTTCATCTCACTTGTCCTCGAGACTTGGATATTCTTTAAGAATAACATCAAGGACATTGATCTACTCAAACAAGTGAAATATATGAATAACTAACATTAGGATACCTAGGAAGATCCGTCTCAAAACTAGTTGAATATTGAACAAACAAAATGCAGCTTCTAATATGGGTCAAAAGGCAGAACAAAACTTGTACTCCTGGCCTTCAAAGAGACGTGCACTAGATTTTACCTCCCTTGCAACTGCGGTTATATGTCAGATCTCTTCCCTTCAAATCCATCATTGTCTGTAGTTATCAGCATTGCTTTCACAATGGATACAGTTCCAATTTCTACGGCGATACGCAAGGAAATCTTCCATCTTTGTTTGCAAGAAACGAAGTCGGTTGGTCAGCCTTTATCAGACAGGCAGCTATCTTCAAATCGTTATTCAAGGCCAAGTGTAAAGCAGTATCTCCATCTTTGTCCTTCACAACAAATACATTCACTCTCTCCTTCTCTTCTTCAGAAAGTGTAGCTGAGATAAATGTTAATGTCGCAACAATAGCCTCAACAACATCTATACGACCAGCACGATCTGCCGCACGAAGAAGAAGCTGATCCCTCGAGACATGCCATTGGCTTACCGTGGCTTCTCACTTTCTCTAGCCATTCTTTCTTCCCCGCACTCACTACGGTCAAGACCTCATGACTAATCAGCACTCATACACCGGGGAAGGCGAAAAAATCAGTAAATTTGATATTGGTAAAAGAAATCTGGCACATATTCGGTGTCTCCAATAGGGGGCGTGCCTTCTCCTCCAACTTGAAGGAAACTTAGTGAACAGACGCACTTTATCATATTAATGGGGAAGTATCTTCGTGTTCGTTCATGAGACAAATCCACCAACCAATGTGACTCAATTGTATCTAAAACGTGCTTCAACTGTCCATCATCGCAAACCTAAATCATTGCACAAATTGTTTGGAGAATGACAATTATAGTTCTCGACTCAGAAAAAAAAAACACAGATGTTAACCATACCAAGAACATGAGGGTAGAGAGACTTACCAAATGGAAGAAAGAGATGAGAAACGCTAGACGATTTGTTAATAGAGAGAAACTATGTGTTACGTGCATTTATACAGCCTTTTAAAGTTTCAGCTCTTAAGAGTTATTTTCGGGCCGAGAGGTCACTGTGAGTGTGATGGTAACCTATAATCAATATATATAAGGTCAATAATTATAGGACTTAATTATTCAACGCAGAGATAGAGGGAATCTTCGTTCGCTTTTTCTTTAGCCTTAGATTTGACTTATAAACTTATTAAGTATAAATACTTGACCTTGGCGCCTCTCATAATAAAATTTCATTTTTTTTTGTAAATTACAGTAAGAGAACGTAACAAATGATCGCCACTTTATAAGTAGTTAATGATGTTCTACCTTACCTCAATCACGTAGCCCCTTAACTCGATTTATTAAGAAAACGTAACAAACGATCAAGACCTTAAAACTAATTGATATTTTGTCTGACGTCAACAATTAGGACCATGGTTTCCTCGCCGAAATTTTTCGTTCGAAGACAAAAGTGCGGAGGAGACAATGGACCAGTACGTAACATCGTTCAGGATTTCGTTAACACGACGCCATATATGTGTATACTTAGAAAATCTACTTCAACTGGATTGTTCCCGCTTGTATAATTCCCCACAGATATGATCTAACTTGTTCCACACGTTTACTCAAATAACTTTCTTCTCTCACACGTCAACAGTTACAAAGCTCTTTCTGGTCAAGAAATAATGGAAAAAATAATTGCAATAAACAGTGACATCATTACACGTTTCAGCATCGTCTGCATAAAATAAAAGCACACAAATGAATCCAGAGATAAATATCATAGAGTGAAGGGGCGAAGAAAATAAAGACTTTGGATTTTCAGTATTGTAGCAAGAACGCCACAAAGGAATGTTGAGGACATTCATGAGAGTAGAGCAACGAAGAGTAATGGCAAAGCCAATTGAAAAGCTTTGTGAGCGAGATCCCCCAAGACAAAGAATCTTGACTTGAGTTCTCTTTCAAGGTTCGCATCTAGTCTTTGTTTATTTTTTTCAGATGTATAAAAAGCCAACGAGCAACTCCAGAGTTACATTGTAACCAAAAAATGGTTCCCAATTTTTTTTTTTTAAAACGGCACTTTTATTTTTTTTAGCAGGATACAAAAGACATAAAGACAAACCACAAAAAGGAAGAAAATCGAATCGAAATGTCAAATATAACAAACGCTAAATCAAAACAACTTCTTTACATAAGGATATAAAGGCTCTCTTTTAGATATTAGTGGTAATCATCCTTGGAGTATATGTAGGATAACGTGAGGACCAAGGATAAAGAGCAAATAACTGAAAAAGTAAAAAAATGTAATGCTGAGGAAGACCACAAGCACTATAACATGCATGAATACAACAAGAACACCACAAAAGAATGCCACCGACATGCACAGTAGAGCAAAAAACAGTAAAGGCAGTGCATAATATAAGGAATCGTGAATGAGTGTTGGATCGCCAAACTGCGACCATATTAGAATAGCTATCGTCAAGACGGAGCTTTGCATTGCTAGGGTGTCAAATACCATAAAAATGACAAGCCTACGGTCATGAGCTAGAGTTGCCATTCCCAGATTCGGAGCAGAGCTATTAAAACCACCAGGTATTGTAAAACCTGCAGCAAACGTCACGGTTGCTACAAGAGCTGCTATCACTAAAAGGGTGTTGACGTAGTCTTTGGTTTTTTCATGGTCTAGTGACTTTGATGTTCTTATCTTCTTAAACGATAAATCACTTGACGAGGGTACGGTAAAACATAATAACACCATCTCTGTCATCCTCTGTGATTGAAACTCCAGTCAGGTTTAAAGCTTAAACTAGTACTTAAAATGTATAGTTTATATTGAATTATCGGACTTCATACCTCTTTGAAGACGTAGTTGGAATGCAGATTTGACCTGGCAATATCCAGAGCTGTTGAACCACTATTGTTTCGTGTGTGCCTCCATTTTTCCCCACGAATTCGAAGCAGGTAATAAAGATAAAAATAACGCCAATTTATGGTGGCTAAGTGCAGCGGTGTATTCCCATCCACATCTTGCTCCACCATCAGATGTTTCTTCTTCTTTTCGAGCGAGCTGATGTTGAGCAAAATCCGAATTCTAGTCCCAATCTTGGCTTCAATGTGAAGAATGTTCTGACCTTGTTGGTTAAGCAGGTATTTTGAATCTGGGCAACGCCTAATAAGCTCCATTGCAACATTCATATGCTCTGTCTCCACAGCAACATGGATTGGAAAAGAACCATCGTTGTTGCATACATAAACACTCCTTGTTGATCGGTCTAACAGCTTACATACTCCTTTATAATACCCTATGGCTGCTCCGAATGAAAGACACGTCCTTCCTTCTTCATCTCGCTCGTCCTCAAGATTTGGATCTTCTTTAAGAATAGCATCAAGGATATCTGCTCAAACAAGTAGGAATATGATTTAGCATACATACCTCTCTCTTTTTTTCGGATGCCATAGATTTTATCCTCGGGTTTGTATTTGTTATCTTAAGGAGGGAGCTCCAGTCTAAAACTGATTCAATACATAAATTTGAACAAACTAAATATGGCTACTAATAGGTAATAAGCAAAAGCATACCTGTATTCTTGGCCTTCAAAGCGGCATGTACAAGATTTTTTTTCCCTTCCAACTGGGAAAGTAAGTTAGAATCTCTCCCCTTAAGGTCATCATGATTGCATGTAGTATCCAGCATTGCTCTCACAAGTGAAAAATTACCAGCTTCTACTGCCAAATACAAGGGAGAAGTTTTGTCATTATTTGCAAGAAACGAAGCTTGTTGGTTCGCCTTTAACAGACAGGCGGCTATCGCCATATGGTGATCTTTTAAGGCCGCGTGCAGAGGAGTATCTCCGTCTTTGTCCTTGGCAGCATATATATTCAGCCTCTCCCTCTCTTCTTGAGGCAGTTTAGCTGAAAGAAACGTTATTGCTGCAACAAGAGCCTCAACAACATGTATTTGGCCGGCAGAAGCTGCGACATGAAGTGGAAGCTGACCCTTTGAGTTTCGCACCAACAGAAGAGAAGGGCAGTCAGAGAGTATGCTCTTCATTAGTTCAAGATGACCCCAAGTCGCAACAAGGTGAAGCATGGAATCTCCTCGCTCGCTCTTGAGACATGCGATCTGTGTTCCCAACTTCTCTAGGCATTTTTGGTTCCCTGCACTCACTTCACTAAAGAGCTTAGGATTCATCAGCACAGATTCTTTGGGGATGTTGAAAATATCAGACAACAAGATATTGGTTAAAAACTCTGGCATAGTTTCAGTGTCTCTCGTAGGGAGTGTGCCTTCTCTTTCGACTTGAAGGAAACCTAGTGAACGGAGTGTGCGCTTTATCAGATTAATGGGGGAGTATCTTTGTTTCCGTTCGTCATGACACACATCCGTTGACCTCTGAGCCTCAATTCTATCAAGACCAACGTCAGAACTGTCCATCTCAAATCTAAATCATAACACAAGAAACACAACTTGTTTAATGAAACACATTTCAGTTCCCTGACAAAAGAAAAGCCCATCAACCATATACGTAAACTGGTAGAGAATTAAAAAAAAAGCGAGATACTTACATACCTTGAATTTACTAGTAAATTAATCTAGAATCTGCAACTAGTTTGGAGATTCAAGATCCGAGAACGTGAGATCCGAGATATTAAAAAAAATGACAAGATACCTTACAATTACTAGTAAATTAATCAACCAATTATTGCCGTCTAAAGTACCTAAGACAATCAATATTTATTTATTTTTGAAATAAAATGATGAGAACGTGTGTAATCTATTGATTTAAATAAACATAGACATATACTTTGCCTTCCAAATACGCATGAACAAAAAAATTCTTTTCTTCGAACATGAAAATTCACTAATTAAGATGACCCTCAGCTGCAGCAATGTAAACGAAAGGAATCTGATACGACATGTTACATGTTTGTTGAAGAGTGGGCTTGAAGATCGACGGATCCTAAGCTGCAAAATTGTGAAGATATTACTCTTATTACTTTAGATATGAATGAAGAAACCCCAGAGTTTTTGTTTTTCTTATATTAACTGCAGCCCTGAATTACATTTTTCCGAATGTATAAATTAGGTCTTAAGGTCACTGAGGCGTCAGACCATAATGGCTACTTTTGTATTTTTCTTTGCTGTTAAAGGAAAACTTAAATTATCTACTTTGCGATTAGCCCATGTAAAACTAGCACCACTGAAACAAAAACTTGAAGTCCCTCAACATAAGAATACCCTATATAGCTCATAGGACACCGTACAAGAAAAAACAAGATACAATGTGGTTTTCAAGATCAACTTCCTGAAACTATTCACCTTAAGACCACCAAACTCGAAAGCTAGAAAATCATGAGACAAAGGGATTTTGATCATATTTGTGAAGTCTTGATCTTTAACCAAGAAATGACCAACTGAAAACTCGCGACGGCATTCCCCGTCAGTGCCATCCCTCCAATATGCAAAGAAAACCAACATTGAGAAAGGAAACCGCAAAAAAATATTGGAAGAGCAGTGGACGAAAAGTATAAGTCAAAGCGTATGGGATGATGAGCAGAAGAGCCATGAGATAGACGCCGCTTGAGGTCAAGACAAAGATGGCAAGCCAATACTGTTGTCCCAATACTAGGTATAAGCCTGCTACAAAAGCCAAATACATGTCGATAATATAAAACCCAGAAGTGGCTCAATAAACTTGAAGGTAAATCACTCTAGACCGCAATGTCATTGCAGATATCGAAAGCATGAAATGCAGATTCTCTGTAAGAATGTTTGACATTCTCCATGGTTTCTCAATTTCTCCCGCCATTCTTTGTCCCCATAACTAACTGCGCTAAACATTTTGGCATTCATCAGCACGTATTCACCAGGGAGATCGAAAAGATCCGACAATAAGAGATAAATAAAGATCCTCTAGCACAGACTCCTCTATGTCTTCTATAGGCTGGGGTGTGGCTTCTCCTCTGGCTCGAGGGAAACCTCGTGAACTCAGTGTGGGAAAGCCGTTGTTTATCTCAGAGAGACTCCATGTTCGTCCATTATATAAAACCAAAGTCCATTTTATATATAAGTGGACACAGTGAGCCATGGTCTTTCTTTAATCCGAAGTAAAACTTAGCATCTCGATGTGAGTGAGGTGCTGTTTAATGGTAATCCATTTCTTAATTTATGGAAAAAATCAAATTTGCTTTAAATTTCAACTAAAATCTTCAACCTGTTAAACTCTTATTGTATGCCGTCAATGGCGGGATCTTTAAACATAAAGATAGTCTTTAAAAAAATGCAGGAGGAGCAGAACGAAATTATAAAATTAAACTAGTCAATGCAGAAACAGAAGATCCTTGTCTAATGCGACGTAAATTTAAAACCTTGATCAAAGAGTTGTAGGGCGTAAATGGTAAATCTGAAGTTTAAACTGAGATTGCCACATCGAGAAGATAGGCTAATGAATTTATTGAAACTTGCATTGGCCTATCAACCTCATCTCTCAGCCCCAAATAAACAAACTCATGAAATTTAAGCAACTTCGATTTGTTTCTTTTTTTCTTAACTTCGATTTGTTTCTAACCCAAAATGTACAATTCTTTGTCTATGTTTTTAACAATAGCATCATGCCAGCGACAAGAAATCCTAAAACAAGAGAAGACACAGATCCAAACTCTTCGTCGGTCTCCATCAACCAAGATCGAATGGTCAAGATGACAAACTGATCAAGAAAAAGTAATGTCATGGTGGGAAATTAGACATACCTCTCTGAAGGCGTAGTTCTAGAGTTTGAATACTAAGATTAAGATATAAAAGCACTTCTTTTATTAGCTTTAGAAAACTGACTCAAAACTAAAGCTCTTAATCTCTCTCTCAAATCTCTTAAAGATATACCACATCTTGGCACTCTTTATATAGGAAGAGCTTACAATTTTCTATTTCTCAAATAGGTAAACTAACATATTTAGATGACTCCTAAATAGAACTATTCCAAAAATTTTAATAGCCATTACTCGGTAGGATTTGACATATCTTCCTTCTTAAGTTATCTTCTTTTCGTTCAAGCTTATCCCAACAATCTCCCTTTTAAGCTTGACATCCTTCTCTGACATACTATGAACTCCAATGTGGTTTCTCATTTCCTTGAATTTGTTTTTAGCAAGTGCTTTGGTTAGAATGTCAGCTCTTTGCTTAGTCCCGGGAACATGTATTACTTCAACCTGACTATTCTCAACACATTCTCTTATGAAATGATACCTTCGATGAATGTGTTTGTTGCGACCATGCAAGACTGGATTCTTAGTAAGTGCGATTGCGGATTTGTTATCAACTCGTATTGTCACCTTCTCACATACTGTACCAGTGATCTCAGCAAAAAGATCTTGGAGCCAAATAGCTTGTTTAGCTGCCACTGTCGCCGCCATGAATTCAGCTTCACAAGAGGATAATGCCACCACATGTTGGTTTTGGGAACACCATGTGATCGGGCACTCATTAAAATAGAAAACATGACCAGCTGTACTTTTCCCATCATAGATGTCCACACTATGGCTACTATCACTGTATCCTATTAAGCCCGATTGAAATCCTTGCTTGAAGTGAAGGCCATGAGACAGTGTTCCTCGAAGATACCTTAAAGTCTGCTTTAGTGCAGCTCCATGTCTCTTGGCTCCTGCAAATATCAACTCAATATCCCTACAGAGTACGAGAGATCTGGCCGAGTATGGAGCAGTATCTAAGACACCCAATGTTTCTTCTATAGAGTTGTTCATCAATACGTCTCGGATCTTGTGTCTTAGAAAAGTTCCAAACCGGGTTCCATTGGTACAAGTGCTGAGTTGCATTCACTCATTCCAGCTCCTTCTAAGATCCTTTTTGCATATTGTTCTTGTATTAACACGATCCCATCCTTTTCTTGGAGCACTTCAATGCCGAGATAGTAGGCAAGCTTTCCTAGATCACTCATGTCAAATTTTCTCGCCATTCCTTTCTTGAATTCAAGTATCAATTCCAAGCTGGAACCTGTGACAAGTAAATCATCCACATAGACGCCACAATAAGAAGATGCGCCTTGTCTTGTTTCCTGTACAAAGAGGGTTCCTTAGAACACCTTTCGAAATTCATTTCACCAAGGATTGTGTTGAGCTTAGTGTTCCATACCCGAGGTGCTTGCTTAAGTCCATAGAGCGCTTTGTGTAATTTGTAAACCTTCTCTTCACTGCCCTTGATTACAAACCCTTATGGCTGAGTGACATAGACATCTTCTTTTAAGTCTCCATGGAGAAACGTAGTCTTCACATCTAGATGATGAATTTTCCAACCGTTTGATGCTGCTAAAGCAATAATGAACCGTATTGTTTCAATACGAGACACTGGAGAAAAAACCCCATCAAAATCCATCCCTTGTTGTTGTACGTAGCCCTTTGCCACAAGTCTTGCTTTGTATTTATTGATGCTATTATCCGAGTTGCGTTTTAGTTTAAAGATCTATTTCAAACCGATTGGCTTCACTCCAAAGGGTAGCTCAACAAGACTCCATGTCTTAATTTTTGCTATTGACATGATCTCTTCTTCACAGGCATCTCTCCATACTTTCAACTCACTCGCCTCATTAAAGTCCCATGGTTCCTCATTAATTGTCAACAGAAGATGTTCTCCTTCTATTTCTACTAAAAGCACATAGTCACTTAGGTAGCTTGGTCTGCTGACTTATCTTTATGATCTTCTCAGAACCGGCTGTTGCTCTTGTTCTCCCATATCTTCTTGTTCTTTTTCAGTCTCTGATTCATTAGCAGTCTCTTCCTCACCAATAATATCACTGCTTCCATCATTCTCCCTGTTTTCCTCTGTTTCCATCAATGTCTTCACTTCTTCTTATACCATTGTTACCAAATTCTCCGAGGCTAAGACTAAACGTCCCTGCTTGCTCAGATATTTCTTCTGAGTTATTCCACTTCCAGCTCTTGTGTTCATCAAACACCACATCCCTGCTTACTGCGATTTTCCTATTTGTCGGATCTAGGAGTCGATACGCTTTTGAGCCGGGGTCTGTTCCGAGATATACAAGCATTCTTGACTTGTCATCAAGTTTTTTCAGATGTGGAACTTCGACTTTAGCGTAGCCAATACATCCAAACACTCGTATATGTTCTATATTTGTTTTTTTGTTCTTGAAAACTTCATACGGTGTCAAATTAATCAATGCTCTCGTTCCCACTCTGTTAATAATGTAGGTCGCATGTCTTACCGCCTCTCCCCACAGATAATTAGGCATGCTCATGTGTTTTAAAATGCTTCGAGTCATCTCTAACAGAGTCCTATTCCGTCTCTCAACAACTCTGTTTTGTTGTGGTGTGTAAGGTGCGGTTAGGTGTCTGTTGATGCCTTCTTTTTCATAGAAGCTCTAAAATTCTTGAGATGTAAACTCTCCTCCTCTATCTGTCCAGAAAGTTTTAATAGTAGCCCCGAATTCTTGTTCTACTAGTGCCTTGAACCCCTTGAATTTCTCAAACGCCTCACTCTTTTCCTTCAACAGAATTGACCACATGTAACGTGAATGATCATCAATCAACACAAATATGTACCTCTTGTGCGCAGCTGTAGAGGGTGAAATTGGTCCACAGAGATCCCCATGAACAAGTTCTAGTACTTGTGTTGCTCGGTAAGAGGCTGCTTTTGGGAATGCTTGTCTTGCTTGTTTTCCAAGTAGGCATGATGCACATGTTTCCTTCTCCTTTGGCACACTCGATATTCCAACAACTAGCTCTTTTATCACCATTGTTTTTATAGTTTCAAGGCTAATGTGTCCCAATCATGCACGCCACAGATTTGAATCTCTTGAAGTTATAAGTTGTAAGCACTTTGTGTTTTCGACCTCCAATTCTGCATTGTACAACCTGTTTCTTGATCAACTCGTCCGTATCAATAAATTTCCATCTCGGTCATGTAACGTGAGATAGTCTTCTTTCATCCTGACAACACATCCGAATTCAGTAGCTTGTCCTAAGCTTATGATATTGCTCTTGAGGTCCGGTATGTAGTAGACATATGTTAGTACCTTTCGTTCTCTTTCTTTGGTTATCTACAGAATCGACCCCTTCCCTTTTATGTCAATGCGTGAATCATCTCAAAATCGTACTTTTTCTGTGACCAACGGATCGATTTTTCAAAACCAAGCATGATTTCCTGTCATATGATTGCTAGCACCGTTGTCTAGATAACAAGCTTTGTCTGAGCATTCTTCAAACTCATGTGGCTTCACGTTCTTTTCATTAAGATATACAACCTTGTGCATCATAAGTGAATCAGCCTCATGTGTTTCATCATCTTCCTTTTCCAGACTTTCTTGAGTTTGGATTAGTTTGAGTAGCCGATCTGGACAGTTGGATGCATAATGTCCAGTTTTATCACACCAAAAGCATGTAACTTTGGATTTGTCCCTCTGTTGGTAATTAACTCGTCCCCGACCTCTTCCTCTGCCACGACTTAGGCCCCTTCCTCTGCCTCTTTCCTGGAAGAATTCGTGTGACTGTGAATCGCAGCTAACATACATAAGCTTGTTGTCTTGTGAATCTTCCTCGTCGCAGATTCGTTCTTCGTAAGTCTTTAATCTCCCAACAATGTCTTCAAACGTCGTTGTTTTGAGATCAAGTACTTGCTCAAGAGCTGAAATTATATGTATGTATTTCTTTCTTGGTAAGCTCTTAAGAAATTTCTTAACAATCTTTGTTTCTTCAATGGTTTCACCCAATGATGCTGATTTTGTAGATATTTCCGAGAGTTTGCCAGCAAAGTCATCAATTGTGTCGGTTTCCTTCATCTTCAATCTGTCGAATTCGGCCATAAGTGTTTGTAGTTTCGCTTCTTTGACTCTTTCAGCACCAAGGTTTCTTGTTTTGATGGAGTCCCAGATGGCTTTTGAGGTTTCTAGATTACCAACTTGTAAAATCATTGACTCCGGTATGGACTGGAATAAGAGAGTTTTGGCCAAGTCGTTTCTGTCTTCTTCTTCTGATCCAGGATCGATCGTATCCCAAACTTTATGAACTAGGAGCGCAACTTTCATTCTCATTGCCCATACCGTGTAATTAGTTTGGGTTAGCATCGGACATTGTATGGTTGAGGGCACGTTCTCCTTCGGCATGTTGGTTATCGCAACTAATTCACTCATATTTGTGAATAGGCTTTGTAGGTACTCACGCTTTAAAATCGCCTGGAAGCTCTGATACCAAATCTAGAGTTTGAATACTAAGATTAAGATATAAAAGCACTTCTTTTATTAGCTTTAGAAAACTGACTCAAAACTAAAGTGTCTCAATCTCTCTCTCAATTCTCTTAAAGGTATACCACACCTTGGCAACTCTTTATATAGGGAGAGCTTTAGACAATTTCCTATTTCTCAAATAGGTAAACTAACATATTTAGATGACTCCTAAATAGAACCATTCCAAATCTTTTAATAGTCATTACTCGGTAGGATTTGGCATATCTTCTTTCTTAAGTTATCTTATTTTCCTTCAAGCTTATCCCAACAGTAGTGGGTTCGGTTTTAGTTCGGTGATATCCAGAGCTGTCAAAGTTGTAGAAAGTGGTCGCTGCGATCACGTGCAGAACACAGCTTCTGTTTGACAAAAGACAGTCATCAAAGCAGACCCTTTACTCCTCTTATCAGTATTTCCTCTAATCAAACATCATAATTGATCAAATGCCTCTATACCAAGTATGAGTACAACCATTTAAGGAGATTTAACGTTTTAACCTTATCTCCACGAACTCTACCTTAGCAACAAATGAGATTGATTCCAGATCGCTGATATTTTTAATCTTTATCTTTAACAAACCACAAAAGGCGGGTTGGAGAAATAGAATTACACACAAGAAGATAGTAGATATTATAGTGTAGAAGCCCTCTGTTGTGTGGCCGCAACAAAGTGCTGATAAGATTATATACAGGTATTCAGAAGATATATGTTTAAGAAGAAGGTACATTAGACTTTTCCACTTGATCTGCCCCCGAGGATCTCAAATTCCTCCAGCCTCTTCACACACGTGTGCCCAGAGTCAGATGTGTAATGTCAGTCTTCATTAACAAAGAACAAAAGAACAAGAAGATAAATACGAGTCACTCTTTGAAGAAAAGGAATGCCAGGAACCTGAGGGCTGACGTAAGGGGCAAGGAGGTTGAACATCACACCATAGAAGATCATAGATAAAATGGATATGAAGTTTATGAGCAAACTGTTTTGCTTTATTGTAGCCAGTAAGGCAGACACGAATGCCCATGACATGGAAAGTAGAGCAACATAGAGTGATGGTAAAGCCAAATGAAACGCTCTGTGAACGATTGCAGGATCCCCCAACTGTGCCCAAATAAGAGCAATTATGGCTACAATAGAGCTCTGCATCGCCAAGGTGTCTAATACCAGAAAACAAAAGAGTGTGCGGTCGTTGGCCAAAGTAGCCATACCAATGTTTAGAGCAGAGCTGTTAAAGCCACAAGGTAGGGTAATACCTACAGAAAATGTAACAGTGGCTATAAGAGTTGCCACCAGTAGAAGAGCGTTGATATGGTCTTTGTATTTTTTAGCGTCTCGATGCTCTGATCTGCTTCTTAGTGTCATACCACTCGTCGGCAGCAAACCAACACCTCTCGGTGCGTAAACGCATAGCAATACCATCAATGTCAATCTCTGTTATCCCAAATAAGATGGAAACAAAGGCCATGAGCTCTATATGGTTCGACATTGGAACAAAAAGGAATTTATGGAAATATAAATGTTATACACCTCCCGCAAAACGTAGTGAGACTGTAAATTTAACTCCGCAATATCTAGAGGTCTCAACCCATCTTTGTTTTGTATATTAAGGATTTTTGTTGTCGAAGCAAAGGTAGTAAGGTTATCATTCCACATCGCCAATTTATGGTGGCCAGATGCAAAGGTGTATTCCCATGACATCTTGCTCCTCGATCAGATGATTATCCGTATCAAGTCTATATAACCTAAAAGAAAAGATCCCTCTTTCCAACTCTTTGCTACAATGTGAAACATGTTTTGACCATTTTTTGTTAACCAGCTCTTTCGAATCTGGACAACGTTTTAAAATCTCTTTCACAACTTCCCAATGACCTTTCTCTACAGCCATATGGATTGGAAAGGAACCATCTTCGTCGCATTCATAAACACTCTTTGTTGATCGATCTAATATCCTACATATTCCTTTTTAGTACCCCATCGATGCTCCAACAGAAAGAACATATGTCCAAAAAAGAAGTAACTTCAACTAGTTTCTTCGAGCAAAGAAGAACAACTTAATTTGGAAACAGACCTGTATTTTCGGCCTTTAGAGCTGCGTGTAAAAGCGATTTTCTCCATTCCAATTGTAAAATTTGAATAAAATTTTCAAAATACAATTTAATTTTAATTTAAAAATAATATATGAAAAAGCTACTTAATTAAATTTATTTTCTAAATTTTTTAATTATTAACTAAGGACAAAACGGTTATTTTCACAAAAATAAAATAGATTTCAAATAAATTAAAATGATAGTATAGTTTTCAAATTTCATACATAAATTAGGATATACATAAATTAGGATATACTCAAATTATTCCTTCAAAGTATTTCTTTGTTATTAAAAGATTGAGTTCTAAACGAATAACACCACTGAAACAAAAAGTTGAAAGTAGTCGTGGGACACATTTTAAGAAACAAGATACAATGTCGTCTTAAGGCAAACTTCAATTCAGCGACGACCAGCACTGCATAGCTCAAACTCAAAGCTAGAACATCATGAGACAAAGGGAATTCATGGATTTCCAAGTCTTGATCCTTAACCAAGAAATGACCAACGTTAAACTCGCAACGAGCATTCCCCATCAGTGCCATCCCTCCAGTATGCATAGAAAACCAACATGGAAAAGGGAAACCGCAAAAAGTAGCGGAAAAGTAGCGGACTAAAAGTGTAAGGCGAAGCGTAAGGGATGATGAGCAGAAGTAGAGCCATGAGATAGACGCCGCCTGAGGCCAAGACAAATATAGTAAGCCGATAATGTCGTCCCAAGACCAGATATAAGCCTGCTACAAAAGCCAAAGACATAGCGATAATAGAAAACCCCAGAAGTGGCACAATAAACTTGAAGGTGGTCAGCATGCATTTTAGGTCAGCCAATTGTGTCCCTATAAGAGCAACTGTTGATATAACAGCACTATAGACCGCAATGCTATTGCAGATGACAAAAGCATGAAATGCAGATTCTTCGTAAGAATGTTTGACATTTGACTTGAACTCTGTGCTGTTGTAACCTAATGGCACACTCAAGCCTGCAGCAAAAGCCATTGTAGCCACTAGTGTTGCCACCACAAGGAGGGTGTTTACTCTATCCTTGTGAATTTTTAGGATTAAGTCCTCATCTCTTGTAAGACCAGGAATGTCTACTCTCTGATGAACTTGTGGAGCTCTAGTGGTACCAGCAGACACCAATGCCATCCATATCAACCACTGGAAATGGGTATAACAAATTATATGTTCAGTGATGTTAACAGCTTCAGTTACAATGAAAATGTGTACAGTATCCAATGGCGTATAAAAGCAGAGCAAACCTCTTGGAGTGAAGGAATTGCCGCCATATGATCCTCAGCTGCATCTAAAGCGGTGAACCCTTTGTAATTCAGTATTTTCAAGTCAACTCTACTATCATGTATGAAGAGATTTACAATCTTGGGATGAGAATTTATGCTGGCTAAATGTAGTGGTGTGTTTCCTTCTACGTCTTGTTCATTGATTAACCTTTTGATGTCAGCTTTCCTGAGCAGATAGCCAACAGCTCCTGCATTCCCACTTTCAGCAGCGACATGAAGAACGTTTTGACCCTGTGAGTTAAGCATCTCTATTGTGTCTGGGTGGTTTTTCAAGATCACCTTGAGGGCTGAGGTGCAACTAGCACTGCAAGCTGAGTGGATGGGGAAAGAACCATCTTCATTTTTAATGTAAGCAACCTGTGTAGAACTTGCAAATCTGGTTAGCATATGGTGCACTCCAATGTCATATCCAATGGATGCTGCAAAGGAAAGTGGAGTCAATCCATCTACATCCCTTGAGTCTATCAGATCTGAGTCACTCTCCAATACAGCTGTCAATATATCTGCCTTGACAGTAAGAGAACATCAAACACAAAGGATCTTTATGATTTTTTTCATAAGAAAAAGATGAAATTCATTGGATCAAAATGTACAAAACTGACCAAGATTCTGGCTTTTCACTGCAGCACACAAAACTGACTTCCCAACAAAACTTGCATCCACACCCCGTAACATATGCTCCACAAGTGCAAAATGTCCAGCTTCAGCCGCCATATACAATGGAGATATATCCTCCTTGTCCAGAAGAAAGCACGTGCTTCGATCTTCACTAACAAGTTGCAAAGAAACAGATACATGGTTTCCTTTCAGGGCGAGGTGCAATGCAGTATCCCCATCATTGTTAGAAACTCGGAAAATATTTCCAATTACCATCTGCTCTGATCCAAGCACCATAGTTCTATCTTGTGGAAGCCGCCTTAGGGATTCAACAAGAAGGTTAACTATCACCTCGTGTCCTGCAGCAGCTGCTACATGGAGGGCAAGGTCTCCCTTGTAGTTTTTTCTCACCAGAAGAGTCTGGTAATGAGAGAAATTTGGGACGAAGTTGCCATTTAAGTTAGGGTTCCAGCTTCTAAGAACGTTTAGCTCATGGTCAAGGACACGCCGCACTAGGTGGTCATGACCATAAATAGCTGCAAGATGCAGAATTGTATTCCCCTGGAAAGTGACCTGATCAAGAACAGGAAGTTCATTCTCCTGCAAAACCTTTTCAAAGTCTTGAACCTTACCCATGACCACTGCCCTATAAGTCTCAGGATCCATAGATGTAAAGTGATCTTACTATAAGAAAAATGTTAAGTAGATCTTTGTTTGACCTACTCAAGGATGCAGAGAGTTCTATGCTTGTAACTTTAAAACTCTGGGAATCTTCAAGAAGCATGATGACACTCATTTCATAGTACATAGTTACGGATTATCTTATTAAAATACCAATACAAGTCATACGAGAACGTGACTTATGTAAGAATCTTAGACTAGTTGTTTGTCCATGCTTTAGATATTCTGAAAATAAAACAACAAATATAGTTACAGCTAGAACGTGCTTTAAAATAACAATGCAATTCTGGGAACAAGTAGTCTTAAACTAATCAGAAAAAATCTCAAACATGTCCATTAAAAAATTAGTAGTGGATCACATTACAGATACAGATGTTCGTTTCCACTCCGATGGAGAAAGCTTGTGGTGCGATGGTGAATATTCCAACGGCTAGCAATGTGATAGTCGAGAATGGATCTTCTTCAGCTGCTCCTTGGCTATCTTTTCGATCTTTTTTCCTCCCATAGTCCAGAAACGCTCCTATTCTCCCTTGATTTTTTGATTCTCGGTCTTTTATCCGTCCGAGAAAGAGATCAATTTTCACTTCTGGTCACGGCTTCTTCGGACTCTCGTACTCAATCATCGGTGAGTACTCGGACATCTGAGATAAACACTGTCACCGGTAAGTTATCAATTTATTTTCGGCGTTAAAATTTGGGCCCTTGAAAGTTTTGAGAGAGTTTGATTGGGCCTTTTACTTTATATAACATTGCTCCAAACGACGACTCATTAACAAGCATGGAAATCCAAAACGAAAAGAAATTAGTTCACGCCTAGTCTTGGCTTTATCTATGTTAATTTCATAAAAAAAGCTGATGTGCAATTCCAAACATACATCATAATTCATAACAGCAAAGAATGGTTCCCGATTTTTTAAGGACAACAGTTTTATTTTTTGAATAGGGTACAAGACAGAAAGACAAGCAACTTACACCACAACAAAGGAAAGAAATCGAAAAACAATAAAAACAAAAACAAATTGTCAATTTTAACAAGTACTGGATCATACAACTTCAATGAACATAAGGTAAGTGCTCTCTTTTAGCTACTTTCTTTCTCTTGGATGAGCATTGAAAATATTGAAGACAAATAGAAATTTCAAGATATAAATACCAAAGAGACCGCCAGGAAGGCTAGGTGTTGGTAGTAACACGTGATGGCCAAGCATAAAGAGCATTAGAAAGATTATGGATGTTATGGTGGATTGGTGGGTTTGGGAACCTTGGGTACATTATTTATATTTGGATCCATTTAGACCATTAAAAGAAAAAAACTAAATATAATTAAATGGATGAACTTTATAATTAAATAGGTATCCATCTATATTCATTTATTATATTTTAAAAGGATCTTTTTTATCTTAACAATTAAAATTGGTGTATAAATTAAAAAATGGTAAACAAATATAATAAAATCATTACGTTTATAACCAAAATTTTCTCGTTAAAAACGCAATTCCACAATTTTTTCGTAATTATACGATTTCACAAATTTCTCGTTAAACAACATGAGTCCGCATTATTCCCGTCTAAAACATGGTTTTACAATTTTCTTGCTAAAAATATGACTCTGCAATTTTTCCGCCAAAAACATGATTCCACATTTTTTTTGCTACAAATGTGACTTCGCATTTTCTCCGCCAAAAATGTGATTCCACAATTTTTTCTTTCAAAAACACGGTTTACAATTTTCCCGCAAGAAATGTGAATCCGTAATTTTCCTGCAAAAAACGTGATTTCACAATTTTTCCGCCAAAAACCGTGATTCCGCATTTTCTCCGCCAAAAATGTGATTCCACAATTTTTCTGTCAAAAACACGGTTTTACAATTTACCCGCAAGAAATGTGAGTACGTAATTTTCCCGAAACAATGTGATTCCGCAGTTTTTCCGCCAAAACATGATTCCGTAATTTTATCGCCAAAAAAATACAGTTTAATTATTTTCTTGCCAGAACGTGAGTCAGCAAGTTTCCCGCCAAAAATGTAATTCCATGATTTTTTGGTAAAAATATGGTTTCACAAATTTTACCGCTAATAATTTTACAATTTTTCCGCCAAAAATACAGTTTCAAATCTATAATTATTAATTAACATATAATTAGTAATTAGTTTTGTAAAAAATCACATCTAAATATCTAACTTAAATGGGGTTAAATGGGCATGATATTTTTGGTAGAGTTAAATGAACGAGTTATATAGATCTGAAACTTATATGGGTTATATGAGTTTGAGGTTAAATGGAATTGATTTAAATGAAATGGATTTAAATGGGGTGGGTTAACCCATATTAATATCCCTAACGGTTAAAACCGTGATTACATACTGTAATTGTAGAAACAGATGGAAAGTCCTTTTTTTATCCAAAATATTCTTATCACCTCGATTACATATAGGCCTGAGATTATTATTCGTTATCCACGGATATCCGGATCCGGGATTCGATCCGAAAAACCGGATATCCAAGGCGGATACGGATCCGAATAGTGAAATTTCGGATCCGGCGGATCCAGATACGGATAATAGAAAAATTTGTTCCGGATTACAAATATCCGGTTTTTTTTTTTTTGCAAATATAATTCTATTATTTACTATAAATCAACTTGGACTTCTTAAAATTGGACTAAATATCCGGCCCAACATAGTTTTTTTCTCTGATCTTCCTCAAATATCATATTTTTCTTAAACAAATACGGATACGGATATCCGTTTTTTTTTGCGGATATACGGAATCCGGATATCCAGATTTTCGGATACGAATCCGGATAGTAAAATTACGGATCCGCCGGATACATATACGGATACGCCGGATATCCGGATCCGCTCAGGCCTAATTACATAATGTAGCCAAGTTTACATACCCGAATAAAATAAAAATAAAATAAAACCTAGATACTTATTGTTCTACCCATGGGCTGCATTATACACACATGCAAAGCAGGACCTTAACTTGACTTCTGACTGAAACTTGACGCAAGAAGGAAGAGAGGCTTACCGAGTGGAGAAGGATATCAGACAGACAAGAGGATTTGCTAAAGCTTTGCTGAAGAGAGACTCTTAATGCATACCTTAATTTCTATTTATATTATCAACATAATCTTTAATTAAACAAATAGAAAAAAAAAATCAAAACCAATAATTCAAAGTAGTAGTCATGAAAACAATAGTGCTGGAAGATAATGGAATCAATTTATCACTATCAGTGATTCAGTATCATGTGTATGAAGACGACAAAGAAAAAAGTATCATATAGTAGTATTTGAAAAGCCTAGTTCTTATTTTTCTACCCATGGGCTAAATTATACACATGCAAATGAGGCCTATACACTTGGCCTTTAATCTATACGGCACTATCCTCCAGACCAATCTACACAAGATGTAACCCAACACAAACTCCTCAACATTAAGCAACTTTGATTTGTTTCCAACACAAATGTACATTTCTTTGACTATCTTTCCTTACACTTAAAGAAAGTGAACAGTAGAACCAAGCTCTAGTTATGAGAACCTAAAACAAGAAAAGACACAGAACAACACAACACATAGCGAAGAAGAAGATTCTTCCCAGCGATTTATCCGCTTGCATTATCCGCCTCCTCATCCTCGGCCCGCTTGTCCCTGCGAGATTGTAAGTGTCTGGATACGAGAATCTATCCATCACTTGTGTTCCAAACAACCTCGTAGCTACCATTTCTCCAACCATCACCATCACTGGATCCAAAACAGCAGAGTATGATAAACTGTTTGAACTCATCACCCCTGAGACAGGGTAGTAACCTTCCTGTGGGCTATTGAAATGAACCCGTTGTGATAACCGCAGGTCAGTACCGGGATAAGGTGAATTTGGCATTTCAAGCCGGTAAACCGGTCCTAATGGTCTTCTAGGCACACTGGCTTTACCTTCTTCCTGGGTTGTGCAACGGCCTCTGCCATACAAAGGAACCAAAGTAGAATGAGACACTTTGGATTTACAAACAGGACACTGTCTATGTCTTTGGTATTCATCACTTGTTGAGAAAGTTTGTACATCAAGCCATTTGTGAATACAGGGCCAGCAGAAGAGGTGACCACAGAGAGTCACAACGGGTTCTTGCACGGAGTCTAAGCAAATATTGCAGTCGAAATTCGAATCATCAGAAGGAACCGAGACTGAGATGGGTTCAGGTTTTTTGCTCTTGAAACAAAATGCACCTTCTCCATAGAGTTCTCCAAGTATAGCAGCATCTTCAAAAGAGGCCATTGGTCAAAAATCCTGAAAATAAAAATGATTAGATCCTGATGAATGCAATATGTTATAAGGAAACTAAGGTATCAATAAGATTTACAAGTGAATCACACAAAGATAGCCTATTTTTATCCAGATGAGAATTAGGTTATTCGGAAAAGTGTAACGGATTAAAAAAAAAAATCCAGAAAATCAAAAAATTATGAGGACCTAAAACATTATTCGAAGAACCTTCAAAATTTGACATTTTTGAAACCGACGAGCAGATTTTTAGCTATATACAGATAAGAACTTGGGATTGGAAGTAAGAATCTTCCGAAAACTCGTAACTCGATCATCAAAATATTCCCTTGATTATCGTCGGATCAAATTGAGCTAAAGAAAACAACAAATTCGATAAATTCTATAGCAGCCCAAAAAAGACAAAAAGAGAGACAACAAGCTCATCACCTCAACGAAAGTTCAACACCAATTCAAATCTAAAGGGAATACAAAAACCCAAGTCAAAAGACCAAAAATTTCTTGAAGAGTGTGTGTAAATACGCAAATGCGCGCATATAGGAACAGTGAAGAGAGAGATTTAGGGATACGAACCAGACAATCGGCGGCGTTTGAGGGAAACCCTAAGCGACTGTGTCAATGGCTGATTAGAGCAGAGAAGAAGACATTAAATAGAGAGAGAGAGAGAGAGAGAGAGAGAGAGAGATACAGAAAAGAGAATGAAGCGGAGAGGAACAAAATCTGGTTTTTGTAGAAGCGAGCGAGCGAGCGAGAGAGAGAAACAGTAAAAGAGATTCCCATTTATTTATATCCTGAAAAATTAAATAAAATAAAGATATTATGCCTCGAAATCGAGAACGTAATGATCTATCTCTTCACTGACGTGGTGATGTGAAAGATACGTCACAATTCCATTTAGATAAACTATCTATTTCATGTATATCTTTTAACTTGTATTAAAATAATCCAGTTTAGTTTGATAGATACGCCTGAGGTTTTATTGGCTAGTGGTTTTCTATTTCAGCAATATTTAATTAAATATTAAGCTCAAATGTGGTTTATTAAATCAGTTAAATTATTTTCTCAAATTTCGTTGTAACATTGTTCGTGTTGATTACCTGCTCAAAAAGCTTTAAACATGTTCTATTTTTTGTCCATGTAAGTTCCTAATATCCGGATTGGTTTTCCCTAAAGTCATAGATCTTGTACTATTGTACAGTGAAAACATTCATATGCAATCAAACAATGTTGGGAAACAAATCACGATGAGATATACACAAATTACATACCATAAATCTCTTAAATTTGGTTGCCATTGGTGCATTGGACCCGCACATATAAGCCATATATATTCATACATATACGATAAACACCAAATGTTTATGTGGAAGTAATACATAATCCAAAAACAACATCTATTATTTCTTTTTTTACTTACTTTTTTTTTTTTTTGAGTGATCCACTTTTTACATACTTGAGAAAATCGAGAGATTTACGTCTTCAACTAAAATACGTCTCTGTTGGGTTTTAATATGTAATGGTGAACTAATATAGAGTTTACTTGCATCACAAACACTCGTTATCTTCTAAGTAATTTGGTTGGGTGCAAAAAAAAAAAAAAACATCTATTATATATATGTCATACGGTATGACTCATACCGCTTCTTTTTAGCTGCATTGCATAATTGCATTCACCCTAAAAAATGTTATTTTTAGAAGGGAAGCAAAAAAATGTTTGTGCGTTTTAATAAATCAAAATTTTGTGAATGTTGACTATATAAGATCGTCGCATATATTCCTAAATCATAAGTAAAAATGAAGAAGAAGACGTAAGCTCACTAACCAATGATTAATGGAAGAGAGATTGTTAAAACTCTTTTTTTTATTACTATTTCTTAAAACAAAGAAAAGGACTAATGAGAGGTGGAAGATGGCTCTCTTCACGCTTTGCCAAACCTTCCAACTAACGATACATCTCACTAAACAACCATCACGAGACATGCATTCTGATTCTGTTTTGTTTTTTCTGGATTTTTGTTTTACTAATATCTTTTTTCTATTCATATTAAGTATCGTATTAAATTTAAAATTTTGTTTTAATAAGTATCGTTTTATATTTTTGATGTAAATGTTTGATTAGATTTTTATTTTTTCTGTTATTTTCTTATATTAATTAATAAAAAATTGTATAATATATTATTAAAAATAAAATAAAAATTTTAATTGTTTTTTTAATAAGTGTGCAAAATTTTAAATTATATTTAATATGAATAGAAGAAATTAGATATTTTAGTTATTGGATTATTTTAAAAATAAATTGGCAGCAGAATCTTGAGTTTTTATAATCCATTTTCTTTATGTGATTAGGCGCAAAAAAACAATTAAATTTATGGGGATTTGTGGTATCATCGGACTAATTCTCCTGACGCGTGGACCAGTTCCTTTCTCACTTCTTCGGGAAGTAATTGGTGTGATTGGTTTGATTTATTTATTCAATAGTATCTTGATACACGTTATTTATTTTCGTAGATTAGTTCCAATCTAAACTGTAACAGGATGAAAACACATTTATCGTCAAACATGAAAGTTGAACAATGATATTTAAATAATTCCCTTATCTATAGTTTATTTAGTAAGAACATTAATACAAAGCTTTAAATAATATATAATGTTTATCTAACAGAATTGACTATCGAAAATATATCCACCGTTTTTAATGTTTTCTTATTTATTTAATCAAGCTGCAGTTTGTTTGGTAGGAGAATATGGCCGACAATCACAATCAAACGATTAAAACATTGTCCGCTTGTTAATTTTAAAACATCGAAGTCTTCGTATAATTATGCCTTATCAAACAATCTAAGAACCTTAAGTGGGGTTAGGTTTCACGAAGTTGTCCGATATCGACTTGATTTGTTTCAATATTTCACACTTGTTCTTATTTCGATCATTATGCTTATGTTCCATTTATAATTGCCGTCATGACTTCTTAATTAGGTCGCGAAAGTTGACACAAACAAAAGCATTTGTAAAGTACAGATGATGATATTATAATGAAAACAAAAGTCACACGAAAATGCATATATAATAGTCCAATGGTAAATATGATAATATTATAAAACCGGTTCGTGCACCTTTCTTTTGACCTTATCTTCAGCCTAAATATATAATTCTCAAATAGAGGACGGCAACAAACATAAAAGATAGACATTACCAATAGAGAGGTTTCATCCGATTTACGATTTAGTTCAATATTTGATTTTTTTTTTTGCTTTGGGGAATATTTGGTTTTTCAAGCATAGAAACCAATATGAAAGTGATTCTATTTCTACCTCGTATAAGTTTGCAACGTATTGTTTTTTATCTTTTTTTTTTTTTTTTTCAGCAAAGACATTTTTATTGATTAAACCAAAACATTCGTTTCTTCGACAACAAATTAATATGGAATGCAAATGGATACTAAAATAAAGTTATATTTTAACGTCTCTTGCCAACAAAACCGTTTTGCTGTTGCATGTCCGAGTTTGGCATGCAGATTCTATGTAGTATGTAAGAAGTGTTGATTTAAGATTTAATTGGATCGATTGGGCCGAGTCTAACTTTTCTTTACTCGCGATAAGTGGTCCGACTTCAGTCCATCCAGGTTGTTGGGTATAGGCTTCGCCCTTCCCCACCAAAAAAACTCATCCAATAAAGTCGGCCCAATTACTGTGCAGTAAACGACGAGGGGCAGATCCGACGTTTACCCTTCGTCTCAACTTAAGTACGGAATTACCCCTGCTAATCTCTATAAAAGAAAAGTTAGGGAACAGTATTAGGGGGATCAGATCTTTTTGGGAGAAATACCCCTCGACTTAGAAACATAGAGCGAGCAAGATAGTTATAAGCCGAACCACGTTCGCCTCATCTTGAACCTATTTTTTTGAGTCGATCTCACTTGTAAAAGAGCAACACGCTCGACCCAATATGTATTGAGATTAATACATTAATATAACGTCGTCCGACGACCATTCTACTCGCACTATCTTTGCCTTCTCACTATTATCATTATTTGTTTGATTGGATCCCAACCATCAACAATTGGCGCCGTCTGTGGGGACTATTCGAGTTCAACCTACATAGTAAGAGAAGACGAAGGCTTACGTTCACGAGTGCGAACCACCAGTCTATCTGAAACTAAATGGGGAAGCGCTCCGGAAAAGCAATAGTCGGACGATCGAGTCCCTCAAGCGAAGCGACAATACCGGGATCGCTACCGCAATGGGCTCACAGAGCTACAACCCAAGCAAAAGACACTCATCCTACCCAGCGGGGCGAGGGGACTAGCTAACAGCAAAACAGGCCCACCGTCCAGCGACCCGAGAAAGAAGGAAGTCAGCCCGACACATCAACCCCACCCGAGGCTCGACCAACCAGGTCAAACAATCTACCAGCAACAGCCATCCACGGCACGCCGGAAGCAACCTCGAGTGCGCATATAGGCGACCTTTTTCAAAGCATACTGGAGCGCATGAACGCCCAAGAGGCAAGAATCGCCAACCAGTTCAAAACTCTAACGGACGCCCAAGCGGCATCCCAAGAGGAAATCAATCGCCTCTGCGCGGCAGGCGTACCAACGATGCGTCTGGCGCCCCGGGCGAACGCCACCCGCTCACGCCTCGACGCGTCCTGTAACAACAGCCCCAGTGGCCTCAACAGGCAAGCGCCTAACACAGCTGCCTACACCACTGATCGGGCCGAGACCGGCAGGCCTCGAGCCATCGCGGAGCAGTACCTCGAAGATTATACTGCCGCCAGAGATAAGGAGATCGACGATATGAAGGAGCTCCTTCGCGCAATGTCTTCCAAAGTTCATCGCGCGACCAGCTCGGCCCCTGAACTCGAAAAGGTATTGGAGGACACCCAGCGCTCGCCCTTTACCACCCGAATAACGAACACACCACTGCGACACAAGGGGAAGATCAAGCTCCCCCCTACGACGGAAGAAGCGATCCTTAGCAATTCCTAACCAAATTTGTGGTAGCAATCGCACGAGCGCGGTTCGCTGAAGAAGAGCAGGACACCGGTTGCTGCCAACTCTTCGTCGAGCAGCTCAGTGGCGCGGCGCTCAGTTGGTTCACACGGCTAGAGGCCAAATCGATCGACGCTTTCTACCGACTAAAAGCCGCCTTTCTAAAATAGTATTCAATGTTCATCCAAAAGGGAGCGACCAATGCCGACTTATGGACCATTACCCAGGGACCGAAGGAATCCCTGCGGGAGTTCATCGAACGGTTCAAAGAGGTCGTCTCCCAAATCGATGTACCCGACGATGCGGCGATCGCCGTCCTCAAAAACGCCACATGGTACGAATCAAAGTTTCGTGAAGATTTGTCCCTCAACCAGCCCGCCTCACTTGTCGACGCCCTACACCGCGCCTCGCGCCACATCCTCGTCGAGGAAGAGAAAGCCGCGATGACTAAAAAGCACGCCTCTAAGGCAACCTCTGCCAAAGCAAAAGAGGAATACTTCGAGCCGCGACAGCATTATGACGCAGAATACGCTAAAGAGGAGCGCGGCAGGAAACCGGCGACCTTTTTCGTCGGCTCACAAGACACCAGGCCGCCACAGCCATGGAACAAATACATCCGCAACACTGACGCTAAAGGTGCCCCACCCCAAGGGCAACAACCATTCTGCGACTTCCATAAGAAGCCCGGCCACTCGACCCACGAATGCCAGTACATGCTCAGTCAACTCCTCGCCAGATACAAAAACGGGGACATATGCATTGACCCCGGAAGACCCATGGGTCGGGGACAAGGAAGAAACGACCGACGGGACAACCAAGTCGTTCAACTAGCCCACAATGAAGATCGACGTCCCGATAACGAACCATCGCACGCCCAGGAAGACGGCGTCACCGCGGCTGATTTCGAGCCACTAAAGCGGGTACGGGATGACAACGAACCCATTCCCATCCCACGTCGACGGATCAACATGATCATGGGTGGCCTGACGAACTGCCACGACTCAGTCCAATCAATCACAACTCACCGCCACCATGCTGAGAAAGCAGCCACTTGGCCACGCGCCGTCACAGCTGAAAGAGACCCAATCATCTTCACGGACGCCGACACAATGTGCGTCGACATGCCCCATAACGACCCCCTGGTCGTCATACTACTCGTAGGAGAAAGTGAAGTCACGAGGGTGATGATCGACACCGGCAACTCCGTCAATCTCATATTTAAGGAGGTACTTCGAAAAATGGAGATACCCGACCGCAGCATCAAGCCCTCAAGTCGGCCACTAACCGGCTTCGATGGCGACACAATCATGACGATAGGGACCAAAAAGCTCCCCATTTTCGTCGGGGGTACAGTCAACTGGGTCAAGTTCGTGGTTATTGACCGCCCGGCCGTGTATAACATAATTCTCGGTACACCTTGGATCCACCTCATGAAGGCCGTCCCATCGTCGTACCACCAATGCGTCAAGTTTCCCACGCCAAGAGGAATTTGCACGTTAAGGGGAAATCAGCAGCTAGCTCGGACCTATTTCCTCATCGAACTCAAACTCACCGACACAGCATCGATCCACAGTCTCCCGTCTGCCGAAACAGAAAAGATCGCCCAAGCAGCATCAACCTCAGCGGCCCCGAGCGCTCAGACAATCGACACTACTCCCTTGCAATAGCAATTACAGAAACTTGCGTTAGAGTTCGAGAACCTCACACTCAAAAGCGCAGTAGCGGCAACCAAGCTAAGCGCTACTGAGCAAGTCAATATCGACGCGACCGACCCAGAGCTTACGCATCGGCCTCAACATCAGCACCGACGTACGGACCGCGCTTGTCAGCTTTCTCACAAAAACGTCTCCACCTTCGCTTGGTCAATCCACGATATGCCGGGAATAAGTCCAACGATAACCTGCCATGAGCTCAACGTCGACCCAACGTACAAACATGTAAAACAGAAACTCCGAAAGCTCGGTCCAGAGCAGTCTACGGCCGTCAACGAAGAAGTCGACAAGTTACTAAAGGCCGGGTTGATAATCGAAGTTAGCCAACCCGGTCGTCGTAAAAAAGAAGAATGGGAAGTGGCGAACATGCATCGACTTCACCGACCTTAACAAGGCTTGCTCAAAGGATAGCTTTCCGCTCCCGCATATCGATCGACTCGTAGAAGCTACAGCGGGCAACGAGCTCCTCTCCTTCATGGACGCCTTCTCCGAGTACAACCAAATCCTCATGCACCAGAACGACAGAGAGAAAACGTCGTTCATCACCGACCGAGGAACGTATTGCTATAAAGTAATGCCATTCAGACTCAAGAACGCGGGAGCAACGTTTCAACGGTTGATCAATAGAATGTTTGCGGACCAGCTCGGGCGGACAATGGAAGCCTATATCGACGACATGCTCGTCTAATCCCCCAAAGCCGACAACCACGTCGAACACCTGAAACGATGCTTCGAAGTACTTAACAAGTACGACATGAAATTGAATCCAGCCAAGTGCACGTTCGCAGTAACGGCCGGCGAATTCCTCGGCTACATAGTCACCCGGCGAGGAATAGAGGCGAATCCAAAGCAAATCTCGGCAATCATCGACCTCCCCTCCCCATGGAACTCGCGCGAGGTACAGCGTTTGACGGGATGGATCGCGGCGCTGAATCGCTTCATCTCTCGGTCAACCGACAAATGCCTACCTTTCTACCAGCTTCTCAAATCAAATTAAAAGTTCGTTTGGAAAGAGGAATGCGAGGTCGCCTTCCAACAACTCAAGGAGAACCTCTCGACACCCCCAATCCTCGCCAAGCCAGAACCTAGCGAAACACTCTTTCTCTACGTCTCCGTATCGAGCTCGGCCGTTAGCGGCGTTCTAGTCAAAGACAATCGAGGCGAGCAGAGACCGATCTTCAACATCAGCAAAACCATGGACAGTGCCGAGCCGCGCTACCCAACCATGGAGAAATTAGCTTTGGCTGTAATCACCTCGGCACGAAAGCTTCGCCCGTACTTCCAATCTCACTCAATCGTCGTCCTCACAAATCAACCGTTCTGAGCTATACTCCATAGCCCTAGCCAGTCAGGCCGCACCGCTAAATAGGCTGTTGAGCTCAGTGAATACGATATCGAGTACAAAGGGCGGACGTGCACAAAATCCCAGCTCCTAGCCGACTTCCTCGTCGAACTCCCCCCGGATCGACCGCCAACAACTGACTCGAACGTCGAAGAGCTGGACTGGTGGGCTCTACACGTCGACGGTGCATCCTCCTCGTATGTATCAGGAGTTGGCATTCGCCTTGAATCGCTCCACCAAGAAATCATGGAACAATCCTTCAGGTTGAACTTCCAAGCCTCGAACAACGAAGCAGAGTACGAAGCCCTCATCACAGGCCTCCGCCTTGCTTTGAGCTTGGGTGTCAAACACATCCACGCCTTTTGCGACTCCCAGCTCGTCGCAAACTAGTATAGCGGCGACTACGAAACAAAGAACGAAAGGATGGACGCGTACCTAAAAATCGTCAAGGACCTTGCCGACCAATTCGACAAGTTTGAACTTACAAAGATCCCCCGCAGCGATAACGCCGCTGCAGACGCACTCGCCACACTCGCTTCAACGTTGGATCCCGATATAAAGCGAATCATACCCGTCGAAAGCATCGACAAACCCAGCATCGCGGTGACCGACGTGATCTGCTCCATCAGCACGCAAGAACCCGCCGAAGACGCAAACGATTGGCGAATCAAAATACTCACCTACATACACGATGACGAGGTACCTTCAGACAAGTGGGCCGCACGACGACTTCGCACAAAAAGCGCCAGCTACGTAACCCTCGACGGCAACCTCTTCAAAAGAAGCGCGTCCGGCATTCTCCCCGGTTGTTTGGACAAAGACAAGGCGACCCAAGTCATGAAGGAAACACACGAAGGCACAGGAGGAAACCATTCGGGCAGCCGCGCATTAGCTCTAAAGATAAAGAAGCACGGGCATTACTTGGCAACCATGATCGCCGACTGCGAGAAGTATGTGCGGAAGTGCGAGAAGTGCCAACGCCATGCACAGAAAATTCACGCCCCAACCGAACTCCTCCAAACGTCGACCCCGCCCTATCCCTTCATGCGATGGGCGATGGACATCGTCGGCCCATTGCCTACCTCCAGGCAAAACAAATACATCCTGGTCATGACGGATTACTTCACAAAATGGGTCGAGGCCAAAGCGTACGCCCAAATAAAGGCAAAAGACATCCAGAACTTCGTCTGGAAGTACATCATATGTCGACACGGCTTGCCATACGAGATTGTAACAGACAATGGAACGCAGTTCACATCAACACAATTCGAAGATTTCTGCGCCGGATGGCGAATCCGCCTCAGCAAGTCCACCCCAAGATACCCGCAAGGCAACGGCCAAGCAGAGGCAACGAACAAAACAATCCTCGACGGATTAAAAACACGCCTCGACGAAAAAAAGGGAGCCTGGTCCGACAAACTCGACGGCGTCCTTTGGTCTTACCGCACAACCCCTCGAGCAACGACCGGCCAGACACCCTTCTCTCTAGCATACGGAATGGAAGCAGTTGCTCTAGCCGAGGTCAGCATAGCTAGCCTACGACGATCGATGCTCATACATGATCCAGACCTCAATGCTAAAATGCTCATCAACACGATGGACATGATCGAAGAGCGCCGCGACAAAGCACTCCGACGCATCCAGAACTATCAGAACGCAGCAGCAAAATTCTACAACAAGAAAGTAAAAAACAGACACTTTTGTGACGGCGACCTCGTCCTACGAAAAGTTTTCACGAACACAGCCCAGGTCAACGCCAGAAAGATGGGCGCAAACTGGGAAGGTCCCTATCAAATATCCAAAGTCGTTAAACCAGGAGTCTACGAGCTGATGACGATGAGCGGCACACCAATCCCTCGATCGTGGAACTCCATGAACCTAAAACGCTATTACTACTAAATCTGAGACGCTCATACAACGATCCCTACTTTGTATAAATATGAACTACGTATGGTTTGATCCCGTTACGGGTACGTAGGCAGCCTCCGGGCGCAGCTATTACTCTATAAAAAAAAAAGGGTTTTCCCCCACGACTTAGTTCGAAACACATCGGCGCCCTGATCAGGCGACCGATACTAAAAACGCGTTGAGCAATAGCGCACACTTCAGCCTGAGGATGAATTTCCCAGCAGTCAGGGGCATCTAAGCCGAGCCCGTCCTCGCACAAACCTTCCACACACGATCGACTCCGTAAGCCGGGCCCCGGCCCGCACGAACGGTATACACGTCGGATATATACAGGATAAGCCGAGCAAGACGCTCGCACCTATTCTATAAACACAAGGTAAGTCGAATACTAAGGTTCGCACCTACGCAAAACATACTTAGAATTTATTTCGAGTATCTTGCACAAGCCGAGCACGACGCTCGCCCCTAGGTGTACACGCAGCACAACGCTTGCACCTACAACGACTATACTTCCAAGTGTCCAACTTTGCGCGCACCAACGCCGCCTTAAACGCACAATCCGATCGCGCTACCAACAAGTTCATACCAAAAGAGAATCTCAACACATCGATCTAATTAAAAGCTTATGTCCTTACAAGCATCAGAATAGAGCGGCACAGTCGCCGAGCATTTTCGTAAAAAAAAAAAGAAGAGGGGGAGGAGAGAAGAGAAAGCTATAAACACCCAGAAGCAGCGGAACCCAGAGCGCAATCACCACGCCTCTAGATCACCCTCGAACAGCGCCATACCCTCGTGCTCCTCGACCATACGGTAAAAGCAGTCCGACATAGAGAATATGTTGTTCAAGTCTTGCTTCACCCATTCCTTCGGATGCACCTCGAGTCGCTTGATCTTCCGAATCATAGCCACCGCCCGCTCATCATTCCGGGCTAGCTTCTCTTCTCGGATTATGGGGTTGCGCGGATACCTCTCTTCGATCTCCCCCCTTTGATGAACACGGATATAGTCGAGCTCCCGCACGTAGCCCCTATACTCCTGCTTTATCTATGAACCAACAAAGTAAAGACGCGCGACGAATGAAAGTAAAAAAAAAAAAAAAAACCTCACGAACGTAACTTAAGACGCCCCGCGCAAGGAGTAAAACTTACTAAGATCAGAAACTCCTCCGCCTGTTTTGCATCCAGCCCCCGCAGCGTGGCAATAAAGAGAGTGGGCTCCTTCACTCCCGACGGCCGAAACTCTTGAGCGATCCGCTCGCAACAGCATGGGCACGGCATCCGCAGCCGCGACCTTCTATCCGGATTAATACTAGGAGTCGGACGATAAGGGATCGAAGTGAACGGCCACATTCTCGATTAAGCAGCAAGGCGAGCACGAAAACGAAATCAAGAACTAAGTCGACCTCACCAAGGAGATCTCTCGTCCTAAAAAGGCAAAGTCCTTCCCCTCCCTTTTATAGCAAAATGCGAATCCGGGAAGAACGGCAGGGACATTAAAAGCTCCCAACTGCCGAGACATCAATGCTGCGTACCTTTCCCAGACGAAACGCCTCATTAATTACGAAAAATAACGGCACAAAGAGTAGGCACGTAAAATGAAAAGGCTACCAAAAGCAATCATTACGAACGCACAAGAATGCTACGTTTTCGCGAAAAGGGATTTAACATTAAAAAAAGCGTTCAAAGAATACTTGCCAGGTCGACCGACCAACATCAAAGTCATTACAAACCCAGGAACACAAGGTCGATGTACAAAAAAAAAAAGCAAATCAAAAGATAAAACAATCACGGCGCACTCCCCGCGTCCCCTGAGAACAGTGGTTCGCCCTTGTACTCAGCCGCGAACCGACGGAAACAATTCGGCATCGATAGTACGTTGTCCACCCCGTTCCTCGCCCAATCCTTGGGATGCGCCTCTAGATGTTGCATCCTCCACATGATGCGGACCGCCGCTGCATCATTCTCTACCATCGCCACAGCAAACCCTACAGGATAGCCCGGAAGGTACGCCTCTTCAAGCAACGCTCGCTCCTCACCCACCAGACGGTCGAAGTCGCGCTTCAACCAGTCGTAGCATTCCCGCATCTGAAGAAAGCAACATGAGTAGCTAGTGTTACAAGTATTCGCTCGCCCGATCGGCCGTAACATGGCGAATAAAGGGAACATGACAATCCTAAGTAACAAAGCGCCGAGCCGACGTATAGTCCGGCTTGTCCAACGAGTAGATGAAGAAACTGGGCACTAAGACGATCTCAGTCGGCTGATACTCCTGGATCAGTCGAGAGTTGCATCGCGGACAAAAGTCCAGCGTACCTTCAAAGCAGTCCATACAAACCGCCGAAGTGGCTCAATGAACAACTGTATCTGAAGTCCGAGCCATGACCAACGATTTCTCAGAGAAATAAAAGAAAAGAGTACAGCGGGTGCGTCGAAAGGAAAACAAGGATGAGAAGTGCAGTAAGTGAAGAAGTCTACTGCCTTATAAAGACAGTGAAGCGGTACACCGAAGAGTCGCAACGAATAAACGTCCAATCAATGCAACGTTTCACCTTCGCAACCTTTCGACAAGACACCATATCAAATAAAAGACGTGACTATCGAGGCAACGACAGAACACGCAAGTAAAATCGGGAAATACGCAAAGGCCCCCTTGGGCAAAAACAACGGTTCAACAAGAAAGAAAAACGAAATAAACAAACAGTTACGAGTTCGAATATTACAAAAAAGAAAGAGAGAAAAGAGGGAGAAAAAGACTAAGGCATCTGCTGGGTCGCCTCCTCCTCAGCACCCGCCCCATCAGGAACCACGCCCGCCCCGTCCTCTGGAGCAACTCCCTCTCTCGTTCCTTCAACCAGATCACCCCTCGCACCTTCAGCAACCTCGTCCATTGGTACGTCTTCCTCAGCAGCATTCGGCTGTTCGTCCTCCCCAGCGGTTGGAGCGGGAAGATCGCCCCCTAGATCCCCTCCTGCATCCTCCGCCGGTGCTGAGTCACGAACATCACCCCCTGGTACGATCGACGAGGTGCCTGGAGCTGGAATTTCCGTCGAACGCGTTCGCTTGCGCCCGAGGATCGTGGTTGCCTTAAAATTGCCCTTCGTAACAACAGGTTCGGGCATTCCAGCGATCGTACTCTCCAACTCCACCACCTTGCCGCTAAGATCCGTCACAACATGGGAAGGCACCGTCATCTCGCCATCGCCCTCAAGCGCCTTCAACAATCTCAGCGTACCAGAGATCTGCTCCAGTTGCATCTCGATGAACCTGCGATCTTCCGTCTGCTGGATGTACTCGTGCATCTTATCCAAACGGAGCTGGAAACGTCCCATAAGCTCCTTCGTCGTCTTCCGGCGTGTGGACAGTTCCTTTTCATCTTGAGCCGCCCTCAGCCTCGTCATCTCTGACGCGTGAACTTTTTCCATCTCCCGTAGCTGAGTTTCCAGCGACGTCTGCCGCAGGATAGACTCGCCCATCCTCTCCTCGAAATCAGCCTAATGTGTGGCCAACTCGTCCGCCAGCTGAGCACTGTGCTCCTTCTCCTTCTTCGACGCCTCTCGCTCCTTCTTCAACGCCTCTTGCAACCTCCGCACTTTGGCCCCATCACCCTCCTTCTTCGCGGCCCTTAGTTGCTGGTCATAAAACTGCACCAGCTGGTTCGTGGCGTCGAAAGCCTAGGTCGACCAAGAACAAACGCAACAGATCAAAGGCATCAGTCGAGCACAACCCAAAAGAGGCGTAACAAAACTAAGACAGGAATTACGTAACCCTTACCGAGAAGTAACCCTGTGCCATCGTCTCGTAGAGATCAGCCCGCACAAGCTCATTTGGCTCAATTAACGACGAGGAGTCCCGCCGAAGGTAGCGAAAGAGGTCGGCTCATGCCGCCTTGTTCGGAAGCATCGAACGATCCGTCCAATTATATTGCCAGCGGAACGAATGGTCAACCTCTGCAAGTGGATCGACACGGCCTCGTTTCGAGGAATCTGCTTCGCTGGCACGACGAGTCTCTGGCATGACCCGTTTTTTCGAGGGAGTCACCGCAGACGGTTGCCCCACCTTCTCCTTGTCCTTCCTCTGAACGGGTTTAAGCGACCCCGCATGCGTAGCCTCGACCTCCCTATGGTCGTCCTCCCATCCTGCTGGAGGGTGCAGGTTCTTCAGAGATTTCCCCCAGTCGTCGGACGAGCAGCCGACTTCCCCTTTGCACTAGATCGGTGCTGAAGATGCTCTAAGATGTCTGCATATTCGACTTCCTTATCATCTTCCCGCGAATCCTTGATGCTGAAACAAGCGCGAGTGGCTCTGTAAAAAAAAAAAAAAAAAAAAAAAAAAAGAACTCGTTCGCCTGACCAGCCTTCTTTGCGCCGCTCCGACCTAGCCTTAGACATCTCCTTGCTTTCTGCTGGCCACTCGTCCGACGACTCGCGTCTCAACTTCTCAACGTCGTCGTGAAAATTAGGTGGAGGCGCTCTAATCTTCAGAATGCGATCTACAACACGGCAAAATTAACCCGCAGTCAAAGAAAAGCAGAGAGCGACCCAATAAGCAAACAAGGAATAGAAGCTAGGTCTACCAGGAAAACGGTTCCAACGAGAAAAGAAAGTCATAGAGGGATCCTCGACGGACGACTCATCAATTTTGACAAAAAAATAATATTTTTCCCACAAGGAAAATGTTTCCTTCCCCGAAACGATCTTGTGCTTCGGTAGGGCTCTCACGTAGCGAAGGCATTCCTTGTCCCTCACTTTCGCTATAGTAGTCAGCTCCTCAAAAAAGTGATAACTCATCTTTACCCGACATTTGTCGGCTAAGATAGCAAGGCCCATAGCATTCCGGACCGCCGAAGGAGCAAGTTGGGACAACGCCTTCTGACGCTCGGAGCAATACTGAAGCAGAAAACTAGGAATCGGGAATCTGAGTCCGCAATCAAAGAAATACGACTCATACAAACACATATAACCGCGAGGCGGAGCCCATGGTCGATCCTCGGGTGACGGGGAAATCAGCGAGATACCACTCGACGCATGGTTCAAACTGAGAATCTCCTCCAAGGCCAAACGATCCGACCTCGATGGGCCAATATACCCAAGATAATCCCCTGGACCAACGTACTGCCAAGAGGAGCAGACAAAGCCTCGACCTCCTCAGAAGACGAGGAAGAACCTTCCGACTCGTTAGCCTAGCCATCCGAATCCCTGTCCACAAGATGAGGAACCTCGATCGTTAGACGAGGCGAGCTAGGTCCCGCGCCATTGCCACGAGACAAAACCTCCCTCCTCACCAGCTCATCAGAGGGAGAATCGACGCTCACGGGAGAGGTCGAAGATACTGAGGGAGAACTCAGGACAACCACAGGGGAACGACCCTGAGCAGAATCCTCTGACCCACTAGGGGTACGACCCCTCATGTACTCGTCCAACGACCCAATATATGAGTTGGAGTTTAAAGACATTGTGCGATGTAAGAAGTAAAACGCAAAAAAAATCATAGAAAAGATGCAGCGAGCAGAATACAAGACAAGATAGGAGAGAGGAGTTACCTTTCAGGATGGAAGAGAAAATGAAAATGAGTTACCCGAAACGAGTATTTATACAAAGGAAGCGGGAAGCTAAAACGGCGAGAAGTCACGTCCTCCGAAAAGGTCGCATCAAGCGCAACCGTTCCCGCGCATCTGAGGCAAATCGAGGAAACCCTAGGCAAGAGAAAGGGCGAGCCTAGGAGAGAAAAGCCTCCTTGTTCGGCCCAAGAAAGAGGGGGGACCATTGTTGGGTATGGGCTTCGCCCTTCCCCACCAAAAAAGCCCATCCAATAAAGTCGGCCCAATCACTGTGCAGTCGCCCGATGAACGACGAGGGGCAGATCCGACGTTTACCCTTCGTCTCGACCTAAGTACGGAATTACCCCTGCTAATCTCTATAAAAGAAGAGTTAGTGAACAGTATTAGGGGGATCAGATCTTTTTGGGAGAAACACCCCTCGACTTAGAAACATAGAGCGTGCAAGATAGTTATTAGCCGAACCACGTTCGCCTCATCTTGAACCTATTTTTTTGAGTCGATCTCACTTGTAAAAGAGCAACACGCTCGACCCAATCTGTATTAAGATTAATATATTAATATAACGTCGACGACCATTCTACTCACATTATCTTTGCCTTCTCACTATTATCATTATTTGTTTGATTGGATCTCAACCATCAACACAGGTTTTGGGATATTTGAAAATTTTCTTGGCAGTCTAAAACTATAACTTCATCAACTAATCATATCATTTTTATCTTGTTGAAATTTATAATTTATTTTGTCCATAATATAAAATTGATTTGGGTCGAATTTGCTCCTAGACCGGATCAACAACTCTAGATAAATAACTTGGTTTCGGTCGAATTTGCTCCTAGACCGGATCAACAACTCTAGAAACCCCCCCCCCCCCCCCAAAAAAAAATCTTGTCGGGAACTGTGGATCAGTCCAAAAAAACTCAATTCTTTCGGTTTTAATTCATTTTGTCGTAATTGACATATCCTTATCACACACAAACTAAGGTAATTTTCTTTGCTTATGGAAAATAAAAGAGATATTTCAAAGGTAAATCTCTTTTGCTCGTAGATCGATAAAGGGGTTTTTCAATTTTATATAATCTTTCTTTAGAACATGTATAACCTTTAGCCCCTTTGCGTACATACGCTCATTAGAGTATCATAGAATACAATAAATCTAATACGAAGAGTTTTAGAGTATATGTAACGAACCTTAGCGTATGCTTATCAAAAAAGTTGCAGAACCGAACAATCTTAAGATCGCTCTCATGACCAAAATAAGATTCCACCAATGTTTTCTCAATGCTGTTATTGATCATTGATTACTTTAGTTCCGCATCTCAAAACATCTTCAAACCGGTAAAAATCACATAAAGACATGACATCATATTATTTAATATTTATCCAGGTCTAGATGTTCAGCGATGATGAAAGATACAGTAGAAGAAACAGATAGCTATAAAAAAAACTGAGTTACAGAGAGAACGACAATGAGAGAGACAGATAAGAGATCTTACAGACTCACAGTGAAATTTCATTGCAAGAACTTATCAATGCTAGATGTGAGAGTGGTTTTGGGCACTGCACCTATGATTGTATCCTTCTTCTCACCATTGACAAATATCATGATCGTTGGAATGCTTCTAACTCCGTACTTGCCTGGGGTTGTAGGAGATTCATCAGTGTTTAGTTTGTAGAACTTGATCTTCCCAGTGTACTGTTGTGCTAGATCATTCACGAGCGGGTCAATCATCTTGCAAGGTCCACACCATGGTGCCCAAAAGTCAACCAATACAGGCCCGTCTGCCTTAAGAACTAGAGACTCCCATGTCGAGTCAGTGACCACTGGAACTGCAAGGATCAATAACCCAAATCAACAAGTTATAGCTAAAGCTTTTAAATTAATGAATGAAAGAAAACGAAATTAGCCAAAGAGACAGCTGACCCATTTATCCATCTTCAGCCAAATGGGTATGTTGTATCTAATCTTTACTATAGTAATCTAGAAGAGAAAGGTTTTCTAAACATAATTTTGATAATGAAGTACACAGTATTTTTTGTATATACACATGAATGAAGGGTAAATAGGATGAACTTTGTTTGAATCAAAAGCACTCCAGTGAAGGATAATGCTTCATGTTTTCACCAGAGATGAGAGAGCAATGAATGAGTTTGTAGTTCTTCAATCATATCAATGAGTAGCAATGTAGCAGACATCCCTGATAATCTCACTAAAACACATTGTCATAGGAAAGGACTAACATGTCTTTAAGTCTTAGAAAGCAACAGTAATACAATATTGACAACCAAAATAGCTATCTGCTGGTATAGATCCAAGAATCAAGATATATTTTACTTTAAAGCACAAAATCCACATTGCTATCTCATGAGCCAAAGAACTCAACGTGTTTCTTGTCACAATGTGTATGATCCAACCAAGAAAATATCTGAGTAGGTACCCAACCTAATTATTATGTTGTTCTACTTAAAATTGTGAAAAGAGAAATAGATATTTCCCAACCAAATATCCACAAAAAGAAGAGATCCTAAAATGCAACTTTATTCAATTTTCACGCAACCAGCATGAATTGGACCTCTTAACAGAAACCTCATTTTCAGCAGAAGATTTCTTAAACGCATACTCTCCTAACCAAACTCTTCTTCCAGATTCAGTAATCTGGAACTAATCACAAGTTTTTAGCAGATTACACATTACTATATGCGTAATCAACAACACAAATTCGAGAACCTCAGTTCTAGATTCCCTCACACAAATCAATCATGAACACAAAATCAGTTCATAAACACATTAAAAATCCATCAACAAGCACGAATCAAGCACAGTTAATAACCAAAATCGAACAAGGAAGAGTGAGAAAACATACTATCGGTAGTAGTTTCCTGAGCTTCACATACAACAGCTCTCCGTAGTCGAGAAACCCTAGGATGATGAATCGAGGTCAACGAAGACGGAGAAAGTGAAAGACGGATTCTCAAACCTGATGATTCCGGTAACACAGCGAACATCCGGCGAGAAGAGAGAGAAGCCGTTGGTGAGGATACGATTTTGGTATCGGAACGGAGAGAAATCGGAGGACGAGAGGTACAAGTGAAAGCAGCCATGGTTAGATTGAAGCACGAGAGATTCTCCTAATCCCAAGTGTAAAATAATATCCAGATAGAAAAAATAAAAAGATAACGAAACTATGGAAGAGAAAAAATTAGACAAGTCGAAACTGATGCTAGATTTTTTTTTTACACTCCCCACTGATAACAAACAAATAGAAGTTAAAATATTTCTTTTTTCTGGTTATCAATTTAAAATATTCTTTCTACTCAAAATCAATTAATACGTTGACAAAAAAAAAAATATGCATACACTACGGTTGCGAGAAAAATCGGGAAATGATTTTAAAAAAAAAAATAGAAGGCAAAGAAAATATTTTAAAATTTTTGATTCGTTAGGTATGTTTTACGTTTTGGGTAAAATCGTGCTATGACTTCGAAATCTGTAAGCCCGGAAAACTTTTGAGATATCACTGGGCTTATATTAGGCCCAATTTAAAATTTTATATGTCAGGGTTATTATGGTTACGGTTCATTATTTATTTGTTACGGTTATAATTTTTTTTTAATTATAACTTTAACCATTATGTAAACAGTTAAAATTGTTACGATTAAAACGGTTATGGTTTAACACGGTTACGGTTACCACGGTTACAGTTAATTATGATTTTTTTTTGTCAAGATTAATTATGATTACTATACGATTAATATTGGAGACGAATCCATATGTTTTTTTAACTTTCATAATAAAAATTAGATGATGATCTCATTCGATAAATAATTATCTGATTATATTCTTTTTGTGTGGACATTGAGTATTGCATTGACAAGCATTGTTGGAGGTTTTCGAAATCTGGGTATTGGTTCGAAACATAAAAAATTAACATTAAATACATAACGAAAATAGGATTAAAAATAATTTAATATGAAAATGTTTGATTACTTACGAATTACTCAAATTGTTGTACTGTTTTTAATAAGATGAAAAAGTATGTAATTTCGAGCCACGTATCATTATAACTTATTTGTTTTTGGAAGAAAACCATTTTTCGACATAGATTTCTTCATATGCGGTATTTTGTACTTGTTTCTAAAATTTTCTTTACATTGTACACATGTACAATTATATTTTCTAAACTTTTAATCATGCAGTTAACCGTATGGTTAATCATACGGTTAACCAACGGTTTTGATACGATTACGGTTAATAAACGGTTACAGTTAATATAATTTTTAACCGTAACTAATTTATTTTTACGATTAACGATTACGATTTTTAACTGTTATATATTGTTACAGCTCAGTTACGGTTGGTAAACTGTCCGGTTACGATCCGAAATATGGGTTACAGTTTGATTTTGTACAAGCATGCGTGCATATTCGCATTTCGGCATTTAGGATATAGCAAAGCGAGAATTATGGATCGTATATGTATACATGTTCTCATAATGTTTTTTTCTTTACTTTTTAAAATTAAGAACATGAAAACTAATAAAATCCAAAAGCTGACACATATAGGTATAGTATGATTGTCTACGGGTGGTTCCTTTGAGAGTGGCTAGCAACTAGCAACCGTGATCACATGAGGAGGCGCTCGTATAGTGCGACAAGCGATGAACGACAGTCCAAATATTTAGCCACTGAGTTATTCAATGATGCGTTTGAAATTTTAGCGACAAGGTTGCAGCGACTATAAAACATATTTTAACGATTCGTCCCTTATTTTAGTTGCCAACAACTACTAAACGAATAAACTTTTTAGTCATTTGTATTAGTATTGATGTATTATAATTGGGTCGACCTATATCCACACAGGATGATCAATATAAGAACCAAACCATCCGACTTTCTGCCCAAATACACATATCACCCAACTTACATCTTTTTTTCACCCATTTTGCAACTTACATCCTATTTCCACATAATTCTGGGATTAATCGGTTTAATCGTTAATCGGCTCAACTTACCCAACTAATTACGTTTAACTCAAACCCTAAACCGATATTAACCTAATTAAACCATACCCACTAACCCGATTTAGCTCAAAATCCCCAAATCGAAGAACCCTAATTTTCAAAATCCCCAAATCGAAGAATCCAGATTCTTTCAGATTCTTTCTCATGGCGTTAGTTCCAGTGAACCATGTTCCAATTGACGATGAACCTGACGACGAAAACTTGGAGGACCAGGCTGCACGAAATGAGTACAACCTCGATGTAGCCATGGCGGAGTTTGTTGACGAACCGCCGATTCGACACAATGTATATCCCGATAGTGAAAGCGATGAAGAAGAAGAGGTTCACAGGAGAGATGGCAACAATTTCAACCACAGGAATGGGCATTTATACATTGGGCAAGTCTTCTTCAACAAAATCGCTTTTAAGGAAACAGTCCTCGACAATGCACTTCACTCTGGTCGGAACATCAAGCAGTACATGTATGATAAAAGGAAGATAGGGTATTGTTGTGTAGGAAAGGGTTGTAGCAGGAGGGTCTATTGTTCGATGCATGCTAAGACTTCTAAGTGGCAAGTTAAGGTATTGAAGAATGTGCATATCTGTACACCTAATGGGGTTTGTGAGATGATTAAAGTGCCTGTAATTGCTAGACTTTTCGTTGATAAGATCCGTGAAGCTCCAGATTACTACATGCCAATGAAGATAGAAGAACTTATGTTTGAGAAATGGAAGATTAGTCTGTCAAGGCCGCAATGTCAGAAAGCTAGACAAAAAGCTTTGAAGTGGATAGATAAAGAGTATGATCAGCAGTTCACAAGGCTTAGGGATTTTGGTGCTGAGATAGAGGTATCAAATCCAGGATCCTCAGTGGAGATTGATACAATGACTAATGAGGAAGGTTTGGATATTTTCAATAGGTTTTATGTGTGTTTTGACACGATTAGAAGGACATGGAAGGATAGCTGTAGGCCAATGTTAGGAGTAGATGGATGTTTCTTAAGGTGAAAAACTAAAGGTCAGTTATTGGTAGCCTTAGGGAGAGATGTAGACAATGCCATATATCCAGTGGCATGGGGTGTGGTGCAAGTGGAGAATGGAGCTAACTGGTTGTGGTTTGTAAACAAGATCAAGGTTGACTTGGGATTAGAAGATGGTGAAGGATATATTTTGGTCTCCGATCGTCAGAAGGTATGTTTTGATTGAATTTGTTTGTGATGTTTTGATTGTGTTTGTGATGTTTTAAGTTTTGATTGTGTTTTATAATCAGGGTTTGATCAGAGCTGTGGAGCTTGAACTGCCTAAGATTGAGCATAGGATGTGTGTCAGACACATCTATGCTAATCTAAAGGCAAAGCATGGTAAGAAGACTCAAATGAAGCCTTTTCTATGGAATCTAGCATGGAGCTACAATGAGGCAGAGTACAGAGAAAATTTGAAGAGGGTTTGAGATTATGATACAGGGGTTTATGAGGATGTATTGAAGACGAATCCTTTGACCTAGTGTAGAGCTTTCTTCAAGCTTGGTAACTATGTTGATGATGTTGAGAACAATTCAACAGAATCCTTCAACAGCTCCATAGTAAAAGCAAGGGAGAAGCCACTGGTGCCTATGTTGGAGATGATTACTCGACTTGCAATGGTTAGGATTGCCAAAAGAAGTGCTAGATCTCATGATCACAAAGGGTTGTGTACACCGTATGTTGAAGCCTTCCTTGCATCAGAACATGCAGAAGCTGCAGAGTGTAGGGTTCATAAAAGCACGAACAGGATGTTTGAAGTGATCTTTTCTGGATGTTCATACCGTGTTTGCTTGGACCAGATGAGTTACAGCTGCAGAAAGTGGGATGTTACAGGGATACCTTGTCACCATGCATATGGTGTGATACTTAAGTTAAAACTTAAGGCTGAAGACTATGTATGCCACTGGTTTAGGACAGCAAAATAGAAAAGTAACTACACTGAGGGTCTAGTGCCATTAAGGGGTGCAAAGTTTTGGCCTACTGGATATGGTGCTGATGTGCATCCTGCCCCTGAGCCTCCACAACCTGGAAGGAAAAAGAAGACAAAAAAGGTCAAAAGAAAGAAGGGCAGGAATGAGTCCTCCTTGAAGAAGCAACCACAGATGTTGAAAAGGGTGATGCACTGTGGGATATGTGGCGTAGCTGGTCACAATGCCAAGAAACATAGGAAGAAGGATCATGTAAGGCAATTGTGTACTATGTGTCTGTTTTTAGCATTTTGTTGCTTGTTAGTTACCTTGTACTATGTGTCTGTTTTTATAGGTACCTGAAGCTCAACAAGGAACTCAATGTGAACCTTCACAGGGAACTCTCACACAGTCAACTCAATGAGGTTAGATTGATATTAGATGAACCTTAGCTGGTTTTGGTTTGTAGATTGGTCTGTTTTTAGTAGACTGTGATCAGATTAATCGGATTTGGTATGTTTTTGGCTGTGGTTGAGTCTGTTTTTTGGTCTGTAGAAGAAGCTTTGTTGTATCTGTTTTTCAAGCTTCTTCTACTTAATCAAGCTTATGTAACCATGTTTATGTATCTGTGGTTGGGTCTGTTTATGTAATCTTCAAATTTTCAGACATGTTGTATTGAATGCATTTACTAGATTTTCAGATTTTCAGACATTATCATTTTGTATTGAATGTCGTGGATTCGATGTTAGACTCGAAGAACCAGAAGCAATGCTCGTTTTGAATCAGTTGTTAAATCGGAATCGAAAATCAGTTGTTAAGATAAGGGTTTTAATCAGAATCGGAAATCGGGTTAAAATCAGAAATCGGGATCGGAATCGGAAATCGGAATCGGAATCGGAATCGGAAATTAGAATCGATAATCGGAATCGGGAATTTGGGTTGGTCGGGTCTGGTTTTAATCGGGTTTTAAATCGGGTATTAAATCGGTTTCTTAAATTGTTTTATTGATTTCGAAAGCCGATTTACGATTGAACCGATTAATCCCAGAATTATGTGGAAATAGGATGTAAGTTGCAAAATGGGTGGAAAAAGGATGTAAGTTGGGTGATATGTGTATTTGGGCAGAGGGTCAAACTTCGGATGGTTTGGTTCTTATATTGATTATCCTGTGTGTATATAGGTCGTCGACCCATTATAATTTAAGTTTATGGTGGTGTGGTCTCGAATCTCAAAACATTTTATAAAAAAATTTGCTTTAGTTATCAACTAACAACTTAATAATTTTGTTTTGCAACGTTTGTGTTAATACTTGGCCGTCGCTTGCTTATGATCTTCATATTTGACAGCTAATTCTTGGTGGATGGTTTAAACAAAAATAAATAATTGAAAACGACACAAAATTAAACCATTTTGAAACTAACTTCTATAATTGGATTAAATTTTAAACGTAGGAGAATGTTCAATTTCTTCTCTTCATGTGAAAACACTTTTAATATATAGGTCACCCACTTCAAGACACTTATATTTCGATAAACTCATAAAAGTCAAACAACAAAACTCTAATTTTGCTTTTCACTAACTTTTTCCATTTCAAGCAATGTTAGATCTATACTCAGAACGAAAGAAGATTAAGATTAAATGTTTAATTCAAAACTATAAAGGACTTGTTGTTGGTAATAATATCAATATATAAAACCCAAAAAAAATTACTATATACTGTTGACAATAAAATCGTACAATTACGTGCATTCGATATTCAAAAAATATATTTATTTTGTTTTATAAAAAGTGTTTTTTTTACACATAAATTAAGAAAATTATTAAATTTTTTATTTTACACTTTATTAATTAATTATACGATTTTTTATTGAAAATTTTAACCAAATATTTGTATTAAAAATATAAAATAATATTTTTTACAAAACAAAAATAAAATTTTAAAACGATACTTTTGTAAAACCGAGGAAATATCAACTTTTACACGAGCCCAACAGACAAAAATACCGAAGATACACCTATAAGTTAGGACAACGGCTTAGTGCAAAAAAATGATATTTGTTTCTTCTATGATGTCATCGTTCATGAATCTAATACTAAAAATAATTATAAAAACTACAATATTTTATTTCAACAATGCATACTTTACATCTTTAATTCGAAACTATGGTTTGAAATTGAATCAACTGTTATACTGACCCAATTTTTCCTGTAAACTATATAATATTAAAAATAAACAATCAAACACACAGAAAAGGTAAAACCAAATTGTATAGTGGATTACATAAGAAAAACCAGAATCCATGCGGGTTCAATAATAGACAGTTACACTTTTTTTTTTTTTTAAGTGAAGAATAGTCATTTTCATAGACAAAAAAAAAGAAAACAATATTACAACCAACATTATAGAAATAAACTAATATACAGCAAATAATATATGACGACATCATTTTCTTCTTTGTTATAATATATTTTGTAAGGAATATTGACTTTGAGGGCTAGGTTTTCAAATAGTAACCACTGTACCGTTTACCATGACATCAATTTTGGATTTTCTATATACATTCTGTCATTATGTGCGGTTGAAATTTTATACTTTTTGTATTTCTAATGAAACAATAAAAAATTTATAGATTTTGGTTTTTTTTGTAGCTCCACATGTCATAAAAAGAGAAAGATAGTCGTGTGTTGAAAATCGAACGGTGACGGTGAAGATAGTTGAAAAATCTCAACTAACAACACATCCCACTCAATTAATATATATATATATATATATATATATATATATATATTGTTGAACCAACTAGTTTGTTTATTGAGTTTATGTGTTTGTGTTCTTACACTTAATCCTCTCCGATGTTTTTCTGTTCTTACATTTTCTTCTGTTCCATATAAAAAAAATTGAAAACTAAATTGATTGACCGATCAATGGTGAAGTTGACAAAGAGAATAGGAGGGCTTGTGCTGCGATTGGCAGCGTTTGGTGCGGCTCTTGCCGCTTTGATCGTTATGGTCACTAGCCGCGAGAGAGCTTCCTTCTTCGCCGTCTCTCTTGAAGCTAAGTATACCGATATGGCCGCGTTCAAGTATGTACAATATTTCTTCTTCTTTTATTGTGTGCATGTGTGCATGCGATGATTGCGTTACATATATAATGTAAATTATACATCTTATGAGTTGTGCGAATATGTGGTAATAAAATACAACATGTTTTGCAGGTATTTTGTGATCGCAAACGCTGTCGTCAGTGTTTACAGCTTTCTAGTTTTGTTTCTTCCAAAGGAGAGTTTGCTTTGGAAATTCGTCGTCGTCTTGGATTTGGTAACAATTTTTATTCTCTGCATGCATTCATTTGCATTATATATTTTAGGTTCTCTTGGTTATTAAAGTGAGGTTGTTAATATCTGGTTAATTTGTGGATATTAACAACTGATCCTAAATATAAATTTAAAATCTTGATTCAAAATTCATCTCATATTAACGACATTATTTATTGGCAAAAAAATGCAATGAAAGTAGTAAAACTGTGGTAAAATTTTCACAACTATTTTGCAGCTTTTACATTTTATCGTTATACTAAGTTTTGCTCCAGATGGTGTACGTAATTCAAGAATTGAAGATTATGATAGTACTAATGTTATATATGTTTCTATCATTAGTTCAATTTGTGGTAAATGTCCACTTGACTTTTAATTCGATTGTACTGTTTTACTTGTTTCGTTTTTTGTTTTTTTGTCACAATTGGAGTGTGTAGTGACGATTAATAATAATATATATATATATAATGTTAAAGACCATATCTTGATTGTATCATTTGAGGCAAGATTAATTTAAAACTTATATACTCGAAGTTGATATAATGGTTCTAAAAACAAAACGCTCGATGTATATCAAGAAAATGTTAATGCGTCGAGTGTTATGAACAAATTATTGCAACTTGAACACAATATATACGTCTGCAGATATAGTAGATTGATTGTCTAAATTATATATTCTCGTTCGAATATAATCTGATGGTGGTTTGTGTTTAGAGGAATATAGATGAATCGTTGGGTGGAAAGTTAAAACACTTGAATATATGCATACCTAATTAGTATTCGTGTCTTAATAACAAGTTTTCTTATTGTTTGTTAGGTGAAGATTAGCTAAAACATTATTAATGCGTTTACTTTTAGTTGTTATATTAATTTTGTTTTCATTAACCGTCATGATCAAGGTGATGACAATGCTACTGACGTCAAGCTTATCGGCGGCACTAGCAGTGGCACAAGTGGGAAAGAAGGGAAACGCAAACGCAGGTTGGCTTCCAATTTGCGGCCAAGTTCCAAAGTTCTGCGATCAGATCACCGGAGCTTTAATCGCCGGTTTCGTCGCACTCGTCCTCTACGTCTTGTTACTCTTGTATTCTCTCCACTCTGTCGTCGACCCTTTTCTCCTTCAGAAATCTTGAATCTAACTTTTTCTAAGTATAGATCTAATTTTACGTCTCTCATATATATAGAGTTATAGACACACATTACTTAAACTTTGCTCAATGTCGATTTGAGACGTAGTTCGTGTGTTGCGTTTGTATAATTTCCTTTTATGTGTCGAAATTTTCATGGCTTTGTAATTCCTTTTTACGGATTATGGAACACTAAAATATATAAGTACCATCTTAAAGTCGTAGATAGATTATCATTTGATTAATATACATATATTTTTAGAAACATTGTATAATTTCTGTTGTGTTTTAATAGTTTATATATGGACTATAAGAAGAGTTAGCTGAAAGTACACAAAAAGAGACGAGTGAAGGTACATATATATTTATGTGGGACAATGTTGTGTGTCTCCAAATTATTTTAGTATCGCAAACCGGCCTGTCTTTTTTTATTTCTTGGTCAAATATATATAAACCGGCTTGTCTTAAATGGACATTTGTGATGACAAAACCCTCATCGGCAAATTAACGTTAAAGTTGCTCTAAATCGTGCGTATCTTCTAATGCTTGGGTGAAGCACATGCGACCATTTGTTGTGTCAGAACAAAAGGAAGATTCCACCTTATGGATTATAATTCCACATGCCGATTATTTAAACATAAGTGATTCACTTATAATAACTCAAAACTAAATATCTTGTGTTGAATAGAAGATGACTAGATTCACTTGATTATTTTAATACTGGTTGGTCGTTTGACTCGTCAGGATCGAGAATAATTTGATAAAATAAATTTTGGAACAAAGAAATTCTCAAAACGGTGCGAGCTAGTTTTTACATTTTAAAAATAGGTAAGAAATGAATCTAGTAAAAAATGACGGTATAAGTAATATATGATTGTTGGGTTATATTTTCAACGTGACCAGTTGTTTATGCTAGCTATTAATTTTTAGGTGTGGGAGAATTTAAGCTGAGATTCAATATTTGCGTTGAGAATTTGTAATTATGGGCATTATCAATTTGCATTTGACCCTTTTGATGAAAAATACTATATAATGGAGAAAAGTAATTAGAAAAGGAGAGTGAGATGGGGGAGAGTATGAAGGATGGGGTCGCATGTGAATCCAATTGATTTTTATTTTTATTTTTATTTTTAAAGCAAATATGAGAATTAGGGTTCTTGTTTTAGCGTCCAAATCGGTCTCACTTGGCCTTTAGGGACTTTTCTTGTTTATAAAATAATACGCTCCACTTGTTCTTTTTCTTTCAATTCAACCCACTTTGTATTGTTGCTAAAAATATTGCTTGGCCCAAATTTTCTTATACGAATAATATACATATATATATATATATACGATTTTATGGCTAATTATAATTATCTTATGTATCAATGTATCATCCTCAAGGTTAGTTTCGAAATCCCAAATAAGTCATACGGAAGATGACATGTTTAATTTTGGAGTTGGAATTGGAACTTAAAGGCACGGCACGGTCTTTGGGTATTGTCATTATTACCATTAATATCTTAGATACGGCTTTTGCTTTTCCATGTAGTTGCCTATTGACCGAGTGATTATGCCATTTTTACACATAATCGTGACTAATCACAAACTTTTACACGATTTCGATTTTTCTTTTTGTAAGATAATTTTGTGACAAAATAACATAGTTGATACTTGGCGATATTGCTATACTCAAGATCTTCAATTGGACAGGACAATATTGGTTGATTAAAACTACGAATTATCAATCATCAGCAACATCTATAGAGAACTATAGAGAAAGAGACATAGGAATAAGAACAAGCGTTTCGGCCAAAAAAAAAGGAACACGAACAAGCGTAAAACGAAATTTAAACTGAGTGTTACAACTTACAACACATACTTTTGTGTGTGTGTCAAATCAAGTATATCAAAATATAGGTTGACAAAAAAAAAAAAAATCAAGTATATTAATATCAAGAGATGTTTACAAGATACCCAAACATTCCACAACACATGCATTTGTTGTAGAAAAATAATAGGTTAGAATGTGTACAATAACAAAAATGTTCTCTTTTTCGAAGAGATTAAATTTTGGAAATGATTATTTTTTGACATCAGTTATTTATTAAATGACTAGATTAGACCGCGTATATATTATAATTTAATATTTTAAAATTGATAAAAAAAATCTGAATAGAAATTCTGAAAAATAGAATTAAATCGAAATTAAATCGAAATTAAATGAAATTAAATCTGAAAAATAAAATAATTTTTTTCTTAAGAATAGAATAAAAACAAATCGAAATTAGAAGAACAATTAATAATCATAAACTATATAAATATATTTTTTACGACTAACTCATAATAATAAATTAAAATATTTTTTAAAAATTAAAAGGAATAGAATTTTACCAATAAAATGAAGTTGAAGGTATGATGGTTTTGAAGAAAAGTGTTTGTTTGTTGAGAAAACAGAAAACTACTTATTTTTTTATATAGAGTTCAATATTTACAATTTTTTTTAGGATTATAAATTTTCTTAATTATGGAAATTAATTATTTGTATAATTTTTTTATAGAATTTATATTTTCTGAAAAATGGTAGTTAATTATTTTTTTTAATTGTTTCTTTATACTAATTTTTTACATTTTTTCAACTTTGACACGTGTCGAAATCTTGAATTTAATAACATGACACGTGTTACCATCCTATGAGTACTAACTTTTGAAAACCTTCTTTTATATAATAAGATACTATTAGGAGTATTAATTTATACTATTACAAACGACAATATAATATACGTCTAACGATCAACAAATTGTTTATTACTAGTAATAAATATTCGAATCTGTAAAGCACTAAATTCATAGCGCACAAAAATTATAAGAGCTCTGATATTCGGATCCAAGATTATGAATGTAATTTCAGATTTTAAAATCCACATTAATGTCTGACTTTTTTTTGTTCTTTACTTAAATAGTAAGGAAACTAGAGAGGTTGAAGATACAAAGAAATTTCCTAAGCATTTAAAAACTTCAAATGTATTATTATCAAATAATCAACATTTACAAAGTATAAAGCACCAAAATAATAATTTCTGTCAAATAACAAAATTTCACTAATTTGGATAATAATCTTGATTTTTTTTTAAAATAACCATAAATATATAAGAATTTATTGAATATTTGATCATTTGTATATACAATATTTAAGGTAATGATTATATATTAATGTAAAAGGATCTTTAATAAAAGGAAATTCAGATTATATTAATAAAAATTCAAATTAAAGCCAGTTAAAAAGGGTAACAAAAAAAAAAGAAAAAGGAGAAACTGAAACGCGGAGAGGAGGCAAAATTGTCTCGTCGTTGTTGTCGCCGTCTTCATCAGCTAAAAACGAAAAATCGCAGCACTCATTTCGATTTCTCCATTGTTTGTTGATTCAGTCAAGATTTTTCTCAGAGAGATTTCCAAGATCTACTACATGCTATTATGAGCCTCCGCCACCGCACCGTCCCGCCGCAAACCGGACGGCCGTTGGCGGCGGATGCTGCCGGAATCGAAGAGGAGCCTTATAATATCATTCCCGTTAACAATCTCCTCGCCGACCATCCTTCTCTCCGCTTTCCCGAGGTTCGTGCCGCCGCTGCTGCTCTTAAAACCGTTGGAGACCTTCGTCGTCCGCCGTATGTTCAATGGCGTTCTCACTACGATCTTCTCGACTGGCTCGCCTTGTTCTTTGGTTTCCAGAAAGATAACGTTCGTAACCAGCGTGAGCATATGGTGCTTCATCTCGCGAATGCTCAGATGCGTCTCTCTCCGCCGCCGGATAATATTGATTCTCTCGATTCCTCTGTTGTTCGTCGGTTTCGCCGGAAACTTCTCGGTAACTACTCTAGCTGGTGTTCGTATTTGGGGAAAAAATCGAATATCTGGATCTCAGATCGGAACCCTGATTCGAGACGAGAGCTTCTCTATGTTGGACTCTATCTTCTCATATGGGGAGAGGCTGCAAATCTTCGGTTTATGCCTGAATGTATTTGTTACATCTTCCATAACATGGCGTCGGAGCTCAACAAAATCTTAGAGGACTGCCTCGATGAGAACACCGGTCAACCTTATTTGCCTTCTCTCTCAGGCGAAAACGCTTTCTTAAACGGCGTCGTTAAACCTATTTACGATACAATCCAAGCTGAGATTGATGAGAGCAATAACGGTACAGCTGCGCATTGTAAGTGGAGGAACTACGACGATATCAATGAGTACTTCTGGACGGATCGATGTTTCAGCAAACTGAAATGGCCGCTTGATTTGGGAAGCAATTTTTTCAAGAGTAGAGGCAAAAGTGTAGGGAAAACTGGTTTCGTGGAGCGCAGGACGTTCTTTTACCTTTATAGGAGTTTTGATCGGCTTTGGGTGATGCTAGCTTTGTTCCTTCAAGCCGCCATTATAGTAGCTTGGGAGGAAAAGCCTGAGATTGAGTCGGTGAAAAAGCAGCTGTGGAATGCTTTGAAGGCAAGAGATGTTCAGGTGAGACTTTTGACCGTGTTCTTGACATGGAGTGGTATGCGACTCTTGCAGGCTGTGCTGGACGCGGCTTCACAATTTCCCCTCATTTCCAGAGAGACCAAAAGGCACTTTTTCAGAATGCTGATGAAGGTTATAGCTGCCGCAGTTTGGATCGTAGCTTTCACAGTCCTCTACACTAATATCTGGAAGCAGAAGAGGCAAGACAGGCAGTGGTCGAACGCCGCGACGACTAAGATCTACCAATTCCTATACGCTGTGGTGGCCTTCTTGGTGCCCGAAATTCTGGCTTTGGCTTTGTTTATAATCCCATGGATAAGAAACTTTCTGGAAGAGACCAATTGGAAAATATTCTTTGCTTTAACTTGGTGGTTTCAGGGCAAAAGCTTTGTGGGTCGAGGTTTGAGAGAGGGTTTAGTGGACAACTTCAAGTACTCAATGTTCTGGATCTTTGTCCTAGCTACAAAGTTCACATTTAGCTACTTCCTGCAGGTTAAGCCAATGATTAAACCCTCAAAGCTGCTATGGAACTTAAAGAACTTAGAATATGAGTGGCATCAGTTTTATGGCGACAGCAACAGGTTTTCTGTTGTATTGTTATGGTTGCCCGTTGTGTTGATATATCTGATGGATATCCAAATTTGGTACGCAATCTATTCTTCAATTGTTGGTGCTTTTGTTGGGCTGTTTGATCATCTTGGGGAGATCAGGGACATGGGACAGCTTAGGCTGAGGTTTCAATTCTTTGCTAGCGCTATTCAGTTCAACCTATTGCCTGAAGAACAACTCCTGAATGCTAGAGGCTTTGGTAACAAGTTCAAGGATGGTATTCATAGGTCAGTCTGTGGAAGCATGCTACTGATATTCCTATATAATTTACTGTACAAAGCTTGACTTGACTGTACAAGCAGTAAAATTTTAATTTTATTAAACCAGATTCTCTGCATTCAATCCAATTTTACAATATTGTAATAACCTTGAGGTTGTGTACTGTATGCAGATTGAAGCTAAGGTATGGATTTGGGGGGCCGTTTAAGAAACTCGAGTCGAATCAGGTCGAGGCCAACAAGTTTGCGTTGATCTGGAATGAAATCATCTTAGCTTTCAGAGAAGAGGATATAGTTTCTGATCGAGAAGTAGAGCTACTGGAGCTGCCAAAGAATGCCTGGAATGTGACGGTTATTCGCTGGCCGTGTTTCTTGTTGTGCAATGAGCTTTTGCTTGCACTGAGCCAGGCCAGAGAGCTGATAGACGCTCCTGATAAATGGCTGTGGCACAAAATATGCAAGAATGAATACAGGCGTTGTGCTGTAGTTGAGGCATATGACAGCATCAAACATCTATTGCTCTCAATCATCAAAGTTGACACTGAAGAACATTCGATAATTACGGTCTTCTTTCAGATGATTGATCTTTCCATTCAGTCAGAGCAGTTCACCAAGACCTTTAGAGTGGACCTGCTGCCAAAGATTTACGAAACACTGCAGAAGTTGGTTGGGCTGCTGAATGAAGAGAAAAAGAATAGTGGGCGGGTGGTGAATGTTCTGCAGTCTCTTTATGAGATTGCTACTCGACAGTTCTTTATAGAGAAGAAGACAACTGAACAGCTCTCTAATGAAGGGTTGACTCCTCGTGACCCAGCCTCAAAGTTACTGTTTCAGAATGCTATTAGGCTTCCTGATGCAAGTAATGAAGACTTCTACCGGCAGGTTAGGCGGGTACACACGATTCTCACCTCTAGGGACTCTATGCACAGTGTCCCTGTGAATCTAGAGGCAAGGCGGCGGATTGCTTTCTTCAGTAATTCGCTTTTCATGAACATGCCTCATGCACCTCAGGTTGAGAAGATGATGGCGTTCAGTGTTCTGACACCATATTACAGTGAGGAAGTTGTATACAGCAAAGAACAGCTCCGAAATGAGACTGAGGATGGAATTTCAACCCTATACTACCTGCAGACTATTTATGCTGATGAATGGAAAAATTTTAAGGAACGGATGCATAGGGAAGGAATCAAGACAGATAGTGAGTTGTGGACAACCAAGCTGAGAGACCTCAGGCTTTGGGCTTCCTACAGAGGTCAGACATTGGCACGTACAGTTCGGGGGATGATGTACTACTACCGGGCTCTTAAGATGCTCGCTTTTCTTGACTCTGCGTCTGAAATGGACATTCGGGAGGGTGCTCAGGAGCTTGGTTCAGTGAGGAGTTTGCAGGGAGAACTGGGTGGTCGCTCTGATGGGGTTGTCTCTGAAGACGACCGATCTTCCTTAAGCAGAGCAAGTAGTTCCGTGAGTACGCTGTATAAAGGCCATGAGTATGGGACTGCATTGATGAAATTCACATATGTTGTGGCGTGCCAGATCTATGGGTCTCAAAAAGCAAAGAAGGAGCCTCAGGCAGAGGAGATTTTGTATCTGATGAAACAGAACGAAGCTCTCCGTATTGCATATGTGGATGAGGTGCCTGCGGGCAGAGGAGAGACTGACTATTACTCCGTTCTGGTGAAATACGATCATCGGTTGGAGAAGGAAGTGGAGATATTCCGTGTGAAGCTACCTGGTCCGGTAAAGCTGGGCGAGGGAAAGCCAGAGAACCAGAATCATGCAATGATCTTTACCCGTGGTGATGCTGTTCAGACCATTGATATGAACCAAGACAGCTATTTCGAGGAAGCTCTCAAGATGAGAAATTTGCTCCAGGAGTACAAACATCGTCATGGGATCAGAAAACCAACTATTCTTGGTGTCCGGGAGCATATCTTCACGGGGTCAGTATCGTCGCTGGCCTGGTTTATGTCTGCTCAGGAGACAAGTTTTGTCACTCTGGGTCAGCGTGTTCTTGCAAACCCGTTGAAGGTCAGAATGCATTATGGCCACCCTGATGTATTTGACAGATTCTGGTTCTTGAGTCGAGGTGGCATCAGCAAGGCTTCCAGAGTCATAAATATCAGTGAGGACATCTTTGCCGGGTTTAATTGCACATTGAGGGGTGGAAACGTCACCCACCACGAGTATATTCAGGTTGGAAAGGATCCACTGTTTCAATTATTTCTACAACAATATAAACTATACTGCTACAACAATCATATAATTTTACTTTTGTTATAATCATGCTATTTAACGTTCTTTTTCTCCTAAATTCAATGAAATCTGCATAACCTTTGCTTTGTGCATATATTCAGGTTGGGAAGGGTCGGGATGTTGGATTGAATCAGATATCAATGTTTGAGGCTAAGGTAGCCAGTGGAAACGGAGAGCAGGTTCTTAGCCGAGACGTGTACCGGCTCGGTCACAGGCTCGATTTCTTCAGAATGTTATCATTTTTCTATACAACGGTTGGGTTTTTCTTCAACACGATGATGGTCATTCTTACTGTTTACGCTTTCCTCTGGGGCCGGCTTTATCTGGCTCTCAGCGGGGTTGAGAAATCCGCTCTAGCAGACAGTACGGACAGCAACGCCGCGCTTGGGGTGATCTTGAACCAGCAATTCATCATTCAGCTCGGTTTGTTCACTGCCCTGCCAATGATTGTTGAATGGTCTCTCGAGGAGGGTTTCCTTCTGGCGATATGGAATTTCATTCGAATGCAGATTCAGCTTTCGTCTGTCTTCTACACATTCTCAATGGGGACTAGAGCTCACTATTTCGGTCGAACTATTCTCCATGGTGGGGCAAAGTATAGAGCCACTGGACGTGGATTTGTTGTCGAGCACAAGGGATTTACGGAGAACTACCGACTGTATGCACGCAGTCACTTTGTGAAGGCCATCGAGCTTGGGCTGATCCTCATAGTCTACGCTTCGCACAGTCCGGTCGCCAAAGACTCGTTGATTTACATAGCCATGACTATCACCAGCTGGTTCCTTGTGCTTTCATGGATAATGGCTCCATTTGTGTTCAACCCATCAGGATTCGACTGGCTTAAGACAGTCTACGACTTTGAAGACTTTATGAACTGGATCTGGTACCAAGGCAGAATCTCAACGAAATCTGAACAAAGCTGGGAAAAATGGTGGTATGAGGAACAAGACCACCTGAGAAACACCGGGTGGGCAGGAAAAATTGTGGAGATCATCTTGGACCTCCGGTTTTTCTTCTTCCAGTATGGGATTGTATACCAGCTCAAAATTGCAAACGGATCAACCAGCTTTTTCGTCTACGTGTTCTCATGGATATACATCTTTGCTATATTTGTGCTCTTCCTAGTAATCCAATACGCCCGTGACAAGTATTCTGCAAAAGCTCACATACGGTACAGGCTTGTCCAATTCCTCCTGATCGTGCTTGCTATAATGGTGATTGTTGCTTTGCTCGAGTTCACGCATTTCAGCTTCATCGATATCTTCACGAGTCTTCTTGCATTCATCCCAACCGGCTGGGGAATTCTGCTGATCGCACAGACTCAAAGGCGTTGGCTGACGAAATACAGGATTCTCTGGGACGCTGTTGTCTCTGTTGCTCGCATGTATGACATATTGTTTGGGATGCTCATAATGGTTCCAGTAGCATTCTTGTCGTGGATGCCTGGATTCCAATCAATGCAAACGAGGATATTATTCAATGAAGCTTTTAGCAGAGGGCTTCGCATCATGCAGATTGTCACTGGAAAGAAATCAAAAGGCGATGTCTAAGTTAAAAAACGGTAAAGCTCCTTGTTCTCAACACCTTATGTTATGATTGTTTAAAACTTAAATCTTGAATTCCAAACCAATGCGGGCTTTAAACTTGTGTAGGTCTTAAGTAAATGGTTAGTTTAAAGCTATTGGTATGCGGCGATGGAATCAGTTAGAGGTTAGCTTTCCTGAAACACGAAGTCAAGTTTCGTTTCGGTGGAGATTTATTCTTTATCTTTGAAACAGGTCAGTGGAGAGATTGGAGGAGGAAACGGAAAGTTGGTTATTCGGTTAGATGGGTTAGTGAGATATTTTATTGTGTGTGTGTGTGGAGGGAACTCTGATTCTTGTATGGTTTTGTCTAAAGGTACAGGCATTTGTGTAGTAGGGCTTTGTGTATTTGTTCTCCTTCTCTCATTGTAGAGCTTTAGAGCATTTTAGTTTATTTAATTTTGCTATCTAATGTCATTTTGCAGAGCTATATCCACATTTCACACCTTTTCTTCTTCTTCGTCTTCTTCTTATAGTTAAACTGAAACATGAGAGAGAGATCAGTTTCAGATGCTTAGCCATATATTTGTCTTATCTGTTTCTGCTTGTCATTTTCTGGGCTTTTTTTCATTTATTTGCAAAGATTCAATCCAAAATCTATATTAAAGGACCACAACACCACTCTGTCGGTTTTGACTTTTCTATTTGGATCCTGATCTTCTTGTCCCTTTATTATAGAATAAAAATAATACAGTGTGAATTGGGAAAAAAACAGAAAAATTACAAATTGGGTAACCCATATGTGAGCATTGAAGCCACGTGGCAAGACATCGTCGAGGGATCAACGTGTTTGTCTGCAAGATCTCTTTTTTTTTTTTTTTTTAACAAAACGGCGACTGATCTAACGGGAAAAAAATCGACGAATGATTAATAAATTCAACTACTTCTGGGCCATCATCATCTTCTTCCTCTCCTTTTGATCTTATCATTTAGAGTTAATAACTCAGAGAAAGCTTACTGGGTCTCTCGACATTAGCTTCGATTCGATCCAGATTTTTGTTTCTCGCCGGAGAGAAAAGAAATGGAAGACCCGTTGATTGGTAGAGATAGTCGTGGTGGTGGTACGGATCGAGTTCGTCGATCAGAAGCTATCGCACATGGTACTCCGTTTCAGAAAGCTGCTGCACTCGTTGATCTGGTTCTCTTATCTCTTACCCCCTATTAGTTTTGAATTCGTTTGCCTCTTGACTTTTCAACATGTTTTTATATATGGATCAAATCGACTCCAAAGAGAGAATTCAATGTATTTATCAGTTGATTAAGTCAGTGTTTTTGTTAAGCTGAGAAGTTGAATCGTTTATTCTGACTCATTTCTTCGTATAAGTGGAAATATCACTATTCATTCTGATTACGAAATTAGCATAGCATTGTCTGGTTGAAAGTGGGAAATTGAGATATCTCTTTTTGCTAATTTGGGGAACCTTTCATCTTTTATGACAAAAACGATTTCTGGGTTGACTCTAATATGTGATATGTATAGGCTGAAGATGGTATTGGTCTTCCTGAGCAAATACTTGATCAGTCGAGCTTCGGGGAGTCTGCTAAGTATTACTTCATCTTCACACGCCTGGATCTGATCTGGTCACTCAACTATTTCGCTCTGCTTTTCCTTAACTTCTTTGAGGTCAGCACATTTCTTTGGTATTCGTCAACCTTGCCAAAAATCGTAAGAAATCACTACTTGAAATTAACAATACTCTTGCCTTGTTTATTGCAGCAACCATTGTGGTGTGAAAAAAAGCCTACACCGTCTTGCAAAGACAGGGGTTACTATTATCTGGGGGAGTTACCGTACTTGACCAATGCAGAATCCATTATATATGAGGCAAGTAGTGAACTTAATTCTTGTTTGCTTTTGATTTTCGCTATAGATGGATAGAGTTAGTGCAGATGGGCTCATGAGATACATATACATCCACTTGAAAGTTAATAACTTGAATTGCCGTATGTTTCTTTGAATCTTGAGAAGCCTTGAGATTATTTCAGACTAGTTTATCTCGTTTGTTGAACAGAAGCTTATTTGTGTTGAGAACTTAATATTAACACACGTCTTATCTTAGTTGTGATAATTATAAGGAATGGCCAAATCCTTTCTCATTGTGCTAAAATTATTGTATTTTGCGCTGTTAAATAGGTGATTACCCTGGCTATACTCCTTGTACATACTTTCTTCCCGATATCCTATGAAGGGTCCCGAATCTTTTGGACAAGTCGCCTGAATCTAGTGAAGGTATATCCTTACTAGCCACTTCACAGTTTTGTGCTTGTTTCTTTCGTTGAAAATTGATCTGAAAGTAAGAAATTCCTTTTTCGTATAATAATTCGTCTTCATCTTGATTTCAGGTTGCTTGCGTGGTAGTTTTGTTTGTTGATGTGCTGGTTGACTTTCTATATCTGTCTCCACTGGCTTTCGATTTTCTTCCTTTTAGAGTCGCCCCATACGTGAGAGTTATCATATTCATCCTCAGTACAAGGTATTCGTAGATCTCTGCTTCTTTTCTACCAACTACATGGATTATATGTCTTTATATCTATAGACAAAGAATGTGTAGATCAAGCCATGTATGATAATTGTAGACGTGTGATTGTTTCACCTACTTTTCCTCCTATTAAATCACTCAAACTGCCCTCGTCACATTACTTAAAGTTACGATTCTTAAATTTCTGTACAGGGAACTTCGAGACACCCTTGTCCTTCTGTCTGGAATGCTTGGCACATACTTGAATATCTTGGTCAGTGGCCTTCCCGAAATATTTGAGTTTCAGATAGGGTGATGAACTCATTTTAATTGTCATCCTATGTTTTTAACTCTTTGAATATTTTCACAGGCTCTATGGATGTTGTTCCTTCTATTTGCCAGCTGGATTGCTTTTGTTATGTTTGAAGACACACAGCAGGGCCTCACGGTCTTCACTTCTTACGGTGCAACTCTTTATCAGATGTTTATTTTGTTCACAACATCCAACAATCCTGATGTCTGGATTCCTGCATACAAGTAAGTATTAGGTGAAACCGCATTTGTGTCTCAGTTTACTTGTATTGAGTTGCATCTAGCAATTTCGTGACTAATTTGTTCTGTCTTGTAAGGTCTTCTCGCTGGTCTTCGGTGTTCTTCGTGCTATATGTGCTAATTGGTGTCTACTTTGTCACAAACTTGATCCTTGCCGTTGTTTATGACAGTTTTAAAGAACAGGTGGATTAAATACTTGATGTTTGTATGGTTCCTATGTCAACTTATGTCAAATTTTAAAGCAAATCATTAACTAACATATTTCGACACCGTGTGGCATATCATATATATTCTTTTTGCAGCTCGCAAAGCAAGTATCTGGAATGGATCAAATGAAGAGAAGAATGCTGGAGAAAGCCTTTGGTCTTATAGACTCAGATGTAAGTTCATCCACGCATAAGGATTACATTTACTCCTAAAGATATGAAGGGAAGTTCCCTTGGGAAAAATTCTTCATGAAATGAGTCTTTGTTAACCACTTTGCTGAGTAGATATTTTCTTCGTTCTTTATTTCATGTTTTAACAGAAAAACGGGGAGATTAATAAGAACCAATGCATTAAGCTCTTTGAACAGTTGACTAATTACAGGTATGTTGCTATGATCTTTCGTATTTTTTTTATCTTTCCTATGTATTGAAAAAGGATACGGCTTTTATATACTTGTTCTTGGTTCCCTTTTACTATGTTAACTTGTGACCTGATATGCATTCCTTTGTCCTTATAGGACTTTGCCGAAGATATCAAAAGAAGAATTCGAATTGATATTTGATGAGCTTGACGATACTCGTGACTTTAAGGTAGAGTTTTGCGAAGGAGGTGGAATATATGACCAGGGATACACCTTAAGATTACTATTCACATACACCTTTTGACCAATAACAGTTTCTTTTCCCCTTTTTTTGTTTCCTATTGAGCAGATAAACAAGGATGAGTTTGCTGACCTCTGCCAAGCCATTGCTCTAAGATTCCAAAAGGAGGAAGTAGTAAGTCCACATATAATTTCTTTTCCTTCTCTTTCAAAATTTACTTACTTCCACTGTATGTTTACATAAGCGATGCTTTGTGTTTTCATTGCAGCCATCTCTCTTTGAAAACTTTCCGCAAATTTACCATTCGGCCTTATCACAACAACTGAGAGCCTTTGTTCGAAGCCCCAACTTTGGCTACACTATATCTTTCATCCTCGTTGTCAACTTCATTGCTGTTGTTGTTGAAACAACGGTATATCATGTTCCCATAAAGTGTATTTCTTTGACATGTAATTCCTAATTCTTTCATAAGCCATAACAGATTTTGTTATGCAGCTTGATATCGAAGAAAGCTCGGCTCAGAAGCCATGGCAGGTTGCGGAGTTTGTCTTTGGTAAGAACTTGAATAGGTTTCCACTACCTTCTCTCCATTTATATCTTTTCTTTTACATGATGTTTTTTGAAGTGTATAATCTATGGTTACTGAGAAATATGATGAAAAGATGAAGAAAGAAAACAGAAGTTAAGCTATTTCCTGTGTTATAACGCTGAGTAAAGTACTCTTTTCAGATTAATGTTAAATGATGGCCAACTTTTACTGACCACCTTTTCAGGAGTTAACTTTTTTTTTTCCTTCTAAATTTTTTCACAGGTTGGATATATGTGCTGGAGATGGCTCTGAAGATCTATTCATATGGATTTGAGAATTATTGGAGGGAGGGTGCAAACCGATTTGATTTTCTAGTCACATGGGTCATAGGTGACCTTTGAAGCAGCAATTTCATCTTGTTTTACTGATTAAGTAATTGATGGCAATGCTATAATTGATAATCTTTGTATCCGCAGTTATTGGGGAAACAGCTACCTTCATAACTCCAGACGAGAACACTTTCTTCTCAAACGGAGAATGGTGAGGAATAACTATGACATATTTGTTACAAGGGTTTAATTTTGTACTGACTCTGGTTCTCTTCTGTCACTGATAGGATCCGGTACCTTCTCCTTGCAAGAATGTTAAGACTGATAAGGCTTCTTATGTACGTCCAGCGATACCGAGCATTTATTGCGACGTTCATAACCCTTATTCCAAGTTTGATGCCATATCTAGGGACCATTTTCTGTGTGCTGTGTATCTACTGCTCTATTGGCGTACAGGTAAATCAGAGAGTTTTCTTTTTCTGAATAATGCATGCTTACATATGTCGAAGCCGTGGTCTTTCTCTTCGTTTTAGCTTATACTAAGCCTCTTGAAATGCTTCATCTTTCAGTTCATCTGAAAGTTTTAGGAACCATTGAACAGCCACTTTCATATGTTTTCTCTGTCTTCTCTCTGCTTCGATCTCATACCAGATATAAAACTTTCTTCATTTCATTTATATATAGGTGTTTGGAGGGCTTGTGAATGCTGGGAACAAGCAGCTCTTTAAAACCGAGTTGGCTGAGGATGAGTATCCTTTTTGACTTTATGAAAACCTTTTAATGCACTCAACACAGTCTTACTTAGTAGGCCTGTTCTGTTCCTGTGGTTGCTAGTGAGTATCAATTGATACGAGAGAATCATTTCCAATATATGATCGTTTCTTGACTTGAAAAAACTCAGCTATCTATTGTTCAACTTCAACGACTATCCCAATGGAATGGTCACACTCTTCAATCTGCTAGTTATGGGTAACTGGCAAGTATGGATGGAGGTAATTTCACTCTTCTGTTAGTCCCAGTTTTAGACTCATTATAGTGTCCAACAAGAAGCATCGCAAGATTTATTGGAGCTGTGGAGGGCAATGCTAGATGTGACTATAAACAGCTTTCTTCTTATCGCCACTATGGTGCAATAGTTTTAACTACTCTTGATGTTGTTTTCTTCAGAGCTACAAAGATTTGACGGGGACGTGGTGGAGCATTACGTATTTCGTCAGTTTCTACATCATCACTATTTTACTTCTGTTGAATTTGGTGAGTTTCACTGACACCAACTCCTAAGAGCTCGATCAAACAGACGCTGTGATTGTTGTAATTGACTAATTATGCGTGTTTGTTTCAGGTTGTTGCCTTTGTCTTGGAGGCGTTCTTTGCCGAGCTGGATCTTGAGGAGGAAGAAAAATGTCAAGGACAGGTTAGTTATCGTCTTTATTTCACCCGAAATTTATTACACAGAAATGACCATATGTTCTGGAGGTGGAAAAAGTAAGAAATCTTTGATCCGTGTTATGTTTTCATCTCGTTATTGTATCATTACAGGATTCTCAAGAAAGAAAAAACCGGCGTCGATCCGCAGGGTAAGTATAGAGGTCAAATATTTGGTTGTTAATATCACAGTACGACTCAAAATCTGAAATTTTGTTTTGTTGTTATGGTTAAAGGACAAAGTCTCGGAGTCAGAGAGTTGATACACTTCTTCATCACATGTTGGGTGATGAACTCAGCAAACCAGAGTGTTCTACTTCTAACACATAATAAACTAAAAGATCGTAAAAAGGTTATCTTCATTTTTATACTTTTCTTGTGAATCTTGATTTTATATGGAGAGATCAATAGAATCTAGAAGGTGACTACATTGTTTCTTTTTTTGGGTGAAGATTTAATATAAAACGATTGTGTTATATGATTTTTTTTGGCTTTTCGTGTTATTGGGTACTACTTAGTAGTGTTTGTAATGAAAACATATGAGCATCAATTTCTTTGACCCTTTTGTAATGTTTATTGGCTCTGACTTTGACATTTCTTTTACGTAACTTCTCTCTTTCTACATATTCGTGAATGATTCAAATTATGATTTCTGCCAAAAAGAAATCAAATAAAGAGTGCATACAGCACAGAAATTTTTTCCCTCTGTATATATAAGTTTATTGTCATTGTATGTTCTTTCTGATATCTTTTACAAGTTTATAGTGGTCTCTTGCCTATGTATATGGCTATATTTATATCATTGACAACCAAAAATAGTTTATGATAGAAGCAAGTAAAATGAAAACAAAGGAGTGCTTTTCAGGGGACACATAAAAAATTACTAAATAGCTAACAAATAAACACATAAAACATTCGATTTGATTTGTTTCATAAATCAAATGATATTCGATTTGTGGTGAAATTTGATTTGGAGAATGTTTTATTGGTTTGCGATGTGTGAATTGGCTATACGTCAATTGTTTTGTTCTTTTGGGATGTGTTTTTCAGGAAACTGATGTGAGATCGGATCATGTTGTAAGAGTGACAGGGTCTTTTGCTGGTACGTGGACTTCGTATATCACTCTCATGGCGAAATAGTCTGAGAAGGATGATACTCTTCTTCGTATATCACTTTCTTGCTTCTTGTTTTGAAAGGGCTTTATTAAGAGAGTGCATTAGACTATGTAATCATCAACTTATTTACTTAAATCGTTTCTAACGACAAGTAAATATTCATGGTCGATGGGATTGACAATCCTATCATCCCGGCCCAAATCGGGAAACTCAAGGTCTATCTGCTCAAGGCCTGAGAAGAAGGCCCGACCTCTTCGATCAGCTGGTTGTTGACCCGTTACATCGGGCGCGAAATTTAATGGAGCAGATTGCCGTTCTGACATACTGTTACCACTCGAGTACGACTCGGCAAGAGAGCTGACTTTGCTGCTCACGCGTTGGGCCGGAGATTTACATCGCCAAATACGCGCTGGGCGGGAAATATAGTTGGTCCACTATAAATACCCTTTGTACTTCATTTACGAGGGGAGGAGAAAAAAACCGCTGAATATTTTGTACTCGAGCTAGAATTCAATACATCTGTAACACCTCCGACGAATCTTTTAAAACGCCGAACTGAATCCCAGCTGACTCAGTTCGTATTTGTAAACGACCACCGTCTTTTAGTAAAATACAAGATTCCGATCTTAAATTCCGAGCTGTTCTAACGTTTCCTGAATTGATACTTAGTAGGCCTGGGCGTTCGGGGCCCCTGATCGGGTTCGGTTCGGGTGCTTCGGGTTTTCGAGTTTTCGGGGTTAGGATTTGAGAACCCATTCGGGTGTATAAACGGGTTCGGGTTGGGTTCGGGTATTTTACTTCGGGTTCGGATCGGGTTCGGATATTGATCCGAAACCCGATAATAACCCGAACTACTCACTGTTTCGGGTTCGGTTCGGTTTTTTTATACCCGAATTAACCAAAGTATTACAAACCCTGTTCTTTTATACCCGAATTAACAAACATTATGCACCATCACCATATATAAAGTTGATTTATTGGTACAAAACATCGTTAATTCCCCTTTTTGACAATGCAACGTCGTTTAGATGAAGACCAATACTAATATGAGCACTACATCTGAAATCACATATGAAGACAAAATCTGAAATTAACGTACTATACCCTCTTTGACAATCTGAAATCATAAATATGAGCACTATACCCTCTGAAATCTGAAATCACATACCAAAACCAAATTATGTTTCAAACTTCAAAGTCCAAACTGATTTACAAAATCAACCAACATGAATCATACATTCAAAACAAGCAAATAAGAAAGAAACTAAGAAATATTAGAAGTTCATAAAGCTAATAAAAGATAGATTCAAATCAGCTTCAGTCCATAATCTGAAATGAGATTAGAACCAAATACATATGCTATCTAAATTTTGACAGTTTGCAAATATGAACTTATTACCTTGTAGGAGAGTGCTTCCATTGGAGTTTAGTTTATGATTCATTTGGATTTGAAGTTTCAAACTCTGGAAACAGAAAAAACAAGTTAAATAGATTGTTAAACAACTATTAAGGAATTAACATATAATACAAGAGAATAAGATTTACCTTTCTCAAGTGCTTCTTCATATTCGACTTCAGCAAGGATTTGTGCATTTGTTTGCACTCTTGATTCATACTTCATGTCTTGTTTCATCCACTGCTCTGTACACATCAAAACTTTAACCATATAGTGACTTAGGCAACTCCTATATGGGCTTATGATTCTACCACTAGTACTAAATGCACTTCAGATGCAATCGAGGATACTTGCAAAGCTAGAACATCTCGAGCAATCTCAGCTAAGATAAGAAATTTGTGACTGTTTAGTCTCCACCAAGAAAGTACATCATACTCTACTCCACAAATCAATTCAGGGTTCTCCACACTTTCATGTAGATATATTTCCAACTCAGACCTTGTGTCTTGAACTCCTATCTCATTTAGCATCTCTTTATACCTGAATTCAATCTTTTTAAACCCTTAAGGATCTACAACTAGTTCCACTTTTTCACTTATCTGCTGCTCTGAAGTAGGCTGTGTTGCTTTGCAGTATTTTGAGTCTGTACTAGCTGATTTTGAAGACCGAGTCTGTTGGGAAGCTGGCTCTTTTCCAAATCTGTCACTGTACTCCTTAAACATCACACGCAAAATATCAAGCACAGACTTATACATTTCTTTACTCTTCACAGTATCTTTCCCATACAATTCCGCAAAACACAACTTAGCAAACTGCATCTTCTTCCTAGGATCAAACACTGTGACCACAATCAACATCTTATTTATGTTCTTCAAGCCATCCCAATACTTGTCAAATTTATTTAACATTTCATTTGTCTTTTTCTTCAATCCAGAATCTAAACTATAACTAAGTTCTATCATATTAGTGGTAATGTTCACTATCTCATCATAACACTTGTATGCATTCAAAGAAGAAGAAGCAGACACTACCAACGTCGAATTGTAGAATATTATAAGAAATTGTGCTAACCTTTCAACTTTTTCCCAATGAATCATTTGAGGAGGTCCAATCCTCTTTACCCCCTTGTTGTCAACCTCTAAAAAGTAATCATTGTAAAGCTTGTCTTCTGCATACATCCTCTCAAATGCAGCCTTAAACCTAAGTGCCTTTGTTATCATCAAATAGGTTGAGTTCCACCTAGTTTTGACATCTAAAGGCAAACTGCCTCTTGTCATCTTAATAGAATCAACTTTCTGTTCAAATGAGTTCTGCCTACTTGTGGAGGATCTAACATATGTGACTGCATTACGAATTGCAAACACACTCTCATCTATGTCTTCCAATCCCTCTTTGACAATCAAGTTAATAATATGAGCACTACATCTCATATGCAAGAATTCACCTTTTAACACTACTGAATCATAAGAGATTGATGAGAAACTATTTTGAAACTTCATCAAAGCTGAACTATTAGCTGTAGCATTATCAACAGTCACACAAAAAATATTTTCGATACCCCATTCAGCTAATCATTCTAGGAGAACATTAGATATGGTCTGACCTTTATGATCCGTAATGTATTTGAATCCTATGATCAGTTTCTGTAATCTCCAATATGGATCAATGTAATGCACTGTGATGACCATATAACTTGCACCTGTGAATAACACCATTAAAACAATGTTACTGAAATACAAGAAACTGAAAAGTAAAGAGACTATATATCAAAATCAATCTTTACCAGTTGTTGGAGCAACCCAAATGTATGTTGTGAGTGAGACTCTTTGTTTGTTAGTTGAAAACCATTCCTTCAAAGCTGCCTTTTTCCGCACATACATCTCAACGATGTCTCTTGTTGATGTTCTTCTTGACTGAGGCTTGTAAAGGTTCATCTTGTAGTGAATAAATAGAAATTATAATGTTAGAAAAAAAAGATAAAAGTATCAAAAACCCAAAGCAAAGAAAGAAAACAAATCCAACAATATACAAAGAGCTAACCTTGCTGCAGAAATGTTTCCAAGCCACACTTTCAATGAAAGCCAATGGCAACTCCCCTAGCACAAGCATCTCATTCGATGCTTCTCTGAAAATAGGTTCAGGAACTTTTGCTTCTCTCAAACCTCCTTCTGTATTGATCACCTTCTGTGTGTTACCTTCTCCAGCTACCCATGCAATGTATTGCTTGCAGATTTGCAGATGCTTCGTCAGGTTAGAAGTCCCTGACTTTGTATTACATGAAAAATCCTTCTGACAATAGTGGCAGGTACACATGTCCACGTTTGTTTGGAAATTTTGTGAAATGCTTCCATACAGGAGACCTTTCGGGGAGTAGCCTCTTGTTTGGCTGAGAAGTAGCTCCACTAGCTTCTGGTTTAGCTTTCCTTTTGCATGTACTCGACTTCGGCAACTGTACTTCATCATCTTTAGCTGATCCACCTTTCTCTTTGTTCAAACTATCTTGATTTGGAGATGGTGATGATGAATCCATCTGAAAACAACAAACATATGAACATAGCATATTAGTATTTGCATCATTAAACAAAAGCAAAACAAAAACAGAATATTAGTATTTGCATCTTAAACAAAACCTGTGAACAACACATAATCAGCCACAAAAACAAGAAAAACAAGTGAATCTTAGTAATTCATTAGCAATTGAACAAAGATTATGATTTATTAGCAATTGAAAAGTATGAATTTGCATCTTATAAGACCATATGATGATAGTCACGTTAAACATGACTTTTTTTTAGGATGTCCCGGTCTAAATATGATGATAGTCACGTTAAACACGACTCTCATGAGTTATTAACAATGACAATAACAACGACTCTCATGAGTTATTAACAATAACAATGACATGAGTTATTAACAACGACTCTCATGAGTTATTAAACACGACTCTCATGATTGTCTTAAATGCTAGTTTTTGAGCTGACTTTACAAAAGGCTTATCATTTGCGTAAAAGGATAAGTTAGTACGTATACAACTTTGACAAAAAAGAGGATAAGTTATAGAAGTCAATTAAACAATATTAACAATGACATGATGAGTTGTATCTAAGCAGAGATCTAATTAAAGACAATAACATATTAGTTTAAACTAATACTACTTAGTTAGCCTGGCTATACAATTTATTAAAGATGTTTTAATCTCATGTAATAGTTTAAGTTTGCCTATTTGTCTTTTTTAAAAACGAACAAAAGGAACAGCACAAATCTATAAAAATTTGAAAGACTCTGCCAAATCTTTGCCTTTATGACTCTTTAGTGCATGTCTATACAGATAAGAATTCAAAAGCAAATGGAATATAGCCAAATAGGATCAGAGAAGGCAACTAGTTGAAATGTGTTGTTTAATGTTTCTTAAATAAACCACATCATAATATATATGAGCACTGATAAATTGAAAAGAAAATGCATAATTTGTAACAGAATTATCTCTAAATCAATCTATGCTTAAATACAAGACATTAAAGACAAAGCTTCAAGATTTGTTCAATGTGAGTGAAGAGCTATGTAAATTGTGTCAGTTTTTTCTTTCGGATTCATGAATAATTCTTGCATTGTTATGTTGCAGCTTGAGCAACAGAGATTGTCCAAGCTGGTGGTAGAATCCCTCAGGTGGATATATAAACTAGACTGGTCGAAAATAGAACAGCAAGATGATCATCCTAATGTGTGGTAAAGAGAGCTAATTGTTGTTCATAGATCAGTTAACACCAATCAGCTAATGTTAAAATTTCAAGTCATAACCAATAGTGACCATCGTAGCCGCCGTCATTGGGGGTTCGATTGATTTGTAATGACAAAGGGTTTACATGATATATACTCAATTGAGAGAATCTATATTTCTAAAATACCAATATACATAACAGATATTAAGCTAGTGAATGACGCTAATTTAGCGATACGATATCCCAATACTGTGAGTAATGTTCTTTGATTCTTTGTCTCCTGCGATTTGTTGTGTATATGTCGATTGTCTCTTGGTTAAGTAACCTAGTTATTGTCTTAGTAGGAATGTAGGATGATCTTTGGCTGATTTCCTTATATATTTGGGTAGTAAAACTGTTTAGCTTTTGAAAATGCAGATCCATTTCTTGGAATTTTTGCTTACCTTCATCTTCACTGAATGATTCTTCTATTTGGAGCCTTTCTGTTTTATGTTAAATGGCGAAATAGAGTTCATTTTGAGTTTATTGATAGTACTTCTAACCGAGTGGAGATAAGCGCACTTAGTTTCATGCCTTTAACTAAAGAGAGTTCTTAACTAGAAGTTGTCTAAGATAGAGGTGAAGACCTTGGGTTTATCCCTTTGAAGTTTGAAACTGACACTTACTGTCATCGCCATTGATCGCTTTGACTGTGCGTATCCATCTTTGATGATTCGTCTCCTGCGATTTCTGTGTGTATGTTGATTGTCTCTTGGCTAAGGAATCTAGTTGTTGTCTTAGTAGGATGCTCATTCCCTGATTGTTGTGCATATTTGGTGATAATGGGCGTTCAGCTAATAATATTCAAAATGTTTAGCCTTTGACAATGTAGAACCATTTCTTGGAATATTAGCTTACCTTCATCTTCACTGAATGATTCTTCCATTTGGGACCTCTTATGTTTTCTGTGAACTACCTGTTGATATAGTTTATTTTGAGTTTATTAGTACTTTCAACCCACTAGAGATAGGCGCACTTAGTTTCATGTAAAAGAGAGAGATCTAAACACCCTACCAGTATTATTGTGAATTTGTTGAATCCTATGTCGTTTGTGATATAAATTTCAGGGTGATCGGGATGGATGATGATGAGGAAGAAGATGGGCCAACTATTAGAAAAAACCTAGATAGATTAAGCAGCCAAACCCTCTAAATGAATCAAAACGAGAGCGTGAGTGCGAAGCAAAACGAAAAAAAAAAGAACAAGACCAAGCCGAGGGAGAACAAGCAAAGCAAGAACAATCCCAACAAGGACAAGGCCAGCAAGATCAAGCCCCACCAGCAAGATTAAACTAAAAAAAAATTGGAAAGCATATGTCGGCAGTTTGTAAATTAAGCATGAACTTTTGATTGAGTATCCTTTGCAAAATTTGTTCTCGAAAGTACTACTGTAATAAAGTATAACAAAAAAACTAAAAGTTGAATTGCTTTTAAAATCGTTAAAAACTATATTGCCACCATCACACTCTACTTGCAGCGATTTTGTATTATAAAGACAATCTCCTAGTAACCTAGAAGTTTGAAGTCGTCAATTTTTTCCTAATATATACATTATATTGATACTAAAATAAAAGAAAATTTGTTTCTATAGAACATAATATAAGACAAGGTGTGAAGGGAGTGAAGACTAAAAGATATATACTTTGACCATACACAAGATGTTAGCAGAAAATTCGTCTATGACAAGTTGGAGATAACTCCATTGGGAACTGTTGTCGTGTCATTACCTAAATTCTTTGAATTTAGAATGGGTGTAAGTAGAATCTTATTGTGTTTTAACATGAAAAGAAAAACTTGATATACTATATTGAAATAAGATTTGACATTTTTATCATTTTTGTAAGACATTTATCATGTACCAACTACTCAAAGTGGAATGTTTGTTGATTATGCTTCGTTGGTCATAGCTAAGGTCGTGACAAAAAGTAGACTACAATTTTTGGTGGTCCAATATGGGGAACAAGTTTAGCAATACTGGCTATTACAGGATAGTAATTACTATCAAACGATAGCAAGTTCAAAATCTTACAAAAAAAATCTGCGATTATTACCATGCAGTTTTTGGATAAACGATATTTTATCTATTACTTTATATAGTAGAATCCTGAAATCTTTTATCAATCATCAAAAAATATAGATGTTATAAAACAAGAGTAAATCACAAAAACCTACGGTGGTTTTTGCTACTCGAAAACAATGAAAATCTAATAACATAAATTTATGCAATTTTAAGTTAAATTTGTTTTCATGATGCTGAAATCTCTTTCAATAAAAAAAATAATATCTTATAATATAAATACTCTTATAAACATCAACATACTAAATTATCATTTAAGACTTAATTAAATAATTCAAGTAACCAACAAGTAAAACGATGCTTTAGAAAATCGAAGCAGCAAATTAAATGTGTATAACATATATTCAATATATATACGCTTGATGAAAAACAAAGTAACAAGTGATAAACATGATTCTTTTCTTTATTTAATATTGCATGAATAATTATTGTAGCAAACAATAAGCATGATTCTCTTCTTTATTGAATCATTGAATCATGCAGCAATAATTATTGAAACAAACGATAAACATGATTCTGTTCTTTATTGAATCATAGAATCATGTAGCAATAGTTACAGAACAAATGAAAATCATGATTTTCTTTTTATTGATATCATAGAATCATGTAGCAATAATTATTGAAACAAACGATAAATATGATTCTCTTCTTTATTGAATCATTGAATCATGTTTGTTTCGATAATAAAAGGATGAATAACTTCTCTTAAATGTGTGGTGCTTAACTCATGCATGATTCTCTTCTTTATTGAATCATAGAATCATGTAGCAATAATTATTGAAATAAACGATAAGCACATGATTCTCTTCTTTATTGAATCATGAAATCATGTTTGATTATAAAAGGATGAACATTAGCTTCTCTCAAATGTGTGATGCTTAACACATGCATATTGTAAGCAATAATTACTTCGATGGTTGGTTAGCTTAAAATGGTAGGCTTTTGTTCTGATAACGTGTTGTGAACAAAATAGTTTAAGAATTGTTTTTATCTTGTTAACAAGAAGAAGGAAAATACATATATATATATATATATATAATACAAAGTAGGGTACATCTTAATGGATCTATAACGGCCATCCATAATATTCATAATAACATTGACCACTTCAATGGTGGAAGATTATTTGTTTTGAATAAAACCGTTGTTTTTTTCATATTTTTGTTTTTTTTGGGTCAAATGGTTACATAGTTAATAACACTCTTCTTTCAAAAATCTATGAGTAGATTATAAAATTCATGGTTCATCGATTCATTAATCTGTTACTTAGTCATCATTTTAACTAATAGTAACTTACAGAGATGCCTTTGTCTTTTACAGAAACAAAAAGATGGTTAAAATCTTTCAGAATCTACATTGTTTTACTCCCTCAAATATGGCAGTAATGAACAAGTTTTAGACTTACAAACTGAAACCAAAGCAACGAAAGCACAGCTAATACTAATATGGAGTATTAGAAAAGTGTGGACACATGGTAATAACCAAACAAAAACAGACGAAATTATTAAGAACACAAGTTAAAATGTTGCATCCACATCCACTAGACAAGGGCGGATGTACGTTGGTCAAAGGAAGGTCAGTTGACCTCCCTAAATTTTTAAAATTTCCTTTTATTTATAGATTATATATAATTAAATATAGTATAATTTGATTTTATAATATTATCACTTAACAATTTGACCTCCCCAATTTTATAAAATCAAAAATCCAATAACCCACCATAGAAAAAGTCTATCATACTTAAGTTATTTTTGTCTATTTTAAGTTAAAAAGCTCAATTGTTAAGTGATATTTGATGTAATTAACCTAATTGATTAGAAAAAAGAGACGTGCCGTTCAACCTTCCTCTTCAACGTGACCACCTTCTTCTTCAACGTGACCTGGTTCTGCAATTTGATATGTGCTAGTGTGTTGTAAGTTTCTTAACATTCATATTTTAATTATATATTTAGGTTAAAAACTAGATTTGGTTTTAACAATATATTAGTTAAATTTTATTCGAGTTTTAATCATAATTAGATAGTTAGAATCTGCAATACAGTTTGTGGATTTTAAGTTTTAAGAGATGAACATTTTGTAATTGTAATCCATCTTTTAATGATCATGTTTAATGAGTTAAAAAAATTATTTTATTTAAAATCAGCTTTATTGTAAACTAATATGAATAATTGTTGATTTTGTAATATAATCGAAAACCTTCATCCATTTTTCGCTTGATCATGTGTAGAATTTTGGTTAAATTTGTTTTAATTTACGTTATTTCAATTATTTAATTTTGTGCCATGATTAAAGTTCGTTTGTTTGTATATGTTTGAAGGTCATCTTTTTTAAAAATATATTTGCCTGTCGCTACTGCTACCGTTGAGAGATGTTTTTCAGCAATGAAGATTGTAAAGACATATCGACGCAATCGGATTGGAGATCAATTTTTAAATGATTGTTTAGTTTATTTTGTCGAGAAAGATGTATTCAAGACTATTGCAAATGAGATTGTGATGAAAATATTTCAAGACATGAAGGATCGTAGGATGTTTTTGTAGAATATATTTTTTTTTTATGAATTTTGTAGAATTTTTTTATTTATATTAAAGACGATTTTTTTTATAGTTATATTTTGACCCGGGTAAAAAAAAATCCTGGATCCGCCATTGCCTAGATCATTAGAAACTCTATATATAATCTGACTATATATAATAGTACCCTTCGCCAAGTCCATCCGTTTGAGTCCCCCAATCCTAGGTCACAGAAAAAAAACAGAAAGAAACAAGTAAGCGAGCAATACCGATATTTACCAATTCATTATTCTGAAATCATGCATGATCTGAATGCTTGGCCAAGACATTTTCTGGTCTTTCTTTTTTCTTTTTTTTTTTTGTGTTTTCAAATAGTAATTACATCTATATATACATGACAAGCACCGTAATATATTGCATAGCTTCGAAGGCAAAAAGAATCTATAAAGTTTCTCTAAACTTGTTTGAGCCTAGATAGAGCAAATAAAAATTGGCTTACCTTGAATAGTTTTGGTTTAACGGCTTTGGTGTAGGAGCCGGTCTACAGAGGATGGGATGCCTCTTTCTGTCGAAAGTAACCATACACTTGGCTTGATACTCCACAAGAGGTCCATCTGGCTTCTCCCTCGCGATAAATGTAATGTATGACTTTGATCTAGGTCCTGAGCGATAATAACCTCTCACAACTTCAACGAACTCCACATTCGAATCCTAGAACCACAATAAAACAAAAAATGTTAATGCCAAGCTTAGGCTGAACACTTTTCAGGGTTGAAAATGCCCTAAGCATAGCCAGAACACTACTTCTAAGAACCTTGTAAATCCTGTCAACCTAACCATTGCTACTGTTAACAACCAAAGATAGCCTAAGAGATTGAATCCTCAAGCTCCGGTATGACAGATTAGACAACGCCACAAAAAGAGAGAGAGAGAGAGAACTAGCCTTGTCTTGGTTGAGTTTTTGGAGACAAACATGCACCATCTCTTCCCAGAACTTGCGAAAGTCTTTATCCGTAAGCGCTTCCCTATCCAACCTAAATGATGCTATACTTTTGTAACAATGAAATGGCCTAAGCGTTGGATCCCCGTAAAATCACACAAGTTGTACTAAAAATTACCACAAAGTTTCAAGAACTTAGCTCAAATTCAATTCAAAGCACCAGGGCGTACGTACCTTGCTCTCGATGATTTGGCGTTTATAGAAGCGATTGTGTTCTTTAGATTCTTCGGTGTAAGGTTCTTCATCGGAGGAAAATTGCCGCCCCGGAGCCATCGAAGCTGTCCACATCCCATTCAGGCACCTTTAAGTAATCTATTGGAGCCTTACGCTCCTCAATTTTGGCTTTCCCATGATCATTTCCTTCTTCATTCTCACCATCGCTCTCTTCCTCCTCCGGCTCGAATTCGGCCTTACGCTTTGTCAGGCACGAACTGACAACCACTGAAGAAGATGCTTCCATGGAATCTGTTGGAACTTCAATTTTGGACAAGTGGCTCTGGCCAACTTTCCAGGGACTTTTCCGGTGAGGTCCGTCACCGGAATGACCGGGTCTCGGAGTCTTTGGATTCCTCGTAATGAGCACTATAACATAGTGTAGTTATATGTAAAAATTGAAGTTAAATTGAATGAGAAATTGAACTTCAAAGTGGTTAGCTTGAAAGCTTATAAAGACTTTATATTACAAAGTCCCACATTGGTTGGGCGGAAAAATTTCCTCTAGTATATATGTTGTTACACTTATAAGAGTGTTCAATAACTAGATGGGAAGGGGAGACCATGGTGCTAGAGTTGGAGGCCCATTATGCAAAAACACACTCGCGCGCACTGCCGTCGGGCTTGGAGCCCGGTTTCCTTTTGGAAAATTTTTATGCAACTTTGTTTAAAATTTGACCAATTTAGAAACGTTTTTGCATAATAAAAGTGATTATTGATTGCTTTGACCGAACCTTAAACGCGTCCGCGAGATTCTCTCCGGGTCGTGCGCCTCTTCAATGCTCCACGATCTGCGCACGTTGCGGATCGTTCAGACTTCTCCCTGCGTTTTAAAAACAACAAAAGATGCTCTCATTCTTTTTCACTCTCTATCGTTCTGACGAAAACAGAAACTCTCTCCTCCACATTTTTTCCTTCTGAAAACAGTAAGTCTCAAGAGTATATCGTAGAAACACAGTTCGCAGATTCTGTTTTCGAGTGTTACGAAAACAGTCTCACCGTAGTTGTATCCTGAGATTCATCATCTCATAAACCGTCACACTGCGGGAGATTGTTTGAATTAAGGAAAAAGATCATATCTTGCCTCTACGGGTTTTTCCTTAATTCGGTTTTATATTCGTGTTTTGTTCTCTAGATTTCGCGGTCTAACATAATCTTCTATCGTCGTCTCGTCTGCGCATTGATTGATAAGCATGACTATTTCTTTTTAAAAAGAAAAAAGTGTACACCTAAGAAAATAAGTGTGTCAAATACAACTTAAAACTCAAATATTTTTAATAAAATTTAATATATATTTTTTATACCCGCAAATTTTTTTCGGGTTTACGCTAATAATTTAAAAAACATCCTATCACAGGAAAAACAAATTTTAATTGTAAAAATACTACAGCTTTGGAAAGGTTCCCAAAATACCACAAACAGTTTAGGAGAAATTTTTGAGGTTTTAGAAAAGGTTACTGAATGTTGTAATTTAACAAACTGGCTGTATTTTAAAAATGAAATAGTGTTATGCAATAATAAAGTACGTTAAAATTCATTGATTTGTATTAAGCATTTGTGTGATGTAATTTCATATACAACAAAATTGCATGTTATTCATTTTTTCTCTCATCTTTGTCTTAAATTTTAATAAATAGTCTAACGGTTTTTATAATTAATCGTTTTAGTTTTTTGGCCCTTACTAATTTGTTAGATCTTATTTACAATGAATTTTGATTTACAATGGGTGTGTAAATGGTGACATATAAAAACAACTTCAGCAAAATTCAACCATGTTGAGTAATTTAGCAATTCAACCAGTACCATTTGGACAACTAAAATATAGTTTGAATTCACCTAGATTCAACATCCTTTTCAACACCATCTAACATGTAGGTATATATGTTTATTTCAGATTAATAGTGAATATACGGATCGAGTAGAAAATATTTAGGATATCAAAATCATTATTCGAATGAATAAAAATTACATTTGTGTTTGGTAACAACTTGTTACCAATCCGACCCATAGTGACATACAATATGTAGTTTTCTATAAAAATGAGTGTATATAAATTTAGTACAAATGTATGTATTGGAAAATATCATTAAATAATAAATTCATCTAAATCACATCATTAAGTTTTCTATAATAATGTGTGTATATAAATTTAGTAAAAAAAATGAATATTAGAAATTTAGATCAAAGGAGGCAAGAAAATCAATACTATAATTAATTTTCAATGTTTTTTGGGGGTCAAATAATGTCAAAGTTATGACTAGAATATTTTAGTGATCCTCACTTTGGTGGGTATATAACTTTGAAAAAGACAACTTTGTGACAGCTATATATCGCATATTCTCAACTATTACAATAAACAAACATGTAGCCGTTGGTTTTTGAAGTCAGCTTTGGACCAGAAGATCGTAATCTTGAAGATGCAGACGAATCAATGTAATGAAGATCGAACGGCTCTGATCTTTCTCGGAACAGGCTGCTCCGGTGCAGTTCCCGATTTCAGATGCCTACTCCAGCCATCGGATCCTCCTTGCCATGTCTGTTCTCAGTCCCTCTCTTTACTTCCTCACCTAAATCCTAATTACAGGTAAATTTTGACATCACTTTCTCTTAGTGTTTTGATCTTTAAGCTGGGGAGTTTGTGAAATGTAAAATCTTGTTGCTTTCCGTAAAGACCCTTTTGAAAATTGGGATTTATGATTGAAAACAGAGACATCTCTTTGTTCCGGAAAAATCTTGTCTTTATTCTTCTTGGAATCTTAGGTTGTTTTAACCTATTTTAGGTGAATAATGTAAAATCCAATTTCTTCTTGGGGAATTATACCTGAAATATTGATAATTGGTGGCACATTCTTTAATCCAATCTTGAATCTTGATTCTCTGATTTGGGCAGATGCAACACATCGCTCTTGATTGATTATTGCAGCGAGGAAGACGATGGTAGACACTATTACATAATTATTGATGTTGGGAAGAGTTTTAGAGAGCAAGTCCTTCGTTGGTTCACCTTCTATAAGATTCCCCGAGTCGATTCTGTTAAGCCCTTTTTATTTGCTATCTTCTTGAATCTTTTGGTCTGAAAATTATCTCTAACTTTTACTGATTTATGTTTGTATGATTTGCGTAGATCATACTAACTCATGAGCACGCAGATGCGGTTCACGGCTTAGATGAAATTCGATCTCTTCAACCTCGCGGCTCAACTGATCCACTTCCTGTATTTCTATCTCAGTTTACAATGGAAAGGTAAATACTTTCCCATTCCGGTTTCGATTAGTATCTTCTGATGAGACTTTAATGGATTTCTCTACAGCATTTCTTCGAAGTTCCCGTATTTGGTTGAAAAGAAGGTTAAAGAAGTACCTAGACGTGTTTCGTTGCTTGACTGGACAATCATCGAAGAGAGCTGCAACAAACCATTCACTGTCTCAGGCTTATCTTTCACGCCTCTTCCGGTTAAACTTCTTTTCACTTTTGAGTAAAATATAAACAGTCTGATTCTTCTTTGAGACCTTGAAGACTCATCAATGTTTTGCTTCAGGTGATGCATGGAGAGGACTACATTGCTCTAGGTTTCCTTTTCGGCGATAAAAGTAAAGTGGCTTATATATCAGATGTATCACGTATTCCACCGAGTACCGAGTATGGTAAGAGCTCTTATGGTTCCGCCTTAATCATTATAACCTTGTATTTTCACTTCTACTAAAGAGAAAGATTGATCTTCTTAAGAAACTTTGATGATGCAGCTATTTCGAAAACCGGGGCTGGACAGTTAGATCTTCTTATCCTGGATACAAATATACCGCGGAAGGTTTATATCATTTTGTAACTTTTGTTTACCGCTTTTCGCTCATGAAATATTTTGTTGCTGACCATCTCTTTGATAATAGAGAGGACTACATCCCACACACATCTGTTTTCCTGAGGTTTGTATCAATGTATTTCTTCATTTGTCAAATAACGTTTCACTATTCTGAGCTTTTCTGAAGATAACTTTCAAAATTCATGTTCTTTAGGCTCTTGAGATCATAACGAAGCTCTGCCCAAAGAGAGCGCTTTTAACGGGTATGACACACGACTTTGATCACCATGAATACAATGAGATACTTGCGGAATGGTCTCTAAGGTACACAATGAAACAATGTAATATCATTTCTATAAATCAACATCGTTGAATGCTAATAGACTCTGTTGATTTCTAGGGAAGGAATCCATGTACAGCTTGCTCACGACGGATTAAGGCTTCCGATAGAGCTATGATAAAATTGCTAAATCCAAATCTAAGAAAGGGAGAGACAAATATCAGAATACTTGTTACCTAGCAAGAATTCAAGTTACAAAATTCCAAAATTATATGATTAGAATCTATATTTTGATACATAAATGAAATCTCTGTTTCTCTACTTCTTTTGGGAATGATTCGAAATCTTTAAACCAAGCCCTTGAAACAACTTCTCTAAATCTGAAATCTCATGCTCAATATTCACTTCATCTTCTCTTGTGATCTTCTCATGCAACTTGGTTAGTCTCTGAATCGCAACATTCACTTCTTCTGCATAATCTCTAAGCGCTCGTCTCGTTGATCCATTTTCCTCTTGAACATCTTTGTATTTCCTTTTCAAAGATCGGTATCCGTCAATAGACTTGAGAAGCTGTTCAGACAACTCTTTGTTTCTTCCCTGAAGCGACACATCGTTGCATCCTTGACCATCAGCATCTTCTTTCTTCTCCTTGTTGTGCTCTGCCGCACAATTCTGCACTTTCTTAAGTAATTTATTATTTTGAGCCCTAAGATCACTTATAAGCTCCTCCATTTCGTTCAATTCGTGAGCTTTCCTCGAAAGCTCCAAAGCCATTATTTCTTTCTCCTTCCCTAAACTTGAACACATCATTTGAAGACTCTTTCTTGCAGCCATACTTGCGCTTAGCTCTCTTCTCAGCTTCTGAATATCATCAGGATCGTTCTGTGGCGGCTTCATCGGATTCTTGTTTGGATCATGAGTCGTTTTCAGCTCTGTGTTGCATCGTCTAAGCTCTTTTTTCCCAGATGTTGATTGTTGTTGAGCTTTCTGGATTCGTGTCTTTAGATCATCGAGAATTGTCATCATCGTTTTGACTCTCTGGACCTTCCAATCATCATGGTGTCTTGAGGTTGCTTCGTTGTGATCTTGAATGAGTTTCAGCAGTAGCTTCACGTTTGTAGTGATTCCTTAAAACAGAAGCAAGAAGACGTTTAACACATTTCTTGCCATGCAAGCCACAAGATTGTTTTCTTGCCCAAAACGGAAAAGGAAAAACTCTAGAAATCCTGTCTTAAAATCGATTTTTATTCACAACGTAAATAAATCTGAATAGAAAGAAGATTATCAGATGAATATAATTGGCTTACCTTCTAAACCAGAATCTTCATGAGATGGGTGCTCTGTGGTTCTTGTTGGTGGTGATGTAATAGATCCAGAATCAGAAGGAACTAAATCTGGCGCAGAAAATGCTCGGAGACGGCTCATGTTTTCCGGTTCTAGAACGCCGTCCGGTGAGAATCAATCAGACAAAAAGTTATGAACAAAGGAAGATGTTGGAAAGTTGGACAATAACAGAATGATGGTTGTTGTATTTTTGCAACATCCCATGTTTTTGTGAGGCTTAATTAGTGGACAATCATTTTGTTGGACCCTTTTGGCTAGGCTTTTTTTCAACTAAATTTGTCTGTCTTACCTCATTTCACGCTCTATTTTCTTATCTATTTTTTAAAAATTAATATTAAATGTTAACCATGTATTTTTTTTTTCGGCCATCCATATTTATTAATTTATAACGTTACCCTTACATCCACTTATACATTTTATTATATAAAAGAGAGTTTTCAAAAGTTAGTAACTTATAGGATGGTGACACGTGTCATGTTATTAAATTCAAGATTTCGACACGTGTCAGAGTTGAAAAAATGTCAAAAATTAGTATAAAGAAACTATACAAAAAAATAATTAACTACCATTTTTCAGAAAATAGAATTTCTATAAGGAAATTATACAAACTACTAATCGTATTCTATAAAGTAAATCATACAAATAATTAACTTGCATAATTAAGAAAATTTTTAATCCTAAAAAAAAATTGTAAATATTGAACTCTATATAAAGAAATAAGTAGTTTTATGTTTTCTCAACAAACAAAACACTTTTCTTCAAAACCATTATACCTTCAACTTCATTCTATTGGTAAAATTTCTATTCCTTTTATTTTTTAAAAAATATTTTAATTTATTATTATGAGTTAGTCATAAAAAATATATTTATATAGTTTATGATTATTAATTGTTCTTCTAATTTCGGTTTGTTTTTATTCAATTCCTAAAAAAATTATTTTAATTTATTATTATGAGATTGTCGTAAAAATAGTTGATTTATATATTTTTATGATTAAAAATAATAATATTTTCTCTAATTTTGGTTGATTTTTCTTATATCTTTCAGAAAATGTCTATCTTCTAAAAGATATTGAGCAAATAAATTCAGAATGACAACATTAAATATTTTTTATGTCGATTTGAAAAAACAAATTCAATATGATTAAAAATAAATAAATATTATTCAAATAGAAAATCAACCTATATATAATTAAAATTAAAAAATTAATTGTAACTTTGTTAGATTTTATATTGGTGAATGATTTCGTATAGAAGTTTTCAATATTTTATTATATAATAATTTTTACGGGTGATTTTATTCTATTTTTCAGATTTTCTATTCAGATTTTTTTCATAAATTTTAAAATATTAAATTATAATCCCGCGTATACGTGGGGCCTAATCTAGTATCTTATATAATAAAGTAAAGTTCGTTTAACCACAAGCTGACACGTGTCATCCTTCTTTTAACCTTCATTTTAACTATTTCTCTATTTTACCTTTTCATATTCTCATTTCTAAAATAAACATATATAAGAACAATAATTTCTATTAATTACACATTTAGTTATGAAAGCAAGCTTGCCCAGTACCGGAGGCTTTCTTTTTGTCAAAACCCTAGAAGATTTGTTTCTCTTCTCATGTCCTTCAAACTTGCTTCTTTATAAAGTTGAACCAAAGAATGTATACTAATTTTCATGATTATTATTTCTAAAGATAAAAACTGTAGGAAAGTCTTATCAATAACAAAAACATTCTTTTTAATAAATTAACGATCAAATTCAACTAAACACATAACCCACGCAACGCGTGGAAAACTACATAGTTTGATTATATAAGTTTGATTACATACACGAGCATGTTTCGCTTCAACATCAACATCTTTAACGACTGATGATCTTAGTACAAACTGATATTGCATAGATCACAAAGCAGCTATATTTAATATGTCTTTTACATACATGAATATTTGGCAGGGAAGGCCATTTTAGTGATACGTTTCAGGTCTTCGTTCATTTAGCTCCTGGAGTGCGCCATAAAGAAGTTTACAATCTCCAATAAACTTCACTTTTTGGTAGTCAAATCGGATGACTTCTTGGACTGCCGTCTTCAATGCTAAAACTTCCGCTTCAGTTGCAGAATTGATAGGCGGTATTGTTGCTGAACAATTTATTATTGGAAGTCCATTGCTTGTGCTTAATTTCCATGCAATTCCCGCATTATGATTTGATGAGATCCAAGAAGCATCAATACTACATATATATTGAAACTTTTCAGTATGACTGACAGCTTGAGTTTGTTTTGGAGGACTTGGCTGCTTCCCATAGGCCAAATCATGGTTATCTAAGTCCTTAGCTTTCTTCCATTGATGACACAAACTAACTGCATTGGTAATGATATGTACTATACTCTCTTTCTTATTTTCAAACAGCATTTTATTTCTTGCTTTCCAAAGACTCCAACCAAAAAAGGGAAGTAAGCTTGGTTCTTCACTGTTGGTATTAATTAAGCTGAATATGTAGACCAGATTACTATGAAGATCTTGGCTAGATAAAAGCTCACCAGATACTGAAGATGGATGTAGGGTCCATATTTATTTGGCAACTCGGCATTGAAACATTAGATGATTGATGTCTTCCTTATTTTCATCACATAAGAAGCAGGAGCTCTCCATCTTGATTCCTCTTCTAATTAGTTGCACAATAACCGGTAGACTGTCACGTAATATTCTCCACCAGAATAGCTTTATTTTCGGAAGAGTATCTAATGACCATAGCTTCTTAAATATCTTCAGCTTTTCAAAGTGTAAATGTGTGTGAGCCTGTGATTATTGATGTTGATTTTGTAGAAAGTGATATCCAGATTTTACATTATAGCTTCCACTCTTAGTAAATGGTCAATATTGTGCATCTCGTACCTTAGTTACTGGTGGTCTAATCTTGAGAATTTCTTTAATATCTTGAAGGTGAATCCATTGTTGAATCTTCTCTAAATCCCATTGCTTGGTACCTACAATGAACAGCTCAGATACTTTAATAGTAGGCATATAACCATTTTGCTTTGGTTTAGGAGCTCTAGGTGGATTTAATGGAATCCAAGCATGTTGCCAAACATTTATCTTGTCCCCTGTTCCTACTTGCCAAGTTATTCCTGCTTTGAGAAAATCTTGGAATTTTAGTATACTCTTCCTAGCATAGCTTTGTTTTCTTTTACTATTTGCTTGTAAGAAATTTGTATCTGGATAGTATTTAGCTTTATATATCCTTGCAAACAAACTATTAGGATACATTAATAGTCTCCACCCTTGCTTTGCTAATAGAGCTATATTAAAGTCTTTGAGATCTCTTATACTTAAACATCCACTAGCCTTGGACTTAGTTATCTTGTTCCATGCTACCCAAGAAATTCTATGTTGATCTGGTATGGATGACCACCAAAACTCTCTAATATCAGCCATAAACTTGTCTAATATTTTTTGAGGGATTAAGAAACAGCTCATGGTGTAAGTTAGGATTGCTGTTATGACTGATTTTAACATGATTTCCTTCCCTGCAAAGGATAACAGCATAGAATACCATCATGTTAACTTATTTTGTATTTTTTGCTTCAAGAATTGAAAGGCCTCAGATCTATTCCTTCCTATTGAGTCAGGTAGTCCTAAATATTTCCCAAACCCATCCTTTTGATTTATACTAAGAAGGTGAGAAATCACAGAAACTTTAGATGGTTGGATACCTTTGCTAAACATAATAGCAGATTTGGAGAAATTCACCTGTTGACCCGAAGCTTTAGCATACAGTTGAAAATAACAAGGAGTCATCTGCAAATAATAAATGGGATATCTTAGGACTCCTTCTTGCAACCTGATATCCCTGTAGTATCCTCTTTGTATTATAAATTCTTAATAATGCTGTTAATCCTTTAGTACATATAAGGTAAAGATATAGAGAAATTGGATTCCCCTGCCTTATACCTCTCTTTGGATGAATTATTTTTGTTGGACTACCATTGCATAGTACTGAGTAACTCATTGTAGTAACACATTGCATAATCCACTTCCTCCAAATGTCGTTGAATCCCATTGTTTCATAACTGCATCCAAATATCCCCATTCAACCTTATCAAAAGCTTTAGTAATGTCTAGCTTTAAAGCCATATAGTCTTGCTTAAGCTTACGAGTATGCAGTGAATGTAATATCTCATGGCTTATTAGAAGATTATCAGTGATGAAACGTTGAGGAATAAACGCTGATTGACATTTTGATATGATCTGAGGGAGCCATCTTTTTAGTCTATTTGCAAAAACTTTAGAAATAATTTTATATGCAACATTGGATAAATTGATTGGACGAAAGTCTTTTAAATGCACAGGTGTTTCCTTTTTGGGAATAAGACATATGTGTGTCTGATTTAGTTTTTTTCTAAGTAACCAGTTTCAAAAAACAGATGCACGTATTGAAAGACTTCTTCCTTAATAGTGTCCCAATGTTGTTTACAAAATGCAACACTCATCTCATCAGGTCCAAGAGATTTTTCAGGATGAATATTAAAGATTGTATTCCTTATCTCTTGCATATCTACTGGCTTTGTAAGTTCTTTATTAATTTCAGGGGTAACAGTCTTAGATATACCTGATAGAAGTTCCTATGAAATCTCCACATCAAAAGCTTGGTAGAGTTGTTGAAAGTAATCATATATAGCTTCTTGAATTTATTGCTGCCCTTTGTGTATATGTCCTGAGTCATCTTCAAGTATTGTGATACGATTCAATTCTCTTCTTTGGTTTACCTTAGCATGAAATAATTTTGTGTTGCTATCTCTGCTTTTAAGCCAAGTGATTCCTGATTTTGCTTTCCAATAGTCAGGATAAGGAGATTCATACACTGAATGCAGTTGTTCTTGCAACAACTCAATTTCCTTCCTCGAGTTACATTTTTGGTTCCTTTTCCATCTTGATAAAGCATCTCTACATTCAATAAGTGGTTTACTGATATGCTCAAATATAATACCCTAAAGTATCTAAGCAGTAGTTGTAGTATTCTAGGGGTCGAACCACAAAGACTCAAGATGTTCACTCAATAAATTTCAGATTATGAATTAAGCTAAGCGAAATAAATGTAATCAAAGATAACAAAATAATTAAATCAAAGAAGTAAATCAGTGGGATAAAGGCTAAGCTTAGGTAAGTTTGCAGGCAAATCAGAATTATAAATCAAATCAAATGTCAGGGATGAAATAAGCTCCGCTCTTGAACTTGAAACACAAATGTAAAGTAAACCAACTGTCGTTGCGAAGACTATCTATGTCTAAACCTAGAATTCCAAATTTCTTTGCAAATCCTATAAATTTAAACAAGCATTAACGGTCAAGTTCAATTGTTCACAAAATCCTAAACCAAATTTCTTTGCAAATCCTATAAATTTAAACAAGCATTAACGGTCAAGTTCAATTGTTCACAAAATCCTAAACCAAATTTCTTTGCGAGTAGGTCTTTTGCTCACCAAACACTAGTTCAGTAAACTAATCACACTTATTGATCAAGATGAAGGAAGCTACACCCATCCGTACGGACGTCCGTACATGTTCGTACACATCCGAATGAACATGGGCTGAATAAGGCCAAAGAGAGCTAGACGTGTGAAAGGCTTTTGCATAAGAAGAAGGGAGTGACTTCACAAGGCCTTAAAGGCCCATCCAAGGTGCACTAGGGTTTTCTTTAGTCACTTAGCTTCTTCATATATATATAAATGTAGCCTCCATATTGTAAACACACTCTCTAAGTAATGGAAAAACGTTTTTTTGACATCTCCTCTCTAATTCTTCATGTTCTTCCTTAATTCTTCATGTTCTTCATCAATTATCTAGTCTAAATCCGCACATTCTTACATGGTATCAGAGCATTAAGGCTTTATTCTCCCATTCTCTACTCGATTCTGAAGTTCCAACTCATCATTCTTCCCTTCTCTCAATCTGTCCCGAACCGCTCCATCACATCTTCATAACCGCTACCATCTTGTCCTTGAATCTGTCACCGTCTCTCCTTCTCCATGGATGTTATGAAGTCCTTGGTCATTCTGGTTACACTAAAAAGGGAGAACTACCTACTCTGGTCTGAACAACTCGAACGGCGTTGTGTGGTAGAGGTCTTTGGGCTCACGTTGGGGAAGACTTCAAGCCAAAGGAAAACGTTGGGGAAGATGAGAAGGAGGCTGAAGAGACCAAGGCTGAAGAAGCTAAGTGGTTTCAAGAAGATCAGTCCGTCCTTGAAGCTTACTCCTATTGTGAAACGGCGAAAGAACTATGGGGAACCCTCAAGCATGTTTATGGGAATGCCTCCAACCTAAGCCGAGTTTTTAAAGTCAAACGTGCCATCAACAACCTCAGCCAAGAAGATCTTGAGTTCACCAAGCATCTAGGGAGGTTTAGGTCCTTATGGGCTGAGTTAGATATGCTAAGGCCAAGCACAATCAATCCGGCCATTCTCAATGAGCGACAGGAACAAGATAAAGTATTTGGGCTCCTCTTGACTCTAAATCCGGCATTCAATGATCTGATTAAACACATCCTAAGAGCTGACAAGCTCCCAAGCCTAGATGAAGTATGTTCTCAAATACAAAGAGAACAAGGATCACTTGGTCTCTTTAGTGGTAAAGGGGAACTCCTCATAGCCAACAAAGGTGCCTACAAGAATGAAGAGAGGAAAATTTGGGTGTGTGATTATTGTAAGAAGAAGGGGCACATCAAAGACAAATGTTGGATTCTCCACCCTCATCTTAAGCCGTCCAAGTTCAAAGAACACAAGGTCAATCTCTCCGTGGAATCTTCAAGCGCAAATGGACAAAGTGGACCTCCTAAACAAGAGATAGCCATGACCGCTTCCTCCCAAGGAGACATTGTCATGAAGAAATCAGACTTGGAGGCAATTATTCAATCTATTGCTTCCTTGAAGGAGTCCGGTACCACATTCTATACTCATAGACCTAGGGATTCTCTAGTTGTGGACTCGGGTGCTTCTCACCATATGATAAGCAATTCTAGTCTTCTTAGCAACATAGAACCTGCCTTAGGTCGTGTGACTATAGCGAATGGAGATCAAGTACCGGTTAAGGGAGTAGGGAACCTTAGGATATTTGATAGAGATTCGAGAGCTTTCTATATGCCTAATTTTACTTCCAACTTGCTATCGGTTAGGAGAACTACAAAGGATCTTAATTGCAATGCTATATTTGGTCCTAATGATGTTTGTTTTTAGGATATTTAAACCGTGAATGTTCTAGGAAAAGGAGGAACCAAAGATGATCTCTATGTGCTAGAAGATCTCTCAAGCTCTTCTAACTCTCTATCTACTTCTGTTTTTCATTCGAATAATGTTGTTGCTTATAATGTGGTGTGGCATGCTAGATTAGGCCACCCTCACTCTTGTGCTCTTAGCTTAATGTTTCCTAGTATAACCTTTGATAATTCTGGTTGTGAAGCTTGTATTCTTGGTAAACATTGCAAGACCATATTTCCTAAGTCATCTACTATTTATGAAAAATGCTTTGACTTGGTTCACTCTGATGTTTGGACATCTCCTTGTGCATCTAGGAACAATAATAAATATTTTGTGACATTTATTGATGAAAAATCAAAGTACACTTGGATTACTCTCTTATCATCCAAGGATCGTGTCTATGATGCTTTCTTGAATTTCCAAAACTATGTGACTAACCAATTCAAAGCTACCATTAAGGTACTTAGGTCGGATAATGGAGGAGAGTACACCAGCCATAGATTCAAAGAGCACCTAGCTAAACATGGGATACTACACCAAACTAGTTGTCCATACAACCCTCAACAAAATGGAGTTGCCGAGAGGAAGAATAGACATCTTATGGAAGTAGCACGGTCGATGATGTTTCATATGAACGTGCCTAAACGGTTTTGGGGAGATGTGGTCATGGCAGCATGTTACCTCATTAACCGGATACCAACAAGAATCTTGAAGGATCTTTCTCCATTTCAAGTATTGAATAATGTAAAACCCTCTCTCGATCACTTACGTGTCTTTGGGTGTGTGTGCTTTGTTATGGTGCCAGGTGTACAAAGGAACAAGCTTGATCCAAAGAGTGTCAAATGCATGTTCCTAGGGTATTCACCTACACAAAAGGGCTACAAATGCTTCGATCCCTCCAACAACCGAACGTATGTCTCCAGAGATGTCAAGTTCATGGAAGAGAGGGCTCTATGATAAGAAGGATTGGGACAACCTTAAAGATCTCTCTCAATCACCCTCGGATAGGGCAGCAAACCTAAAGATTCTACTTGATCATCTCGGTGTTACACTACCATGGGAACAAAGGGGAGAAAGTGAGCACACCCAAGCTGATCAGAATGAACATGTGGATGTAGAAGACAGCTCCAATGATGAACAGGAGCCCATTCCAGAGGAAACTCCACCTCTGAACATGAACGTGGATGAGGAACCAGTTGAAGATATTCCCTCACAAGGACAAGAAGAGAATATGAATGAGTTCCTCGAAGAAGAACAAGCAACGGTTCCTACACCAAACCCACTAAGGTGGAGTACACGGGTTAGACCTGACCCATCTAGGCCATATTGGGTGAATGCACCAGTGTATTACAACAATCAAGTTGTTGCTCATCCGATACAGGCTGTATGTTCTCTTGCCCTTTTGCCATCTGATCACCAAGCCTTCCTTGGGAAGACTGAGCTCTACAAGATTCCACAGACCTATGAAGAGGCTAAGAATAGTGAAGAATGGTTGGGAGCAGTTGATTATGAAGTTGGGGCTATGAAGAGGAATCATACTTGGGATGAAGCCGATCTTCCACCCGGAAAGAAAACAGTAAGTTCCAAATGGGTATTCACTATCAAGTACCATAGCAATGGGGACATTGAGAGGTACAAAGCAAGGCTAGTTGCAAGAGGCTTCACACAAACCTATGGAGAAGATTACACGGATATCTTTGCTCCGGTAGCTAAACTACATACGGTCAGAGTAGTTCTATCTCTCGCTACGAACCTAACATGGGAGCTATGGCAAATTGATGTTAAGAATGCCTTCTTACAAGGAGAACTTGAAGAAGAGGTATACATGACCCCACCTCCGGGACTTGAGGACATGGTGACTCCGGGCAAAGTGTTGAAACTTAAGAAAACGATCTACGACCTCAAGCAATCCCCAAGAGCGTGGTACCATAAGCTAAGTTCCACTCTCAAGGAACATGGGTTCAAGCGATCAGAATCAGATCACACCTTGTTCACTCTTCAAGGGCCCAAAGGTATAATAGTTGTTCTTATCTATGTAGATGATTTGATCATCTCAGGGGACAACACTGAAGGTATTGCTTGGACCAAATCTGTTCTTAAAGATTCGTTTGATATTAAAGATCTTGGTGCTCTAAAGTATTTCCTAGGAGTAGAAATGTGCCGTTCTCCGGAAGGCCTCTTTCTGTCTCAAAGGAAATACACATTTGATTTGTTGAATGAGACAGGGAAACTGGGAGCAAAACCGACCAAAACTCCACTTGAAGACGGCTACAAGGCCAATCGAAAGGGGGAGAAGGAAGATGAGACATACACGGATGCAATGCAATATCGACGTCTAGTAGGTAAACTCATATACCTTACCATTACACGTCCTGACATTTCTTTTGCCGTATCTCAGGTGAGTCAACATATGCAAACACCCACGGTGTATCATTGGAGCATGGTTGAAAGGATCTTGAGATATCTAAAAGGCAGTCCGGGTCAAGACATATGGATGGGGAAGAATGAGAACACCGAGATCGTTGGTTATTGTGATGCTGACTATGGGGGAGACAGATCGGATAGAAGATCCACCACTGGGTATTGCACATTCGTAGGAGACAACCTAGTCACTTGGAAGACCAAGAAGCAGAAGGTGGTATCATGTTCGAGTGCAGAAGCTGAGTATAGAGCTATGAGGAACATCACCAATGAGTTGACTTGGCTCAAAGCTCTTCTTGAAGATCTAGGCATCAAGACAACAAGGCCTATCACTCTACATTGTGACAACCAAGCGGCGATTCACATAGCAACGAATTCAGTCTTTCATGAGAGGACAAAGCACATAGAGATCGATTGCCATAAGGTTCGAGAACAGATTGAAGAAGGAGTGATTCTCCCGTGCTATACAAGGAGTGAAGACCAATTGGCGGATATCTTCACCAAGGCTGCAAGTCTCAAGGTTTGTGATCTAATCCACAGCAAACTTGGGCTTGTTGATCTCACTAGACCTTGATCAAGTCCCCTCGTCTGCAGCCGTCATACTCTTTTTCCCTTAGCTCGGTTTTATCCCATTGGGTTTTCCGGCTAAGGTTTTTAATGAGGTGATGGTTGTAGGCAATCCAAGTTTAGTCTCTACTATCATAGCGTCTAAACTTGAGGGGGAGTATTGATCAAGATGAAGGAAGCTACACCCATCCGTACGGACGTCCGTACATGTTCGTACACATCCGAATGAACATGGGCTGAATAAGGCCAAACAGAGCTAGAAGTGTGAAAGGCTTTTGCATAAGAAGAAGGGAGTGACTTCACAAGGCCTTAAAGGCCCATCCAAGGTGCACTAGGGTTTTCTTTAGTCACTTAGCTTCTTCATATATATATAAATGTAGCCTCCATATTGTAAACACACTCTCTAAGTAATGGAAAAACGTTTTTTGACATCTCCTCTCTAATTCTTCATGTTCTTCCTTAATTCTCCATGTTCTTCATCAATTCTCTAGTCTAAATCCGCACATTCTTACAACACTTTCGTGCCAATTAATCGACCTAACATCAGATTCTAGTTCGCGAGGCTAGAATAAGCATTAATCTCAAGTATATGTGAAAAGCTCTATAGATATTTCCTAACAGGTGAAACAAATCTAATAATTCATCAAATACCTTTAAACAACCCTAAACCTAACAAGGAATCTACTCAGACATGGTGAATGAAACAAACATCATGAATAATATTAGATATCATAAAATAAAATAGAGTAAGAATACAAAGAGGGGTTCAAAGTTCTTCTCCTAAAACTTAATTGCAAGAATACTCTATCTCCAGAAATCACAAGTGTCTTTTCTAGAGGCTGAAAAACCTAATTATATAGCTAAAACACGTTTAGGAGTCTATCTCGAAAAATAAAGAAAGCTTCTGGTTTATCTTCGGGTCTTGTTGCGCGTTCTGATCACTGGTATCGACCGATACTGTAAATGGTATCGATCGATACTAGGATCTTTAATCGTGTCTCTTCTAAAGGATGGTGTCGATCGATGCTGCATGGGTGTTGATCGACACTGAGCTCAATTCCCCGAACTGCTTCAACTCCAGATTGCTTCAAAAGCTTCCAATAATCCAATTTAGCTCCATATGTGCCTATATCCTGAAAAGAACTTGAAAGACTCTAAAACTACTAAAAAGACTCAAAAAAAGGACTTATATCATGGTTGAAAGTGGGTAAAAACCATGATATATCATTTAGTAAAACATTGAGGAGGCAAATTTTTACAATGGGATATCCATGTATTCTTAACTACCTCATCAATTTCTGAGTTAAATCTCCATCTATGCTTATACCTGAAAAGTTTTTTACCTTTCCATACAAAGTCATCAGTACATATGAGCAATAGTCGATGATCTGATCCTACCCATTTTAGTAATCGAGCATAGGCATGAGGGAATAATTCCATCCACTGGTTTGTCGCTAGGGCTCTATCAATCTTAGATTTCACACAATAATTATGTCTTTTTCCACACCATGTATAGTTACCCCCACTATTCTAATCTCACTTAATCCACTTTCTTCAATTAGGCTTCTGAACATTGAGAAACTTACTTCTGGTCTAGAGGGGCCTTCTACTTTTTTTTTCGTTTGACATGATTTCATTAAAATCTCCAAGTACCAATCTTGGTGTACCATAGTACATAAGTGCTCTACTCTTCATCTAAAACCATAGTTGATGTCTGAGCTTCTTTTCAGGATAGCTATAAACATAGGTTATACAAAAACTGCTAGTTCCATCTCTAATATATACATCTGAAAAGTAAAGAGATGGTCTTATTATGTCAAGATGGATCTGTTGGATCCAAAAAATTGTTAAACCCCCACTTGGAATGTTAACCATGTAAAATGTAAATGCGTGCTGCCAAAAGAAAAACAAAATTATGGTCCTAGTCCCGATATATCATTATAGGGCTAAAATAACCTAACCGAATAACCAAACCAACCCGAAAAAAGAGAATCACATTGAAACGTAACCAACAAAATACCCAAACAGTTATTAAAGTTATATCTAAATAACCGCAACCGAACCTGAACCGGATCGAAAACCGAATGCGTACCCAAAATACTAGAAATCTTATTATATAAAAGAGGGTTTTCAAAAGTTAGTAACTCATAGGATGGTGACACGTGTCATGTTATTAAATTCAAGATTTCGACACTTGTCAAAGTTGAAAAATTTTTAAAATTTTTTTTAATTAATTTTTTTAAAAATTATAATTAACTACCATTTTTCAGAAAATAGAAATTTTATAAGGAAATTATAAATTACTAATCTTATTCTATAAAGTAAATTATACAAATAATTAACTTCCATAATTAAGAAAATTTCTAATCCTAAAAAATAGTGTCAAAGTTGAAAAAATGTCAAAAATTAGTATAAAGAAACTATACAAAAAGAATAATTAACTACCATTTTTCAGAAAATAGAAATTCTATAAGGAAATTATACAAATTACTAATCTTATTCTATAAAGTAAATTATACAAATAATTAATTCCATAATTAAGAAAATTTCTAATCCTAAAAAAAAATTGTAAATATTGAACTCTATATAAAGAAATAAGTAATTTTATGTTTTCTCAACAAACAAAACACTTTTCTTTAAAACCATCGTACCTTTAACTTCATTCTATTGGTAAAATTTATATTCTTTTTAATTTTTAAAAAATATTTTAATTTATTATAATGAGTTAGTCGTAAAAAATATATGTATATAGTTTATGATTATTAATTGTACTTCTAATTTCAGTTTGTTTTTATTCTATTCTTAAGAAAATATTATTTTAATTTATTATTATGAGATTGTCGTAAAAATAGTTGATTTATATATTTTTATGATAAAAGAAATATATTTCCTCTAATTTTGGTTGATTTTTCTTATACTTTTCAGAAAATGTCTATCTTCTAAAAGATATTGAGCAAAAAAATTCAGAATGACAACATTAAATATTTTTTATGTCGATTTGAAAAAACAAATTCAATATTATTAAAAATAAATAAATATTATTCATATAGAAATAAATCAACCTATATATAATCAAAATAAAAAATTAATTGTAATTTTGTTAGATTTTATATTGGTGAATAATTTCGTATAGACATTTTCAATATTTTATTATATAATTATTTTTACAGGTGATTTAATTCTATTTTTCAGATTTTCTATTCAGATTTTTTTTTATAAATTTTAAAATATTAAATTATAACCCCGCGTATACGCGGGGCCTAATCTAATATAATTATATATCCAAAATATTAGTTATATTTAGATTTGATACAAACCCAATTACCTAAAACTATAATTATAAACGCATATTTTTATAATAAATAACAAAAATATTCAAAATAATTAATATATTGGAAAATTTTTAGTTTTATTAGTCAAAATTTAAGGAAAATTTATTTAAATTTAATAATTTTTAATTTTTCTAATATTTGGGGTACCAAGAACCAAACCAAAAATACTCGAATCTGAACCAAACCGAACCGAACAAAGTTTTAAAATACCAGAATAACCACTAAATTTATTTACCCAAAATATCTGAAACCAAACATACTCAAAACCGAATGAGTCCAATTCGAAACCGAACGGTTGTTATTCAGATTCGAACCGAATACATGAACGCCAATAATCATTAGAACATTGTGTCGTAAATATATAACTGGCATGCAACACTAATTTTGTGTTGTAAATATATAACTGGCATACAAGACTAATTTTTTAGTTTTATTAGTCAAAATTTCAGCAAATTTTACTTAAATTTAATATACATTTTTTCCTAATATTTGGAGTATCCGAAACCAAACGGTTCATATTTAAAACCGAATGATTCCTACTCGAAACCGAACGGTTCAAATTCAGAATCGTACCGAATACCGAACGCCAATATAATCATTTGAACATTTGGTTTATTATATAATACTATGAGGACTTAATTACAGTAATTGTAAAATTAAGAAGAAGCCGAAAGGTCCGAAACTGTACTCTTGTACTTCACTTCTTCTTATTTAACTGACTAGACGCTTTAGATACTCAGAAAAGGGCTTCTTCCACCTCTTCGCATACAAGAGACGACGACAAATCCAGAAACTGGGCGGAGCTTCCACCAGAACTGAAGTCACCGATCCTGCACCGTCTTGGCGCCATTGAGATACTGGAAAACGGTCAGAAAGTGTGCAGCCCGTGGCAGCGCCTCTGCAAAGACCCTCCGATGTGGCGTAAAATCGACATGCGAATCACGAGAAAACGCAAAAGAATTGAGTACGATATCGAGATGAACACTGAAAACCTCTATAGGTTATGTTCTGTCTCTCTATATAACTCGCAAATACTATTTTGACTTTTTTGTTTTGAGAAGTTGCGTTGTTTTAAACCCACTTGTTTGCAATGCTGTGCCGATTCTAGTGCTAAATTAATTTTTGTTGTCCTCCTATATGTCTTAGTTAGATGTTTTTAACTTTACATGCGACTATTTTTTTATTTTCTTTTTCAGATCAAGTAATCTGAAACGCCGTAGACGTATGATGTGTCACGCCGTTGATCTTAGCCAAGGTGGCGTGGTGAAGATAAACATTGAACGTTTTGATACTGATTCTCTCCTCACCTACATTGCTGATAGGTTCTCTCTCTTCCCCTTAAACTCGCATGCACACAATTTTTTATAGAAATTTATCAAGTTTTCTACATAAGTGAGATTGGTTTGATTTCAAAATGGATTTGCTAATTTCTAGGGTTTGATCTAATTCTGGTCAGCATTGAAGAACAAATATTTCGGTAATTTGAGTGGTAGGATATGTTTGTTCCTTTGAGTATTAGGAGAAAATTTATGGTTTAACTCGTATTTGACATCAACATTGAGTTCTTGCATCGCATCTCTCCTTATAACTGGCAAGCACACATATTTTGGTTTATTTCAAGAAAATTTTCCCATCTTTCAATTTTGTATAAGTGACTTTGATATGATTCCGCATCTTGCTAGATCAAATTTGGTCAATTGAAGAATCAAAAAGATCTCACTACTTCTGAGTGTGTTCAAGTTCCTTTTTTGTATAAAACCATTATGCATGCTTCTGCGTTCATCGCTACTAGTATATAGTTTCACAATCATGATAATTACTTTTGTATCTTGCTGTTTGTTCATCTATCTCTTAGATCAATGTTTTTTCAATTCTACTTGCAACTAATTTGCAGATCAAGTAATCTGAGACGCCTTGGACTTGCTAAGTGCGATCAAATAACGGGCATGGGACTTTTCGCAGCGGTCATGAAACTTCCATTGCTTGAAGACCTGGAGCTTTCATACTGCTCAATCAGAGGACTGCATTTGGAAGCTAAAGGCTACGCTTTGTCGCATTTGAAGACATTGAAGCTAAACTGTCAAGGTAGGCTCCCTCGCTTTGAGTCTGATCATGATGTCCTAGACATTCCTAAAAGAATGCACGAACTGCGATATCTCCAGATTTTTGTGAAAACACTAACAGACATCGACTTGAACGCCTTAATCGATGGTTGTCCTCACTTAGAACATCTCGAATTACGCTAGTGTTTCAACATTAACCTGTAGGGGGACTGGATACCAGTTTGGTCGATTTTGGGATACATATTCGAAGCCTGTTTAGCTTGTCTTGACAATATCAGTCTCTTTGGTTTTGTGAAGCTTTTGAAAACTTCATCGTAACTCTGCCAGTAGGCAAATTTTTCATCGAAAGACTTTAATTATGAGCCTAGGCCAATATGTTATTCGATTATTGAGCCTGTTACTCTTGCCACAGATTGTATTCGTATATATTATTGTCTTGTTTGGTGAAATGCATTGGGATTGTGTATTGCCTTGCAAGTTAGAGGTCATTTGTTGAATCTGTGATTTTGGTAAGCAATGTTCTCTGAGGTTTAGATGCACAGATATAAAGGATCATATTTGTTCAAAGATTACTTAAGTCACTCTGAATTAAACGCTACTTAAAATTTCTTAGCTGATGAGCATCATCATCAGGTTATGGAGTTTCCGGAGTTCTTATCATACACAACTATAATCATGGACTCATCATTTAAATTTTATAAAGCACATAGTTTGTAACACCTCTTTCCTTGTTTTTCCATCATTCTAAAATATGACTGATTATATGTGGTTTATATGCTTTTGAGTTGATCAGTAATAATAATTTTATGAGAAAATTAACAAATTTACCACTTTCTAATTTATTTCTTTTAATCTACCACTTTCTCCTCCATTTTTCTAAACTACCACTTATTCAATCTTAAAGGTCTATTTTATCCTTACATCATTATTTTCGTCTCACTTTCAATTTTTTACCTTTTTCATTATTTTATTATTATATTTAATCTATATATTTTCTTTCGCACACAAACTATTATGCATCGCATTTTAAAACATTGCTTCTGCATCACCACTGTCAATTTCTTTTATGTATCATCACCATCAATTTTTGTCAACGAATAATTATTTTTATCCACGATAGAGCTGATTTTGTCCACAAATAATTATAATGCAGTCATGATTCTCGTCATTACTTAAGTCTACGAAATATTATTTGCGTACACGTCAGAGATATAAATATATATATTTACAAATATATTTATATTTCATGTCATTACAAGAATGCATAGCCATTTCCGACCATCGTATTAGTCGGAAATTCGTCGGAAATCGGTTTTTCCGGCGAGATTCCGACCAACACGGAGTAGTCGGAAAAGCTTGGTCGGAAAAGGCTCGTGGTCGGAAAAGTAGTCGGAAATTTCCGACCAAAGGCGTAGTCAGAAACTTGGTCGGAAAAGTCATTGAATCTCGTCGGAAAATTTCCGACTATATTTCCGACTAGTTTCCGACCAGACAAATTCGCCGGAAAATCGTCGGAAAAGGTCGTCGAAAACTCGCCGGAACATTAAAAAAAAAAAAAATGGCGGTGGTCGGAAATTTAGTCGGAAATTTCCGACCACATTTCCGACCACATTATTTTTTTAAATAAAAAAACAGACGGTGGTCAGAAAATTAGTCGGAAATTTCCGACCACATTTCCAACCACTTAATTTTTTTTTTTTTAAATAGAAATTTATATTTTAATAAAACTAAAAATTAAAAAGAAAATACTAAAAATTACATTAAAAAACAAAAAATTACATTAATAAAACTAAAGATTATATTAATTGTTTTTTTAAAAATAAAAATTACAAATCAAAGAAATCATTTGTACTCGGATTTTGATCAGTGTTTCTGCAAGACGGGGGGACGACTTCAGGATGGAGTCGAGCCATCATCTGACTCCAAAAAGAAGCTTCCCATGGTCGGTTGAAACCCCATTTGTGCACACCACTCTTCGTAAGCTAGCTATCCTCCTGGTTGCGCCATAACCTGATAAAAATAGAAATGTTAATAAATTTTAAAATTTAAATGAAAATATAAATTATATATATTAAGTTAAAAAAACTTAACTTAACTTTTTTTAGCAAATTTGTAAGTTTTTAGACGATTTTATAGAGAGTTTGTAAGAGAGATTTTAGAGATTGTGATTTGTGAGAGTTGATGGCTGGAGGTTATATAGAAAATTTTTCCGACCACCGTGGTTAGTCGGAAACCGGTCGGAAAAAAAAAAAACTTTTCCGAGGAATTACCGACCACCGTGGTCGGAAAATGGTCGGAAAAAAATATCTTTTCCGACCACCGTAGTCGGAAATTCTTCGGAAAAAGGTACTAGTCGGATTTATGGTCGGAAATAAAAATGGCTAAAATAAAAATTGAAAAAATTGGAATAAAAATTTCTATAAAAATAGATGAAAATTTAAAAATTGAAAAAATTGAATAAAAACTAATAAATTTTCGTAATGAAAATATAGAATAGTAAAATTATACCTCTTTTGAAATTGATGATTTCTATTTTTCTTTGTTTGTTTTTATGAATTGTGGGTGAGAGACATATTTTTCATTTTGCAATATGTGTATTTAAATATGAAAATTGTGTAAGATGATAAGAAATCATTAAATAAGATTGACCAATGTTAGATTTGCATATCTCTATTATGCAAAATCATTGGTTGTTAATTTAAATAAGATAATTCTATACAATTGAACCAATATTTATTCATGCATATGGTTTTTTTTATTTTATTTATGAGAGTTTGTAAAAAATTGTTCTTTTAAAAAAAAAAATAACAAAAAAAATATTCACAATTGACCAATGTTTGATCTTGCATATCTCAATGATGCAAAATCATAGGTTGTTACTTTAAGTAAGGATTGAACCAATCTTCATTCATCTATGGTTATACATGTTTTATTTATGAGAGTTTGTAAAAAATATTTTTTTAAAAAAAAAATAACAAAAAAAAATACTCACAATTGACCAATGTTGGATCTTGCATATCTTTATGATGCAAAATCATAGGTTGTTACTTTAAGTAATAATTGAACCAATCTTCATTCATGCATGGTTTTTTTTTTTTTAGTTTGTAAAAATTGTTTTTTCTTTAAAAAAACCAAAAAAACAAAAAAAAAACACACATTTTCCTACTAATTTCCGACCACCCAACATGTTGTCAATCAAATTTTCAACAAACTTATGTTATAATTCGCAAATGGGCGAGTCAAGATTTTTATGTTTATACTAGCAAGTTATTTTTGTTAGAATTAACAAATACATTCTTAAAAACATAAAAAAGAGAAAAATGATAATAATAAAGAAAAAGAAACAAAATAAAAAATAAAAGGGGATGTCATATCTCGCATAATTCCATCAAGTTTTTAACCTTTTACCTTCATTTTACTACGCCATGAGCAAAATCGTTTACAAACATATTACCACAACAAAGAGGTAGATTAGAAAAGATTTTGAAAGTGGTAGATTTAACCATCACAATTTCCAGCTAACCATTCAGAGTCAACCATCACAATCTTGTAGCATCAATATTTTAGTTTTTAAGAAATATTAATGTCATTTATATTAACTGATTCAAGTTTAACATTATTTTTTTGTAATCAACACATTAACATTGATAATTTAGGGGTGGGCGTTCGGTTCTTTGGTACGGTTCGGTTCTTTCAGTTCTTGGAATTTAGTAACCATATAGGAACTGGGGTAAATTTCGGTTTGGATCAGTTCGGTTCTTTTTGGGTTCGGTTCGGTCTCGATACTTGAGATTATAACCATTATAGAACCGAAAAAACGGTTTCAATCGTGTTTGGTTATGATTGGTTAACTTTGTAATAAAAATTACCCGAATAATCTAAAAAAATCTATGATACCCGCACATAAAACAATTAAACCGATACAACAATAAACATCTAACGACCAATCTGTTGGATTATAAAATCTAAGCGACACAAGGTTTTAAGGTTTCCTGATTGAAGAATTAATGTAACAAAGATTTTAAGAGATTTGATTTGGTTGGATTCTTCGAATACGAAGAGATTTTCACGGGGAGGAAAGTTAGGAAGATATTTTCGGAAAAGGGAAGCGATGAACCGTGATTTGAAGAACATGGGAGGTGTATAAATTATTGTTGGAAAGTGTATAAGGGATTAACTACTAAGAGTAATTTGCTAAGGTTTCAGCGGTTCTATATGGGTACTATTCGGTTCTCGGTTCAGTTCGGGTTCTTTGGATATTGAATTTTAGGATCCATTCAAGTATTTTATAAATTTCAGTTCAGCTCGGTTCGAGTTTTTTTCATTCGATTCTGTTCCGTTCCGTTCCGTTTTTCGGTTCTAGGATATTTTGCCCACCCCTAATTGATATAATGATTTAGATTCTAAACTTATGAAGGAATAGTCAATATTATACACATGACATATTGTGACAAAAAAACAAAAATACAAATGAAATAGCAATTCAATTCTTTTCGAATTTATTTGATTGGAGACTGTTCATATACTTTTATGCAGTTATTTTTGTACCTTTAATAAACCGAATATTTGTAACAAAAAAGCTGTTTAAAAACATGTAGTAGTTTCACAGCTTTGAGCGCTTGATTGCTTAAATTATGGGCCTAAGCCCAAGATATTACTTCACTAGACTTGGCCCAAATTTGTTTCGTAAACATGTGAGGACCTAATTGTAAAATCTTGAAACTTCACTCTCTTATTTTATTAGTGGATTTTAGCAATTGGATCATTAGAGAATGGCTTCTTCGACTCCTTCGCCGTCGTCGTCTTCTTCCCGTTTGTCCCCCGCCGCGATGAAAAACGGAGAATATAGAAACTGGGCGGAGCTTCCGCCCGAACTAACGTCATCGATCCTGCTCCGTCTCGGTGCGATTGAGATACTGCAAAACGCTCAGAAAGTGTGCAGATCGTGGCGACGCGTCTGTAAAGACCCATCGATGTGGCGTAAAATCGACATGCGAATCCCAAGAAACTTCCAAGGCTTGTATCGCGGTCTCGAGGTCATGTGCCGTCACGCCATTGATCTCAGCCAGGGCGGCTTGCTTGAGATCAACATTGAGTACTTCGCGACCACTTTTCTCCTGACCTACATCGCCGACAGGTTCTTTCTATCCCTAATTTGTATGAATGTGATATGATTTATGCAGCAAAATGTGTTTTTCGTAACTTAGAGTTTTCATAGCTTAGAATTGTTTTTTTTTTTCCAGATTTTTAACGTCACTTGGTGCATTATTTGTTCTCTTCCCATCAATTGTAACTGGGATGTATGCACTTCTGAACACTCACTGTTACTTGGCCCTGCAACTTAGAGAGGTCGATTTGTTGAACACTGCTTTATATAGTGTTCAATAATGTTTATAGTTATATATTTTACGAGTAACTCATGAACAAGTCTTATTGGTATATTTCTGAGTTGATAAGTACTGGGAAAGATGATTTATTTGCATCTTATTGTTGTGCTTGTAAGCATTAGATCATGTTAAGATTCTCGAGTATTGCAACTCTATGCAGATCAAGTAATCTGAGACGCCTTAGATTTGTTGACTGTGGTCCAATAATGAGCAGTGGAGTTTCGAAAGCAGTCATGAAGCTCCCATTGCTTGAAGAACTTGAGATTTCATACGGGTCAATCAGAGAACAACGTTTGAAAGTTATAGGCCAGTCATGTCCAAATCTGAGGACGTTAAAGCTAAACTGTATGGGAAATTTGGAGTGTTGTGATAAGGTTGCTCTAGCAATCGCTGAAACAATGCCCGGTCTTCGCCACCTCCACCTTTTCAGGAACGGATTATCGGAAACGGGTTTGAACGCCATTCTTGAAGGCTGTCCTCACCTGGTACACCTCGATTTACGCAAGTGTTTAAACATTAACCTTGTCGGAGATCTGGGGAAATGATGTTTTTAGAGGATTAAAGATTTGAGATGCTCCCAATGACTCAACAACTGCTAATTACCCATTTGATGACTTACCTTTCGCGACATGAGAGGTACTGCCTAGATTTGTAATTCTTACTATGATTATTGTATTTCACCAATTCATACAATTCACGTTGGATTCTCCTTGAATCTTAGTGGGTATTCCATCATATATCAGAATCTTCGCTATTATTGTAATGTACAAATGAATTTTCCCTATGAGAAACTGAGTACTACATTGTCTAAAGGTAGAAATAAATTATGCCTAAATGAGTTTAACTATTTATGATACTATAAGATTTGAGACGCCCCAATGACTCAATCGCTGATCTGAATTCAGATGATGACTTGAGCAATATATATGGTGGTGACGATGTTGGCGTGCCTAAGGAGAGCAATTTGAAGCATGGGCTTTGGGCCCCCAATTATTTTTTATTAATTAGTATAACAAAAGACCCTTTACTTTTTATCTCTTGTAAAAAACCCCAAATTATTATTTTTTGCTTTAAGCGGCTAAATTCTCAGTTACAACCCTATGATTTCTCAGGTGCCAGTAACTATATGTCGGAATAGGTAATGAATCTCTGATGTAAAAAAAAATAAGGTAATGAATCTCTATGAACGAACAATGCAGACATTGATGCTTTTGTTGGTCTCGTCAACTTATGAATTCGTTCAAGTCACCTCTTTTCTCTAACTTTCATGACAGTAGCTAGCTTGAGTGACCTTAAGCGCACGACTCTAACTAGCGAGGCGAGAATGATGCGATGGTTTTTTTTTTTATATATAATGGGTACCGTAATGATCGGCTGAGTTTAATTATTAGGTCCAAGAAACTATATACTTTAGGGCCCGAACTACTATCGTAAATACTTTATGGCCCAAACTTATTGTAATTCAATGACGGGCACGAAAGATTTTGAAACTCTCTACTTTTCCTCTTCGCTGTTGCCGATTTCATTTCTTCTTCGCCGTTTTGAATCCGGCGATGGAAGACGGAGAATATAGAAACTAGGCTGAACTTCCGCCGGAACTGACGTCATCTGTCTTGCCCTGGCTTGGCGCGATTGAGATACTGAAAAACGCTCAGAAAATGTGCAGATTGTGGCGTCGCGTTTGTAAAGACCCCTCGATGTGGCGTAAAATCGACATGCGAATCCCGGGAATTTTTGACGCCTATGATTACAACTTCGAGCTCATGTGTCGTCACGTAACTGATCGCAGGCAGGGCGGGTTGCTTGAGATCGATTTTGGGGACGTCGGTACTGATTCTCTCCTCAATTACATGGCCGATAGGTTCTCTCTCTCCCTGTGACTTAATATCACATCAATTTTAGTTTTCATCACTTGATTTTAACTCAGATGAATGGGGTAGATATGAAAGATCTTTTAGCTTGAGTGATTGGGAATATGCCTTGTGTTAAAACTCTTTTTTATACTAGAAATAAATTTGTTGATCAGTAGTTTTGCTAATGAATTGTTCTCAATGGGGTTGAATGTTTACATTGTCCCAATATAAACATGGCAAAGTGTTATTTTCAAAGTAGTTGTGAAACTTCCAATGCTTGAATACCTCGAGGTTTCATACCTCTCATTGTCAGAAGAGTCTCTGAAAGTTGCGGGCCAGTTTTGTCCAAATATGAAAACATTGAAGATGAGCTGCATCCCTGAATATGAATTAAGTGATGATAGAGATGCCATTGCAATTGCAGAAAGCATGCCCGAACGAGGCCACCTCCAGCTTTGTGGGTTCGGACTAACCTACACGGGCTTGAATGCCATTCTTGACGCTTGTCCTCACCTGGAACACCTCGAATTACACAATTGTTACAACATTAACATTGTCGGGGACCTCAAGAAGCGATGTTTTCAGAGGATCAAAGATGTGAGACCCCCCCAATGACTCGAGAAGCCATGTTTGGAAGAAGGTGACTAAGACTTTGATCCATTGGTAGAAGGCGATTATGACTCTGATCCAATACTCATATGGTAGCAATGAGTACGTCTACAATATGTCAGGTGTTGCGGATGATCGTTCTGACACTTATTATGACTAGATAGAGGATAAGCGGTCGGTCGGATCATTCTGAAGAATGCAATGACAAAATAACAGCGGCAATTATGCCTTGCAGTGTTCTGTATTTAGATGCACTAAATTCCTGCATTGGTCTATAATGTTTTACAGGTAACTCATGATCTAGTCTAATTATTAGGTAACCCCAAATGACTATGATTCTAAGTAGTATGCTTATGGGTGGATAAGTACCCGGATAGATTCTTTAATGATATTTTGTATCTTATTGTTGTTTTTATAAGCAGTTGTTCATGGTATAACTCTATATTGCAACTATTTGCAGATCAAGTAATATGAGATGCCTTAGTCTTGAGTGTGGTCAAATAACGATTGCTGGAGTTTTTGAAGCAGTTGTGAAACTCCCATTGCTTGAAGAATTCGAGCTTTCATTCTGCCTAATCGAAGAACAGCATTTGAAAGCTATAGGACAGTCTTGTCCAAATCTGAAGACATTGAAGCTAAACTACGTGGGTTGCGAGCATCCTCTATATGAGAGTAACAATTATGTTCCAGCAATTGCTGAAACAATGCCTGGTCTTCTCCACATCCAGCTTATTGGGAACAGACTAACCAACACTGATTTGAATGCCATTGTCGACGGTTGTCCTCACCTGGAACACCTTGATTTACGCAAATGTTTCAACATTAACCTTGTCGGGGATCTGGAGAAACGATGTTTGGAAAGGATCACAGATTTGAGACGCCCCAGGGACTGAGCTGCTGATTACCCATGCCGTTCTTTTCAATACTGATTGAGTAGAAGAAGAAAAAAGAGAAGAACAGGAAAACTACTCATATGAAAGCGATTGCCGATATCAGTGGTGAGTGGTATCAAACTCATTCATGTCTTCTTTCTTTTGGTAAGTCCCTAGTATCAGTGGACGTGTGTGTCCACCTTTGAAAATTCTTCAATCTTATCATTCAATGCCCCAGCTTCAAATTCATCTCATCGATGTGATTATTATCTCCTCTGCTATCGTTAGCTGTTGATGAAGGAGGTGGCGATTGAACGCCCGGAAACGAAGAAGGAGGGTTGTTGACCGCCGAAGATGGAGGAGAAGGAGATTTGGTTGAGGTCGGTGGTGACGGAGAAGGGGTTGAATCAGACGGTGGAGAAGAACCAGAAAGTCGAGGTGGAGAAGCTTTGAATCGGGAGGAGGAGGTGATGATTCTGACGGTGGCGGTGGTGATGAATCAACCGGTGATGATTCCAAACGCCCACCAATCTACTCCGCTTCCGTCACTGGCTTTAAATCGGTAGTAGGACCTTGAAAACGCCGTCTGCCGCAAACTCAGCCACAAACTCCTCTCTCTCGTACTTTTCCTCCGTTGGTACGGAGAAGCAACCGCTCCTTCTCCGACGAAGCGACGGCCTAGGTTTCTGGTTCCGAGGTGACGGCCCGACTTTTTGCGAATCGAGGATTGCCTCAAAGCTAAAGATATTGTCTTCGTCATCGCAGTTGCATATCGACAAGCTACCGCGTCTTCCGCGGCCATGGCGACGAAGCCGATTATGAAAAAGAAGAACATAAGCCATTGAGCTAACAAAATCTTTAGTTACGATTACTGTTTACTGTGTAAAAATTAATAAAAGGTGAGTTTTTGGTTCGTACCCAGAATTCGAATTCGATATTTTCAATAAAAGATGGGTCATAGGTTGTTCATTTACCTATGAACGAACATCTTGGTGAAAATCAAAATCAGAAGGATTCAAAATTTAAAATTTGTTTAAGGAGAGTAAAGTTAATTGGAAGATTATGTCATTAGATTCTAATCTTTCTTACAACGCTGACCAAAATTATATATATATTATCTTTTTAGTCTCTAAATGTATGAAATTGTGAACACGAGCAACAACAAGAACAAAAAAATGAAAATTCTCCTTCTCCGAAGTTTCTGAGAAGAGAAGACATTGGAGGAAGAAACAGATTATTCGGTTTGGTGGGTTGTTTTAAGAAGAAACAGATTTTTTTGTTTGATTTTGGATTAGGTTTGCAGGTTTTATATTGGTTTAGACAATAAACTGTGAAAAGTAACGGTTGGACTGGAGTTTACAACTATCAATTCGGGTACAATTAGAACTAGCACGGAAATATACAGATTGATTGTGATACAACACTATATATTCTGGATGGATCTGGATCGTTTACTCATTTATTAACCTGCAAAGTTGATAGGCCAATTTAACCCAACTTGGAAAACATCATTGTACCGGCCCAAACCCATGATATCATTATCAAAACAGTGGGCTTACTATACTTTAACATGGATTTTTTTTTATCCATCATTTTTTAAACTGAAAAAAAAAATCCATTATTTAATTCTATCAAATTTAGCATATGTAATAGATAATAAAGCATCAACAAAATCAAACCGAATTATACTTTACCTAAAATAGAAACGAGTCAAAGATGTTCCTGCATGACGATATCTATCTGTCGTGTGGTGGCAAGTGTTTATGAGGCGTGTGTTTTGCCTCAAAAAATCAATGAAACATAATAAGCGCGTGCGTGAGTGTTATTCCCTATTTGGGCGACTGGTCTTGCCTAATTAAACGTGGCATGAAATGCATCATACACACATAATATTAGGATGACCTAATCTTGAAATTAAAAGACCGAAGCCGAAAGTTCCGAAACCTCACTTAGCCTCTTATCCTCAAAAATGTCATCGTTTTCTATGTCGTTGTCTACTTTTGTGTCTTCACAAGTGAAAAATAAAGAGCAGAAAAATTGGGTGGATCTTCCGTCGGATTTGACGTCTTCAATTCTGTTCCGCCTTAACGTGGCTGAGATACTGGACAGCGCTCAAAAGGTGTGTAGACCATGGCGACAAATCTGTAGAAACCCTTCGATGTGGCGGAAAATTGACATGAGAAACCTTAAAAATTATGATCCATTCAAATTAGCTAGCATGTGTCGTCACGCTGTTGATCTCAGTCAAGGTGGTTTGGTCGAAATCCACATTTCAAATTTCGTTAGCAATAATCTCCTTAACTACATCGTCGATAGGTTACTTCTTCTCTCTATCTCTTATAACTTTGCATCCTTTGAATTGTTTCATGGAAATATCCAAACACTGTTTTATTTAGATAAATGGCTTTAGATACAAAATGTTGGTGTATATTTTGAGTGAGAAAGAAACATCTCAAAAGTGTTTGTCCCTCTTTCTCGTGAGGATTAGGGCAAGATGTTGTTCACTATCTGGAATGTGTTTGTCCCTCTTTGGCTCTTTCTCGTGAGGATTAGGGCAAAATGTTGTTTACTATCTGAAATGTGGTTGTCCCTCTTTCTCGTGAGGATTAGGGCAAAGTTGTTCACTTATAATCGTTGATTTTTTTTGTTTTGTTTATCACATGTTAATCAAACTCTATTTATCTTGTCGTTTATTTTCTTTTATTGGATCTGCTATGAATGCACTATGGATATTCAATTACTATTACTCGAGAATGTATGTCTTGCAACTTAAAGATTTCTTTTATGTACTCTACGTTTAGGATTAGACTGGATAATGTTTTTGCCTTTATAGTGTTTTACCAGTCAAATTTTTTTTCTCAATTTTATTTCGAAGTCACTGTTGATATGACGATGTTATAATAGTCCTTATAGTTCTCAGATTGTTCGAGTCTTGTATTGTTTCACACTGTTACTCTCATAATACTTATTTACTTGTCCTTTGTCATGGACTCATGGTTAATAAACACAAGTAGTAGGATCAGAAGATTATTAGCTTCTACAACTCTTATCATATAGACTTGCTTGAAGCATCATTAGAGTTTGATATTTTAGGCCTCTTGTACTACATCCCAATTAAAACAAACGAATTGCTCGTAACACGTCATTCTTTGTTCTTCTTATTTTACATGCTTCTGAGTTGATTAATACTAAGAGAATTTCTAATGTTCTATTTCTTAGAACGTTGTTGTTCTTTTTATGTTATGATTTAACTCGAAGCGCAATTATTTGCAGATCAAGGAACCTGAGAATTCTTGGACTAAGAATGTGCTATCAAAGGACGACAAACAGAGGACTTGTGAAAGCAATCTCAAAACTTCCATTGCTTGAAACCCTCGAGGTCTCACACTCATGTTTCACACTGCATTTGAAAGCTATAGGCCGCGCTTGCCCACAGCTAAAGACATTGAAGCTAATAGGCTGCTCAGGGCCAGGTTACAGGCCTTCTCGTACCAAGTTTGATGATGATTTTGTTGCCCTATCAATCGCTAGAAGCATGCCAGAACTACGCCACCTCCAGCTAAGTGGGAACAGACTAACTGACAAAGGCTTGAACGCCATTCTTGACGGTTGTCCTCACCTGAAACACCTCGATTTACACAAGTGTTTCAAACTTAAGCTTGTCGGAGATTTGGAGAAGCGATGTTTTGAGAGGATAAAAAGTTTTAGACGCTCCAAATGACTCAACCTTTGATCACCCTTTTGGTGCCTTTACATGTGAGTGATGTCCGCTTTGAAGCCAGCGACTCTTATTGGTACTATATATTGAATCTTTCTGAACATTGCTGAGAACATGTTGCTTTTGTTGTTGCTTTTGTTGGTCTTGTCAACTTATGAACTCGTTCAAATCACCTCTTTTCTCTATGTTCATGACAGTAGTTTCTTTTGTTGTTGCTTTTGTTGTTTCTTTAAGTGTGTCTCCCTCCTTTGCTTAAGATTAGTGTTAGAGCGTGTAAGTTCCTTCATATGGTAAGAAGTAAGAACAGAGTCCCGATCGATTTATCAACCTGCAAACTTGATAGCCCAGTTTAACCCAACTTGGAAAACATCATTGTACCGGTCCAGACCAATAATATCATTTTCAAAACACCACTATTCTTTAGCCTGAATTATTTTTGATCAATACATTATACTATTGAGTACCAAATTGTAAATTAGAGACGGGCGATGGAAAAGGTCTAGTTGCACCTCACTGATTTGACGTACTGATCCTCAGAAATGGCTTCCTCCTTCTCCTCGCGACCTCGACGTCCTCTACATCCATGCCTCCACTTTGAAACGTTTCGAAGTCATGTTGCAATAACTAGTATTCCATAGTTCTCACATTGCCGAGTCTTGTTTTGTTTCACATCGTCACTCTCGTCGCATTTCCTTTGTCATGGTTAGCCGAAGAATGTTTCAATAACACGTTGTAATTTGCATATCATTTATTCAACTGTAACTATTTATTTATCTAACTAGCCTCATTTATCCATTATTATTTGAACAAAAAAATCCATTATTTAATTCTATCAAACTTAGCATATGTAAAAGATAATAGATCTTTAACCAAATCAAACCGAATTATACTTTAACTAAAATAGAAACGAGACTATCTTATGAGTTGTATGAGCGCGTGTATTTGCCTCAGAAAATCAATGAAACATAACAAGCGCGTGCGTGAGTGTTTTTCGCTATATGGGCGACTGGTCTTTGCCTAATCACACGTGGCATGATATGTTATCACATACTCAATATTACGATGACCTAATTTTAAATTAAAAGACTGAAGCCGACAAGGTCCGAAACTTCACTTAGCCTCTATCTATCTGATTTGACAATTTTCTTTTATCCTCAAAAATATCTTCCTGTTGTCTACTTTCGTGACTCCACATATGAAAGAGAAAGACGAAGAGCCAAGAAACTGGGCGGATCTTCCATCGGATTTGACGTATTTGATTCTACTTCGTCTTAGCGTGACTGATATTTTGGACAACGCTCAGAAGGTGTGCAGACCGTGGCGTCGCGTCTGTAAAGACCCTTTCATGTGGCTGAAAATCAATTATGGTGAACCTGAATAACAATGAAAATCTCGACTTATTGGCTGGCATGTGCCGTCACGCTGTTGATCGCAGTCAGGGTGATTCGGTCGAAATCCACGTTTGGAATTTCATCACCAATGACCTCCTCGACTATATCACTGATAGGTTACATATCTTCTCTTTGCACTTTACCACTTACAACTTTTGAATTGTTTCATGGAAGTCTCCAAATAGTGATTTATTTAGAGAAATGGCTTTAGACACAAAATGTTAGTATATATTTTGAGTGAGAAAGAAACATATGAAATGTGTTTGTCCCTCTTTCTCGTGAGGATTATGGCAAAATATTGTTCACTATCTGAAATGTGTTTGTCCTTACTTGTGAGAATTAGGGCAAAATGTTGTTCACTATCTGATATGTGTTTTTCCCTCTTGCTCGTGAGGTTAGGGCAAAACGTTGTTCACTTATAATCGTTGATTTTTTGTTTTGATTTTCACGTACGTGTTAATCAAACTCCATTTATCATTTCTTTTTTTTTTTCCTTTTACTGAATCTGCTATGAATGTACTTTGGATTTTCAGTTACTCTTACCCGAGAATGTATATGTCTTGCAACTTAGAGTTTTCTTTTATGTACTCTACTTCTGGGATTAGATAGGATAGTTAATGTTCATGCCTTTATAGTGTTTTACGAGTCAATTTTTGTTTTCAATTTTATTTCGAAGTCACTGTTGATATGACGCTGTTATAATAGTCCTTGTAGTTCTCACATTAACTGTTCGAGTCTTGTTTTGTTTCACAGTTACTCTCATCATGATACTAAATTACTTGTCCTTTGTCATGGTTAATAAATACTAGTAGTTAGGTTATTAGGATCAGAAGATTATCAGCTTCTACCACTCTTTATGATCATGCATATAGACTTGCTTGAAGCATCATTAGACTTTGATATTTTAGGTCTTGTACTACATCATATCCTAATTGAAACAAACGCATTGCTCGTTACACGTCATTCTTTATTCTTCTTATTTTACATGCGCTTCTTAGTTGATTAGTACTATGAGAATTTCCAATGTACTTTTTTGAGAACGCTGTTGTTGTTCTTAATTTTTTTATTTTATAATTTAACTCGAAACACAATTATTTGCAGATTAAGGAATCTGAGAACTCTTGGACTTGGAATGTGCCATCCACTGATGACGAACAAAGGAGTTATGAAAGCAATCGCAAAGCTTCCATTGCTTGAAACCCTCGAGGTCTCACACACATGTTTCAAGCTGAACCTGAAAGCTATAGGCCGCGCTTGCCCACAGCTAAAGACATTGAAGCTAAACTGCTCAGGGATAGGTTACAACATGCCTTCTCGCATCATGTTTAATGATGACCGTGTTGCCCTAGCAATCGCTAAAAGCATGCCAGAACTACGCCACCTCCAGCTTATTGAGAACAGACTTACTGACAAAGGCTTGAACGCCATTCTTGACGGTTGTCCTCACCTGAAACACCTCGAGTTACAAAAGTGTTCCAAACTTAACATTGTCGGAGATCTGGAGAAGCGATGTTTTGAGAGGATCGAAAATTTTAGATGCCTCAAATGACTTAACCTTTGATCACTCATTTGATATCTTTACATGTGATTTTCGCTATGATGCTATCAGCGACTCTTATTGGTGGTACTAGATATTGAATCTTTCTGAACAATGCTGAGAACTTGTTGCTTTTGTTGTTTCTTTTGTTGGTCTTGTCAACTTATGAACTCGTTCCAATATATAGGAACTTAAACAGGAATACCCTCTCCTCTTTATCGACAAAGATAATGGCTATCCTTTAAAAAAACAAGATTTTGAGAACTATCAGGGTAATATATATCTTGAATCCTGAACGACTACATTTTCTATGTGCACATTTCTGTATGCAAGAAGTGATAATTTGCTGACATAATTCCCCGACGTCTTTTAAACTTACTTTTCAGTTTCTTCTTCACCCTACTCAGAGGAAGTGGCTGAAGCAGTATAAAACCTATGGTTCTTCAAGAAGAATGCTTCCTGAGAAGTCCAAGTTTGCCTCTGTTCCATTGGCTTTTGAAAAGAGGAAATGGGAAAAATTCAATATCATTACATCGAGGAGGAAATAATCAGTATCTATACATCAAGTAACACAATTATATATGTCTGCAAATGCAAAGTGTGACCGAGTATAAAAACTCGAGAACAAGCTCAGACTAACCAAAGACGGCAAGTAGTGACCATACGACCGTTGTACATTCCTTCTCCCATGTGTTGATATATATCCCTCTGCCAAAACAAGATTAGATAAAGAGCAGCAATATTTTAAGGCAGCATTGTGTAGTGCTATATATATTTATATTAAAAAAAAAAATCATTTTGTAATGTTAAATTAAGCAGACAATGTGTGAGCTTAATATCCATTATTATTTGAACAAAAAAAATCCAATATATAATTCTATCAAACTTAACATATGTAAAAGATATTAGAGCATTAACAAAGTCAAACCAAATTATACTTCACTAAAATAGACACGAGTCCAAGATATTGTTTCCTGACGATATCTATATGTAGTGTGGTGGCAAGTGTTGTATTTACCTCAGAAAATCAATGAAACATAATAAGCGCGTGCGTGAGTGTTATTCGCTTTATGGGCGAATTGTCTTTGCCTAATGTATCACACGTGGCATGAAATGTTATCCCATACACGATATTACGATAACCTAATTTTGAAATAAGGACGAAGCCGAAAGGTCCCTGTCTTCACTTCGCTTCTTAGACATTTCTTTTCATCCTCAAAAATGACGACGACTTCCTCCTCCTCGTTGTCTACTTTCGTGCTTCCAGTGACGAAATATGAAGAGCCAAGAAACTGGGCTGATCTTCCCTCGGAGTTGACGTTTTCAATTCTACTTCGCCTTAAAGTGACTGATATTTTGGACAACGCTCAGAAGGTGTGCAAACCGTGGTACCGCGTCTGTAAAAACCCTTTGATGTGGCGGAAAATTGACATGAGAAACCAGAGAAACTATGGAAAATTCGAGTTAGCTAGCATGTGCCGCCGCGCTGTTGATCTCAGCCAAGGTGGTTTGGTCGAAATCCATCTGTGGAACTTTGTCACCAATGATCTTCTCGACTACATTGCAGATAGGTTACATATATTCTCTCTATCCCTTACCGCTTGCGACGTTTGAATTGTTTCATGAAAATCTCCAAATACTGTTTTATTTAGAGAAATGGCTTAGACACAAAATGTGTTTGTCCCTCTTTCTTGTGAGAATTAATTAGGGCAAACTGTTGTTCACTGTCTGAACTGTGTCTGTCCCTCTTTCTCGTGAGGATTAGGTTGGTAAACTTTTGCTAAATGTGTGTTGTCCTTCTTTCTTGTGAGGATTAGGGCAAAATGTTGTTCACTATCTGAAATGTCTGTCCCTCTTGCTTGTGAGGATTAGGGCAAAATGTTGTTCATTTATAATCGTTGATTTTTTTGTTTTGTTTATCACGAGTTAATCAAACTCCATTTATCTAATCGTTTTTTATTTCCTTTTACTGGATCTGCTATGAATGCACTATGGATATTCAATTACTCTTACTCGAGAATGTATGTCTTGCAAATTAAAGTTTTCTTTTATGTACTCTACGTTTGGGATTTGATAGGATAATTAATGTTCATGCCTTTTTAGTGTCTTAGGAGTCAAATTTTGTTTTCAATTTTATTTCGAAGTTACTGTTGATATGACGATGCTATAATTATCCTTTAGTTCTCACATTGTTCGAGTCTCGTTTTATTTCACACTGTTACTAGCTCTCATGATAATTAATTACTTGTCCTTTGTCATGGACTCATGGTTAATAAATACAAGTAGTTAGGTTTTTAGGATCAGAAGATTATTAGCTAGCTTTCTACAACTCTTATCATATAGACTTGCTTGAAGCATCATTAGAGTTTGATATTTTAGGTCTCTTGTACTACATCCTAATTGAAACAAACGCATTGCTAGTAACACGTCATTCTTTGCTCTTCTTATTTTACATGCTTTTGAGTTGATTACTACTATGAGAATTTCCAATGTTCTTTTTTTGAGAACTAGCTGTTGTTGTTCTTAATTTTTTATTTTATTATTTAACTCGAAACCCAATTATTTGCAGATCAAGGAACCTGAGAATTCTTGGACTTGGAATGTGCTGTTCAAGGACGACGAACAATGGAGTTGTGAAAGCAATCGCAAAGCTTCCATTGCTTGAAACACTCGAGGTCTCACACACATGTTTCAAACTGAATTTGAAAGCTGTAGGCCACGCTTGCCCACAGCTAAAGACATTGAAGCTAAACTGCTCAGCGACAGCTCACAAGTCTTCTCCTCGCATCACGTATAATGATGATCGTGTTGCCCTAGCAATCGCTCAAAGCATGCCAGAACTACGCCACCTCCAGCTTTTTGGGAGCAGACTAACTCACAAAGGCGTGAACATCATTCTTGATAGTTGTCCTCACCTGAAACACCTCGATTTATGCAAGTGTTTCAAACTTAACGTTTACCTTTGATCACCCATTTGATACCTTTACATGTGATGTTCGCTATGATGCTATCAGCGACTCTTATTGGTGGTACTAGATATTGAATCTTTCTGAACAATGCTGAGAACATGTTGCTTTTGTTGTTTCATTTGTTGGTCTTGTCAACTTATGAACTCGTTCATGTCTTCTCTTTTCTTTATGTTGTAGTTTCAGACTTCAGTATCCATATTTGAAATATATGTTATTACCATCAGAACTTTAAAATATGTTTTGAGCGTCTGATTGCTGTGGGTTCAATTTATTTATAGACCTAGGCCCAAGATTAAAGTAGGCTTTGGCCGGTTTTGTAAACTGTGAGGATTCTAATTGTACAATTAGAGACGAATACAAAATTCTTGAAACTACTTCACTCTCTAAAACGGCTTCGTCGTCTTTGCCTCAGAAAATCAATGAAACATAATAAGCGCGTGCGTGAGTGTTATTCGCTATATGAGCGAGTGGTCTTTGCTTAATCACACGTGGCATGAAATGTTAACACATACACGATATTACGATGCCCTAATTTTGAATTAAAAGACCGCAGCCGAAAGGTCCGAAACTTCGCTCTTCGCTTCTTAATTCTCTGATTTGACAATTTTCTTTTATCCTTAAAAATGACTTCTTCCTCTTTTTTTTGCCGTTGCCTACTTTCATGCTTCCACCGATGAAATATCAAGGGCCAAGAAATTAGGCGGAGCTTCCCTCGGAGTTGACGACTTTGATTCTGATCCGTCTTAGCGTGAATGACATACTGGACAACGCTCAAAAGGTGTGTAAGCAGTGGCGGCACATCTGTAAAGACCCTTTGATTTGGCGGAAAATCGACATGAGAAACCTGATCAGAAACCATGGAAAACTCCAGTGTGATATCATGTGCCGTCACGCGGTTGATCGCAGCGAGGGTGGTTTGGTCGAAATCCACATTTGGGACTTCGTCAATGATGTTCTCCTTGACTACATCGTCGATAGGTTACCTATCATCTCTCTATCTCGTAGCACTTAAGACGTTTGAATTGTTTCAAGAAAATCTCCATATACTAATTTATCTAGAGAATGGCTTTAGACACAAAATGTCGGTATATATTTCGAGTGAGAAAGAATGTGTTTGTCCCTCTTTCTCGTGAGGATTAGGGCAAAATGTTGTTCATTATTCGAAATGTTTTTGTCCCTCTTTCTCGTTAATTAGGATTAGTGCAAAATGTTGTTCACTTATAGTTGATTTTTTGTTTTGATTTTCACGTACGTGTTAATCAAACTCCATTTATCATTTCGTTTTTTTTTTTCCTTTTACTGAATCTGCTATGAATGTACTTTGGATTTTCAGTTACTCTTACCCGAGAATGTATATGTCTTGCAACTTAAAGTTTTCTTTTATGTACTCTACTTATGGGATTAGATAGGATAGTTAATGTTCATGCCTTTATAGTGTTTTACGAGTCAATTTTTGTTTTCAATTTTATTTCGAAGTCACTGTAGATATGACGCTGTTATAATAGTCCTTGTAGTTCTCACATTAACTGTTCGAGTCTTGTTTTGTTTCACACTGTTACTCTCATCATGATACTAAATTACTTGTCCTTTGTCATGGTTAATAAATACTAGTAGTTAGGTTATTAGGATCAGAAGATTATCAGCTTCTACCACTCTTAATGATCATATAGACTTGCTTGAAGCATCATTAGAGTTTGATATTTTAGGTCTTGTACTACATCCTAATTAAAACAAGCGCATTGCTCGTAACACGTCATTCTTTGCTCTTCTTACAAGCTTCTGAGTTGATTGGTACTATATATGAGAATTTCTAAAGTTCTTTTTATTTTAACTATGAGTTGGAATCTGAGAACTCTTGGAGTTGGAATGTGCAATCCAAGGATGACGAACAGAGGACTTTTCAAGGCAATCGCAAAACTTCCATTGCTTGAAACTCTCGAGGTCTCATACTGCTCATGTTTTAAACTGAAATTGATACCTATAGGCAGCGCTTTGTTGGAGATAGGATTGGGAATCCTATCAGCCCAATAAGGGTTTAAGGCCCATCTGCTGAGTTCACATCTCACCGTTCAGCCCAATACCGAGCAGGTCAAACGCCGAGCAGGTCAAATACCGAGCATGTCATACGCCGAGCAGGTCAAATGTCGGTCATACGCCGAGCATGTCAAATGTCGACTAGGCAAGACCCATCCGATGAGGCCCGAATAAGAGTTGCCGACTTACCAAAAACACTCAAGGGCGACTCGGCGAGGGATTCAAGTTCACCGCGCACGCGCTAAGTAACGAAGGCGGTTGACAAGGCAATTAATTCGCTATAAATATCACTTGTATCCCATTAATGAAAGCATCCGAAATATTCTCTCAAGAACAGATACCAAAAACTAAATACTTAACTTATCCCGAGCTAGATACCTACTTTGTCCCGAGCTATTTTTAATCGTAATCAACTTTAGTCTTTTCTATTAAACGGAAATATCACCTCCACGTTTGTTATTAATGAACGTAAACCGAATCATAATCAATTCGTTTATATTAGTTATCTTGAAAACTAACACGCTTGCCCACAGCTAAAGACATTGAAGCTAAACTGCTTAGGGCCAGCTTACAATCCTTCTCGCACCAAGTATGATGATGATTGTAATGCCCTAGCAATCGCTAAAAGCATGCCACAACTACGCCACCTCCAGCTTATTGGGAACAGACTAACTGACAAAGGCTTGAACGCCATTCTTGACGGTTGTCCTCACCTGAAACACCTTGATCTACGCAAGTGTTTCAACGTTAACATTGTCGGAGATCTGGAGAAACGATGTTTTGAGAGGATCGAGAATTTTAGACTCCCCAAATTAAATGACTCAACCTTTGATCACCCTTTTGGTACCTTTACATGTGAGTGACGTCCGCTTTGATGGTAGCAGCGACTGTACTATATATTGAATTTTTCTGAACAATGCTGAGAAAATGTTGCTTTTGTCGTTGCTTTTGTTGGTCTTGTGAACTCGTTCATGTCTGCTTTTTCTCTATTTAGTAGTTTCAGTATCTTATTTATTGAGTTATTTCCATCAGAACTTAAAAAAATGTTTTGAGCGCGTAATGCTGTGGGTTCAATTTAATTATAGGCCTAGGCCCAATAGTAAGTAGGTTTAGCCCAAATTAGTTTCGTAAACAGTGAGGATCTAATTGTAAAATTATTAGAGACGGATACAAAATTCTTAAAACTACTTCACTCTCTAAAACGGCTTCGTCGTCTTTGCCTACGACGATGGAGGTCGGAGACTATAGGAACTGGGCGGAGCTTCCGCCGGAGCTGACGTCATCGATCCTACACCGTCTTGGCGCGATTGAGATACTGGAAAACGCTCAGAAAGTGTGCAGATCGTGGCGTCGCGTTTGTAAAGACCCTTCGATGTGGCGTAAAATTGACATGCATAACATCGGAGACATGGAATGCGATCTCGAGATCATGTGCCGTCATGCAGTTGATCGTAGCCAGGGAGGCTTGATTGAGATTGATCTTTGGTACTTCGGTACTGATGATCTCCTCATGTACATCGCCGATAGGTTCTCTCTCTTCCCCTGTCACTTAAAATCTCGCCAATTCTTGTTTTCTCCAAGAGGAATTTTTCATTCCTTGTTTAGGTATTTGAGGTTGATGCGAGTTCTAGGGTTAGAACAGATTTTTGTCATGAAAGTTACTATTCCTTGTGAGATTTGGGGAAAGTATTCGTATCTTATGATTGTTTTTGGAGGAATTTGTGTCTCACACTTATGGTTGTTTTTGGAGGATTTGTGTCTCATTCTTATGATTTTTTTTTGGAGGATCTCAGTTGAATTCACTTTTGGATATTGAGCTACTTGGGAATATGTACGTATTGCAAGTTACGTTGTCTCAGAATTCTATGTTGGAGTAGTAAATATTTACTTGATGCTAAGAATTTAAGCTTCTCAGGTCTGAATGGTTAGGTTCAGGTTTTTTGGATGCTAGAAAAAGGATCTTTTGGATCTTTATCATTTTTCTTCTCTATCTTAGATGTTGTTTTTGTGTAACTTGTTACACTCAATTATTTGCAGGTCGAGTAATCTGAAAAGTTTTAGAGTTAGAAGGTGCTCTCAAATAACAGAGAACGGATTTGTCGAAGCAGTTGTGAAACTTCCACTGCTTGAAGACCTTGAGGTGTCATACTGCTCACTGTCAGGAGAGACTTTGAAAGTTCTAGGCCAGTCTTGTCCAAATATGAAGACATTGAAGGTAAACATGCATCCTCAAAAAGAGAATGACGTTGATGCTCTAGCAATCGCTGAAACAATGCCTGGACTCCGCCATCTCCAGCTTTTTGGGAACGGATTATCAGACACCGGCTTAAACGCCATCCTTGACAATTGCCCAAACCTGGAACATCTTGATTTGCGCCGGTGTTTGAATGTTAACCTTGTTGGGGATCTGCTGAAACGGTGTTCTGAGAGGGTCAAAGTTGTGAGACGCCCTAATGACTCGGCTCATGATTACCCATTTGATGCAACAACGTTTATCGACATTGGTTCATCAGAAGATGAATATCCTTATGGCTTCTCTGATATCGATCTGATGTCAGATGACGAGTATGATGATTTCAATGACCTCTCAGGTGCTAGTGACCATTCTGACTCTGACCTGTTTGATTATTACGATGACATGCTTTTCTAGATGCACCAGATTCAAGCAGGTGAAATCTTTTCGAACTTGTTTATGACCGCTTTTAAGTATGTTCATAGTTTCAATGGACTTTTTTTGTCCTTGTGGTATGTTTTATCTGTTTGTCTTTCTACAAAATCTAAACTCTAGAAAAGTTTCAAGGCTGGTGATTAGATCATCTTCCTTTGTATAAAATTTTTGAGTTTATTCTGCAATATTAAAGAAAGCAAGCCTTGTGCTTTGCTTAAAACTTGTTCTGTTTAAAACTCAGACAACAACAAGAAATGCCAAAGATCAAAACTAAGATATCTAATAAAACTGTTTCCTCTCATATAGCAATCAGCAAAACTCAAATAGAAACATGAATCATCTCTTTGATCCTAAATGCCTCATGATGTCGAAGAATCTCTGCGAAAACTAATGAGGTTTTGGAACAAATCCATCAACTGCGAAATTTCTTGTGGCTGAAGGAATGGCCAAGCGGACACCATCTAGCTCTGGTCTTGCAATGACTTGGCATCCGAGTCGTGACCTGAAACATTTTTCAGGGAACATATGATACTTTCGTGTATAAATAAACAGATCAAACTTTCTCCTTCTTTTCTTTTTAAAGCAAGAAATTTACGTTTCTGTGAGCCCAAAAGCAAGATCAAGCATATCATTCTCTTCATCTGTTGGTTCTTCAAGTTTGTTGTAATATTCTGTGTCCTGTAAATACAATTTAAGTTACATTATCAGCAAAATCCTGGTTTCAGGAAAAACGGAAGATGATCTATTAATTATGGAGGAGATGTGTTTACCATCACAATCACGTGACACGTTGAACACGCTAGAGAAGCCTCACAAGCCCCTGGAGATAAAGTAAAAGCAGTATGTGACTTCTCAATTCGATAAAGGGATCAATCTTACAAACATTAAACCCATTCTTAGTTATCAGAAGAAGCGTTGGAAAAAATGAGAAGAAAAGTCTGTGCCTTCGAGGTCTATATCATTTTCATGAGCAGCTTCAAGCACGGACATTCCAATAGGGACTTTAACAGGATTTTCCTCTCCATCTTTATCGACAAAGATAATGGTTATCCTTTAAAAGCAAGATTTTGAGAACTATCAGGTTAATATATATCTTGAATCCTGAACGACTACGTTTTCTATGTGCACATTTCTGTATGCAAGACGTGAAACTTTGCTGACATAATTCCCCGACATTTTAAACTTACTTTTCAGTTTCTTCTTCACCCTGCTCAGAGGAAGTGGCTGAAGCAGTATAAAACCTATGGTTCTTCAAGAAGAATGCTTCCTGAGAAGTCCAAGTTTGCCTTTGTTCCATTGGCTTTTGAAAAGAGGAAATGGGAAAAATTCAACATCAAGAAGGAAACTAAAACAGAAACCTACGAGTGACAAACCCAGATTTGTTGTATATTCAAACAGATAATAACCATACATAAACCACCCAATTTCTCAGTCATGAAATCTTAAGGATTTGCTTAGGCCTTTGAGCCAAAACCAAACACAAGACTCTATCTATTGATTCCCGAATCAACTTCCATTCAACATAGTATGATAACAGGTATATAACTGGACGCATTATAATCGTTACTAAAAAATTCATCTAACACCAAACAAGAGTCAAAAAGCTGCATTTCGTTCTTCTGAGTTCATTTATGACATTCTTGAAGACTTATTATGAACAATCTTCTACCTAGCCCGATAATATGGTGTTCTCTAACAAAGAACCCTATACCAAGTTTTAATCAGTATCTATACATCAAGTAACACAATTATGTCTGCAAATGCAAAGTGTAACCAAGTATATAAAATCCAGAACAAGCTCAGACTTACCAAAAACGGCAAGTAGTGGCCATACGACCGTTGTAGATTCCTTCTCCCATATGTTGATATATATCCCTCTGCCAAAAAAAGATATATAAAGAGCAGCAAAATCTTAAGTCAGCATTGTGTAGTGTTGTATTAAGCAGACAAAGTGTGAGCTTTTCTGTAATTTTTTATTAACCCCACAAATCCGATGAAGGACTCTAATACGCATACGCATTTTGAAATCGAAGTGAGATTAAAAACTTTATCAAAACCAACATAGCAAACGCATCAAAGAGCATCGATTCAAAGCAGATAATACCTCTTGCGAGCTGTTTAACAATGGCAGACCCGAATCTTGAAAACCTATGACTGAACATCGTTCACTGCTGCCTTTGAGAATAGCTGAAACCTCGAAAGAGCTGAAATTTAACCTAAATTTGAGTGCAAACCAAAAATGAGGCAAACCCAGAATGTAATAAAACTGAAAAGAGTACCAAACGCACCAATCTAACTGTCTTGAGATTAGAAATAACGATGCGAAAAAATCAAAACTTTGGCCGCAAATGAAAAAAATTGAAGGAATCAAATGCTATTTTATCGTAGAGAATAATTGACGGAAGAAAAAGCCATTCACTTTCGAAGACCCAAATGAAGAAGAGATCAATCTTAAGCTTGAAGATGAAATAATAAGGTTAAAAGAGACGACCTCAGAATCTCAAATGTTCTTCATCACTTAAAGATCTTAAACCCTTTTTTTCTCTTCCTTGTTATTTTTTTTTCAGTTTGGTTTGGTTGCATATTACGACAATGTCTTAAACCGACTCGGATTGTACCGGTCTGACCCAAACAACTAATGCAACATTCATGTAACATGGCCACAAATTTGATAACGAGAAACCAATCAGAACAATTTGCCTCTCAACACAATTTCTTTGCAGAAGAAAAGACAAATACAAAGACAGAAACAGTCTTAAAGAGATAATCTTATAAGATGAAGACACGGACACCATCAAAGTTCCTACATCGTTATTTAAACCGGTGCAGAACAACAATGGAACACAACACTAATTGATCTAGGCACAACTACGAAAATACAAAGAATTATTGTCTAGTCTTCAAACACCCAAGAATCTAAGTCTTCTTGCTTCGTTGAGAACTCTCAAGCTCTGTCGTAACAGCACTTCTGCTTCGACCAAAAAGCTCAAGCAACTTCATCCGACCTCTGATTCTCTCTCTGAAACTCCTCTTCCGCTTTCTTAAAAACCTGATCCCAACCACTACCAGAACTCACGTCAAGATAATCATAAGGAACAGCTGTTTTCAAACCAGGAAGCACGCTGCGACGGCTCTCAACAATCCTCAATTCCAATTCATCACATTCCCCATGAATCTTCTCAAGTTCTTCCCATGTATACATCAATGGCAAAGTAGAACCACACCAAGTATTGAAATCTATTAGCTTAACCCTTCTCTCCTTTGTCACATAAACATCAAAAGTGAAATTCTCTGATTCAAATTCCAACTTAATGTTATCATCAAAGAACTCTTCTATCAACCCCTTGAGCAAATTCTTCTCATTGAGAAGAATAGGGTAAAATGTTGTTACCTCACGCTGGCAAATTCCAACAAGCTCGTTTGATTTCACAAAGCATCTAAACTCCATCTCAGGCTTTAAAGAAGGATACCATTTTCTCAATGCAAGGTAGAAACTTTGTGGCCTTGAAGAGACTTTATCACTACATGAATCATAAGCATTGCAGAGATCATGGATTAACGAATCAGAAGAACGAAACAAGAGAGCAATCTCATTGAAACAAGTGCAGCTAAGATTCTGTGATGGACTAATCCAAGCTGCATCTTTTGGTGCACTCCAATTCAGCTTCGGTAAAACTACGCCACCTAGGGTTTCAATTGATTCCTTGATCTCGATTTCGAGTTCTGGGAAAGAAGGGAGGTTCAATGGTGGCTCTGCTTCGTTATCTGAACCTTCGGAGACTTGGAAATCATCTTCTTCTTCGAAATTGTGGACTCTATTTGGCATTGCGTCTTCGTTTGTTACGGAATCAGGGAGAAGAAACGGACCAGAATCGTCGATGAGATAGTTGATGAATGACTCTGGAAGTTTGTGAAATTTGGTTTTAATGGTTAAAGATCTGAATTTCAGATACCAATTCTGAATCTGGCATCGATTTACTTCTTCTTCCTTCATCGCAATTGTAAATAACACAGATTTCTTCCTCCGGCGTTGATGGAGGTTCTAGGGTTTTGTTTTGAAAACGACGATGATCTCTGCCGATGAGCGTGAATAGACTGATAAGGCCTTTATTGCTGAAGATTTCTTTTACGGGCCGTGTGTATTGAGCCTTAAAGCCCATATTACACGCGAAATTTTTTAGTTTGTTTTGGGTTATTGAGATTTTACAAGTGAGTGAAAGTGAAACAGTTCTTGATGCAGCAATAATTTATGAAATTTAGTTTTGGAAAAAACAAAAGTTAAGCAATAGGGAAAGGAGGTTTTATATTTCAAGTATTATTAACGGTTAATTATAGGTTTAGGAAGACTGTGTATTGAAAGGTTCAAAATTTAATTTCTAATTACAATTAAAAGATTATTATTGTTTTAAAACCTACCACATTATAAATATTTATTATGATATTTTAAAATAATACAATTTGATATAGTACAAGTGATATAATTTAATCTAAATAAGATTAATGTTTTTGATATCAATCTTGTAGTTTTAACTTGGTAAATTATTGTTCAAAATTTTGATCAATTTCAAAAGCCTTAGTCACTTTTAGTTTCTTTCATCATCAGTTTCATTGGCCTTTAAAACTATTTTACGGTTGAATTCATGCAAGACAACAAGGACGCAAACATGCATATATACTTTAAGATTGGCCGAGAGGATACTCAATAACCTTTAAGAGTTTTTGTGAGATTTACCGATTCCCGGCTATATCTTACGGGAACACACAGTGGCAGTTTCATGACTCGAGCGCGGTTTAGAAGGGCATGTCATTTATTAACATATTGGTATATGTCTTGTTAGCTTAAGTTTCCTTTAGCTTAAGTTTTACTTGCTTATACATTTGTATATAAATACACCTTGTACATTACATTTGGAATTAAGTGAGAAATGAAATATTCATTTACAAAAGTTGTTATTGTATCAGAGCGTTGTTAATTTTTTTTTCTTTCTTTTCTCGCTTCTTTCTCACTCACTTTCTCGAGAAAATTTTATCTTCAATTGAGCTTAGTTTCCTTCTTTTGAGCTTCAATTGAGCTTTGATTTCTTCAATCTGATCTTTGATTTCATAGATGAGTGCTTCAAACTATCAGATCTTGCTTTTTTTTTTTCATGAATCTCATCGTTATGATTCTTGAAAAATTTTCTTCTACAATTTGTCTCATCTTTGTCTCTCTGATTTCATCGTCTCTTTGAGCTACATCGAACTCGTTTATCTCGTTTATCTTCTTCTTTCGATTGGTTCATATTTGGTTACTCATGGTTACTCAATCGCATAATCTTGATTCTTCTCGATCTCCTCCGTTACCGAATCTTGATACTGCGCGGTCGCTAATGGATCAATATGACAATCCCTACTTCTTACACAGTTCAGATCATGCTGGCTTGGTGCTTGTTTCTGATAGATTGACGACGGGAGCAGATTTCCACTCGTGGCGAAGATCCGTACGAATGGCTCTCAATGTTCGGAATAAGCTGGGCTTTATTGATGGTACGATTTCAAAACCTTCTGAAACTGATAGAGATTTTGGTTCATGGTCTCGTTGTAATGACATGGTAGCGACTTGGTTAATGAATTCTGTATCCAAAAAGATTGGTCAAAGCTTGCTGTTCATTTCTACGGCTGAAGGAATTTGGAAAAACTTGATGTCAAGATTTAAACAAGATGATGCACCTCGTGTGTATGAGATTGAACAAAGATTGAGTTTGATTCAACAGGGAGCCATGGATGTTAGTTCGTATTATACTGAATTGGTAACATTGTGGGAGGAATATAGGAACTATGTAGAGTTGCCTTTATGCACTTGTGGGAAGTGTGAATGTAATGCAGCATGCTTATGGGAAAAATTACAGCAAAGGAGCCGTGTCACAAAATTTCTAATGGGGCTCAATGATTCTTATGAATCTACTAGACGTCATATTCTGATGATTAAGCCTATACTTGATATAGAGGACGTATTCAACATGGTGATTCAAGATGAAAGACAGAAAACGATAAAGCCAGGCCAGAAGTCTGACAATGTTGTCTTTCAAGCTTCAGATAATCAAGTTGGTATGCATCATAATCAGTCTACCTTTGATAATGCTGTTTATTCTGCTGTTCAGAATCATTTCAGGCCTAGATCATATTCAAGACCAGTTTGTACTCACTGTGGGCAGACTGGGCATGTTATTCAAAAATGCTTCAAGTTACATGGATATCCTCCGGGTTATATCCCAGGATATAAAAGTCATTCACAGAAGACTTTTGTTCAGCCTCAACAACAACCAAGAGGGCAGTTTCCAGAAGCTAAAACTCAGAATCATGCCATTGCAAATGTGATGAATACTACTGATTTAACAAGACCATATATTCCTCCTCTGGATACAAATGTTGCAAGTGCTGCTACCCTCAATATTAGTCAATTGAGTGGTGATCAGATTCAGACATTGATACATCAATTGAATACTCATGTCAAAGCTACAGAGCCTCATGCAACTTCCCCAAAGGTTTCTTCCATTACAGATCATGGTATTATGGCTGCTACATCTTCTTCTGGTAATGTTTCTTTTCTCAAAAAATTTCCAGATCATTTTCCTTCTAGTTCTCTCAGATTTGAGAATCAAAAACTAACCTTTCAACATCAATGTCTAGCCACTTTATACCAAAATTTACCACAGGGTAGTTGGATAATTGATAGTGGAGCTACCACACATGTTTGTTCTGACCTTACACTTTTTCATGATGTTATGACAGTATCTGGAGTAACAGTTTCCTTGCCTAATGATACTAGAGTGTCTATCACACATTGTGGCACTGTTTCTCTATCATCATCTGTCATATTACATGATGTTTTGCATGTTCCATCTTTTAAATTCAATCTTCTTTCTGTGAGTTGTTTGTTGAAAGATAATTTGCATTCTGCTCACTTTTATTCTGATTTTTGCTACATTCAGGAGTCTATTCAGGGCTCGATGATTGGTAGAGGGAATCTTATTCACAACTTATACATTCTACAACTTGAACAGCCTGTATCACATTTCTCTGGATCCTTGAAGGTAGATGGACATCTATGGCATCAACGCCTTGGACACCCATCTCCAGACAAGTTAAAATTCATCCCTGGCTTATCTTCTATGTCATCTGGTGTGTTTACTGATTCTCCATGCTCTATCTGTCCATTAGCAAAACAAAAACGATTACCATTTCCATCAGCTAATAATAGATCAAGTCTTCCATTTGATTTAGTTCATTTAGATATTTGGAGTCCATTTTCTATAGAATCTGTTGTAGGTCATAGGTTTTTTCTTACTATAGTAGATGATTACAGTCGTGTAACATGGATCTATATGCTATATAATAAAGGAGAAGTTTCTAAACGTTTTCCTGAGTTTATCATACATGTTCAGATTCAATACAATGCTGCAATCAAAGCTATTAGGACAGATAATGCACCAGAACTTGCTTTCAATGATTTGATCAGACATCATGGTATAGTTCATCAATACTCTTGTGCTTATACACCTCAACAGAACTCTGTAGTTGAACGTAAGCATCAACATCTTCTGAATGTTGCTAGAGCCTTACTATTTCAATCAAATTTACCCATCATTTACTGGAGTGACTGTGTTCAAACTGCTGTCTTTCTAATAAACAGATTACCTTCTGTTCTTTTGAAAAATATGTCTCCTTATGAGTTACTCACTAATAGAAAACCTGAATATTTTTTTCTTCGTTCTTTTGGCTGCTTGTGTTTTGTATCTACATTACAAAAAGATAGACATAAGTTTAGTCAAAGAGCTGATGAATGTGTTTTCTTAGGTTATGCATCAGGTTACAAAGGATATAAGGTCTTACATTTAGATACTAATATCATTTCTGTTTCCAGAAATGTGATTTTTCATGAGACTGTATTTCCTTTTACTAATAAAGCTCCTTATAATACAGCATTAGAAATTCTTGATAAGACTATTTTGCCAGTTTCTACACCTATTGTTTTAGATGAACCACATGCTGTATTTGATAAGCACCATCTTGTTCCTGTAGTTAATGATAATGCATTAGCATCACATGTTCTTCCTGCCATTGCCAGAAGTACATCGCCATCTCATAGCATTAGAATAGTTGATAATCATGCATCATCATCACATATAGTTCCTATAGCTGATAACAGTATCATCAATCCTTCACACTCTAGTATCACAAACTCGACTTCAGAAGCTGTTACTGCAGGAACAACTGTGATATCATTACCAAGTGGAAGGCCAAAACGATCATCAAAAGCTCCAGGTTACTTATCCGATTATCACTATTCATTAAATCAGATTTCTGATCATTCTCCTTTCAAGATTATTACTACTCCTTACCCTATTCAAGATGTACTTTCTTATTCCTATTTAACACCTTCCTATCAGTCCTACGTCCTTTCTATCTCTATTGAAACAGAACCAAAAACCTTTAAACAAGCCATAATGTCACTGAAATGGACTAAAGCTATGGATGTGGAGCTTGATTCTATGGAGCTTAACAAGACATGGAGTGTTGAGTCTTTACCTCCGGGTAAGAATGTTGTGGGTTGTAAATGGGTTTACACCATTAAATATAATGCTGATGGCACGGTAGAATGGTATAAAGCTCGTCTCGTTGCAAAAGGATTCACTCAACAGGAAGGCGTTGACTACTTTGATACTTTTTCTCCGGTTGCTAAATTAGCTAGTGTGAAACTCATTCTTGGATTGGCAGCTAAGAAGGGTTGGAGTTTATCACAGATGGATGTCACTAGTGCATTTTTGCATAGTGATCTTGAAGAGGAAATCTACATGAGTTTACCTCAAGGTTACACACCAGCTTCTGGCACTTTACCACCTAATGCTGTTTGCAAATTACACAAGTCCATATATGGTTTGAAGCAAGCCTCTAGACAATGGTATAAGTGTCTTTCTAAGGTCCTTCTTGATGATGGTTTTGCTCAGTCATATGCTGATAACACATTGTTTGTCAAGTGTGAAGGTGCTTCTTTTATAGCCTTATTGGTCTATGTAGATGACATTCTTATTGTCAGCAACAATGATGCAGCAGTTATGGCCGTTAAGGAGACTCTTTCATGCCAGTTCAAAACCAAGGATCTTGGCCCAGCTAGGTTCTTTTTAGGTCTTGAGATTGCCAGAAGTTCGGAGGGTATATCGGTTTGTCAAAGAAAATACTGTTTAGATCTAATTGAAGATGCTGGTTTGCTGGGATGTAAACCTAAGTCAGTTCCTATGGATCCTAAAGTTTCACTAAGTAAAGACACTGGCATTCTTCTTTCAGATCCAACACCATACAGAGAAGTTATCGGTCGACTGCTGTACTTGTGCATAACAAGACCTGACATTACATTTGCTGTAAATAGACTTAGTCAGTTCTTGTCATGTCCCACAGATGTTCATCTACAAGCAGCTCACCATATATTGAAGTATCTGAAAAACAATCCAGGACAAGGACTTTTCTATTCTGCCTCCACTGAAGTGTGTTTGAATGCATTTGCAGATGCAGATTGGGGCACTTGTCCAGATACTAGAAGATCGACAACTGGTATGTGCATCTTCCTTGGTACATCTCTCATTTCGTGGAAATCGAAGAAACATGATACAATTAGTTCTAGCAGTACTGAATCAGAATATAGAAGCGTGGCCTTAGCTACCAAGGAGCTTCTCTGGTTTAATCAAATGTTGTCGGATCTTCATGTCAAAGTGGAATCTCAAGCCAAGCTGTTCTGTGACAACAAGTCTGCTATGCACATAGCAAATAATCCTGTGTTCCATGAGAGAACAAAACATGTTGAAATTGATTGCCATACGACCCGTGATCAAGTCAAGAATGGTTTTTTGAAGGTTCTGCATGTATCTACTCATAATCAGTTGGCAGACATCTTGACAAAACCTTTACACCCGGGTCCTTTCTATTCTTTGTTGAATCGACTATCTGTTTCAAGCCTCTTCTTACCTAAGGTTGATTCGGCTTGAGGGGGGTATATTAACATATTGGTATATGCCTTGTTAGCTTAAGTTTCCTTTAGCTTAAGTTTTACTTGCTTATACATTTGTATATAAATACACCTTGTACATTACATTTGGAATTAAGTGAGAAATGAAATATTCAATTACAAAAGTTGTTATCATTGATGAACCCCACAATAGAAGTAACGTGACAATGTTCAAGGTTTGTAACCCCATGCACCACTGGCTATGATCTCTGCCTCTTGCAAAACACAATCTTTGTTCGGAAGCTACTTACGTAAGAGAGGTCATGCTCCTCCATCAAGCTATCCAACATCGGATGAGAGCAACAAAGCTACAAGGAAAGAATACACTACTCACTTTCACTAATTCGGAAGCGTTATTTTTGGAAATTTGATGAGCATCAAATATATAGTCTGGAATTTCGAAAATCCGTCTATCCACAATGAAGGCATGAATCAACATTTCTTTAATCACATCTCGTGTGCAACACAATCTTTTCATGAAAGAATCTTCATGAACAGTAGTCGTTTGATTAGGTTCTTTACAACTTTCACACTTTGGAAATCTTTTGGGAGATTTAAAGAATGCAAACTCACACTTATCAGTCTTAATATAATCTCTTTTTCAGTTGCTAAGTACTAGACAATTATCACATAGACTGATTTTTACTAGAAGTATATTTTACCCAAACAATGGCTTAGGACATCTAATTTTAGAAGGTATATTTTAAGCAAATAATTTTTATTTTTATGTTAAAAATAATATTATAGGGTTTTTTACTACTTTAATTTTCGTTAGACATTTTTCATCTATGTTTTAGGTCTTTAAGTTAACAAAATATTTATGAAGTTAAAAAAATATTTTCTGCTTGTTAATAATTTTATTAGTGAAATTTTAGTTTTTAAAGTAAAAAAATCTAAATGACGATAATTTTTCAAGAATATAATTTTAGTATTACTGCTTTTTCTTTTCTTACAAATTATATAGGGAATTGGTAGCTTTTTATTAATTTTTATAGTTCAAGTTCGAGTTTATCCAAATATTCAAAAATCGGAAATTTTGTATCCAGATATAATCAAACTATTTGAAAATAACTAAAAAAACTCGAGTATTTTTACGTAACTCTATAAAAAATAACTAAAATACATGAACTTGAATCCGACCCAAAATTTAAAAATACTCGAACGGATCTTAAATTTCTAAATACGAAAACCCGAACCCTAAAAAACTGAAACCAACCGAAAAACTATACACCCACCAACTTAAACTGTAACATGGCATTTTCTCTTTCCAAATCTCAATATTTCGAAACTAATCTAATTCTAAATCTAATTTATTCGAATCAATATATATATATATATATAATTTTGATAAACCTAAAGTTTAATATATAACAAAATTTGACTAGAAATCTGAATCTAATAACAACGTTGCATGCTAACTCTCAAATCTTATGGCTTAGTTATTCCTTTTTTTTTTTGGCTTAGTTAATTCCATATTTAACCATGCACCTTTTATTCCAGAATTTTAAGTTTTGTAGTTTAACATGATATTTTTCTCTTTCAAAATCTCAATATTTAGTAACTACTGTAATCTAAATCTAAATCTAATCTATCAGAATCAATATATATATTTTTTAATTTTGACAAACCTAAAAATCATTATCCATATGTACACCGTCTTATTATTACTCCCTTATAGATAAGTTGAATCTCTTACGTTTTCCTCTTTTTCTTATTGTTAACCCTCCAAAGTTTCTTGATGGCGATGCCTGGAAGAAACAAGCGCAGAGAAAGATCCTTGCCGGAACCGCAAACGCAACCACCGTCACAGATCCCTCCTTCTTCAGCTGATAACTTGTCTACTCCGTTGACGAAACCATACTTTATACCGCCGGGTTATAAGTTTTCTCCTACCGATCAAGACATCATCTTCTGTATCTTGGAACCCTACTTGAACGGCACCAACAAGGATTTGAGTAATGTTCCTATTCATGAAGTGAACATCTACGAGTCCAATCCAGAACAACTTTCAGGTTTGTCTTTGTCGATACTTTTCCTTATCTCTTTATGTTTGTTTATTAATTAATTTATATATCTATATTTCTTTCTTGAATATAATAGTGGAATTCAAGAAGGGTAATGTGAAAGAATGGTTCTATATATCGGAGAGGAACAAGATGTGTAAAGGTGGAAAAAAGCAGAAACGTGGCGACAACAACAGATACAGGCATGCAGTTACGTCCAAGAAGATTGAGGATAAACAAGGCCTCCTCATTGGCTGCAGAACCGCACTAGCATACTACGTCGGGAAACAACCAAATGGCTTAAAAACTAAATGGTTAATGCATGAATACTGGATTCATCAGTCTACTGACGCTAACGAGAAGGTATGTATCTGTTTCTTGGTTCCCAATTTATTAAGATTTTGAGTTTTGGATTTCTTTGTGAGTTTTGTTTTGGTTGGTACGTGTAGGACTTTGTTGTGTGCAAGATCTATCTGAGTCCACAAGCAACAAAGAAGAAGGAAGAAGAGAATGAGAAGCAGAAGAAAGAAGAAGTCGTTGTTGCACATGTGGTAGCATTGGAAGAGCAGGTTGAGCAGCAGCCTGGTACTAACGGGTATTATCAGGTTTCGCAAGCCCTGCTAGGTTCGTGTCAGCCGGAGCCTCGTGATTTTGCATACCAACAACAACAGTTTTGGCCGGCCCCACTACATTCTTATCAACCACAGCCACATTATATTGAGTATCATCAACCACAGTTTTGGCCAGCCCCGTCAGACTCTCACCAACTGCATTCCGCCTATCAGCAACTAGAGTGTCTCATGATGATGACTCCAGAGGAAGAAAATTGTTTTGTTACTCAACATCAACAACAACAGCTGATTCTTCCTCCTCCGCAGCAAGATCAAGATTCAAGATCCCGGACTTGGTTGGGCAACGACCACAACACCCAAGAAGACTTGTTTGACATGTCTAAAGATGACATGTTCTTTGACTTCAATGAATTATTGAAGGGTGATGTAAAGAATGACCACTTGAGAATGGATGAAAATAGTGGATTTCCGGGGTAATAATCCCCGACGAGATGTAGGGTTTCCATATTGGGGACCCGAACTCGTTAAATTCTATGTGTGTTTACGCTTACAAACAAGAGATCTATAAACAACGTTAGAAAGATAGTAGAAATTGAACCTAGAGAATAGAATAAGGTTTGGTTCAAATTAAACACAAAAAAGAACGATTCAAAAAAATAAAAATAAAAAAGAAGACACAATCTAATACCATTATGTGAGTTTTTATCACATCTAGTTTCATGCCGTTGATAATAATTTGTGACTAAAATAACGGTGGAGTCATATAGTTCTTCTGGTCTTACAAAGCAAAAGTTCTCTCGATCTTACAAAGCATGTATAACCGGAATTCACAGATAAATATCAGTGTTGTGAGATACTCTTCCTTTTTGTTGAGAGTTTCAACCACACCTGCAGAGCAATTTAGAAGAAGATACATATATTTTGGAACAACTACTGTTAATCAGTCTAAAAACAAGAAGCAGACCTTACCAGAATTTTTATTTTCTAACCCCAGAAGCCAAAACAGTTCGGGGCTTGATCATACAATAGGAACCGCTCTAAAAGGGTTAAGAGCACCTCACGAGTAGTCAGAGAGGCTAAACTATAAGCAGCCAGAAACAACAAGCAACCTAAAACCCGCGAGTTATTGTTCTGACTGGTTTTAGCCTTGCCTATCCAATCAATCCCAAGTTGAGTCGCTTCCTCTTTCACCTTCGTTGTCATTTTCGGATTCATCTTTATCAAATTATCTAACAAAACAATGCAACTATTAACTACACTATCAATTCTATCATCAACTTCTCCTAAATCTTTATTCAAGTATTCCTTAAAAGACCCTTCTATAGCATCCAAAACAAAATGAACCCATTTTCTTAGCCAACAATGAAACTAATGGCTCAAACTCACCTCTCAACTTATCTCTGGCGATACTTTGTTCTCTCTGTTTCTCTACTTCTTTCACCTTCAATTCAAGCTCTTTTGCTCTCCACTGATTCGATTCTCGTCGTAAACTTCTCCAACTGTTAAACATCTCCCTTCTTCTTCTCAATTGTAGCCTTCTGTTCCAATTCAACTCCTTCTCCTTCTTCTCGAAATCACTATGTTTTAAAGTTACTTTTTAATTAAGTTTTATCAGCCAAAAAGTAAAAGATATTTGGTTAAATGTAAAACTTATTAAAAATAACTTACAAAAATACTTTTATACTTATACACAATAATTAATAATCTTAAAATTATGAATAAGTTTTAGGGTTAAATGAGGAAAACTGAACTTTTTTTTGAAATATTTCTTATTTTTAAAAATAAAATGTTAGAAATTCAATTCTTTTTAATGAGGAATGAGTATTTTCAATTATGTTATAAAGTAGAGACAATTAAATCTATACCAAAAATTTAAAGAAGATTTAAAAGAATGCCAAAACCAAAATAATATTAGCAAGAGGAGGGAGAGAAACCAAAATATTTTTCAAAATACCAAACTATTCTCGAAAAAAATCCACGGGAAATTTTGGCGTAAGGGACAGCGTAGACGAAGTTAGGAATGGGACCCACAGAAAAGCGACAACTTCGAGTGTATTCAATGCACTTTATGATGATGTCTGCTACGGGATATCATCTCCCGATATCTCTCACCACTCGTGGATACATCGAGCTCAAGATGCAAAAAGAATCATGGAGTGGTGGGCTCGTAATATTCTTTGAGTAGCTTAGCGTAAATTCTTCTGCCCAAATAAAACAGTACATGGGCGCAGAACATTAAATGAAAGTCATCATAACCAGTGCTACATCACTTCGTAACCTGCTATCGAGCAAGTTGTGGAAACACAACCGACTATATAACTCTGGCACACTCCATTAAAAGCTGAAAATACTAAAACTTTCACCGAAAGCATTTCACCAATAAATTTAAAAACGTCGGACCTACCCTGAACTTTTACAGATCCAGAAGGATCATAAGCCAAGTAAGCTCTTAATAAGTATGCTAGTGTCCACCTCTGTAATCCAAAAATCGTCAATCTCTAAAATCAATAATGTGGGATCAAAAGTGTTGTATGAATTAGGGAATCAGACATGCCTCATGAAAGATGTAGTTGAGTTTCAGCACTGACTCGACAACAACCCTAGTTGTTAAGCCGTTATTATTCTATAATTGCGATATCTTTTCATTCCGAGCGAGCGCTTTAATTGATCGGTAGCACCAATTTAGGGTGGCAAGGTGGAAAGGTGTATTGCCATCCACATCTTGCCCAACACCCATATGTTTCGTATCATCACTTGGCATCAACGATTTTACAAGCTTATATTCCCTATTCGTTGCTGCAATGTGGAGAACGTTCTGGCCAAGTTTGTTGAGCATGTGTTTTGAATTTGGACAACATTTTAGAATCTCTTTGACAATTATTATATGGTCGTTCTCTACAGCCGTATGTATTGGAAATGAACCATTTTCGTCGCAGACATAAACACTCTTTGTTGATCTGTCTAACAGGTTGCATACTCCTTTATAAAATCGTATGAAGGCTCCAAACAAAAAACAAGTCCTTCCTTCTTCATCTCGCTCATCCTCAAGAAATGGATGTACATTACAAATAACATTGAGGACACTTGCTCAAACAATTGGGAACAACCGTAGCTGATTTACATAGAAATTTGAACATACTAAATGCAGTTGCTACTGGGTAAAGCGAAAAACAAACCTGTACTTCTAGCATCCAAAACAACATGTGCAAGATATCTTCTTCCTTCCAATTTCGAATATAAGTTAGACTTCCTCCCTTCAAGGTCATCGTTGCCTATGGTTTTCAAAATTTCTTGCACAAGGGATACATCTCCAGCTTCTACTGCCATATACAAGGAAGTCGATACTCCCTCATTATATTCAAGAAAAGAAGCACCATGGTCCTTGTTCACCATAAAGGCAGCTATCTCCACATGGCGCCCTTCAATGGTCAAGTGCATAGGAGACTATCCATATATGTCCCTGAGAACATATGGATTCAATCTCTCCGTAGCTTCTTCCGCAAATCTATCTAAGAAAATGTTACCGCCGCAACAAGAACCTCAACTTCCCTTAGAATGATCGACATGAGCTGCCACATGAAGCGGAAGCTGATCCTCAGTTTGGCGCCAATAGAAAGGCATGGAATTCAGAGATAATGTTCTTCACTAGTTTTGTATGACCCATCTTGTAGCAAAATGAAGAATAGAATCTCCTCTGTCGCTCCTAAGGCATGCCAGTGGTGTTTCATGGCTTCTCAACTTCTCCCAGACATTTTGTGTTCCCATATTCACTCCGCTATAGATTTCCAGATTCATCTGGATATGTTCACCAGGAAAATCGAAAAGATCCGACAATTTGAGGTTTTCACAAGTTAGGGTTTACTTTTTTTGCAAAGCCAAGTTAATATTAGGAACTATCTTTTGTCCATATGGGAGTCCAAAACATGTTAATATTACTTTTTTTGCAAAGCCAAGTTAATATTAGGAACTAATTTTCCATGCCCCAAAACATTGTAACCGACTAAACAATACAAACCCAAATAATCTAACTATATTGATATAATTTTTGCCACAGTTAAGATCATTAATAATCTTAAATTCAAAATTTTGGATGTTGTTTCACTAACGAATTCGTCTAAATTTCATGATATTGCATCACATTGACAATACTTTGCTATTGTCTTTTACGGAACATCAATTATCCAAGTGAAGACTACAAGATTGGCATTAAAAATATTAATTTTATCTACATCAAATTGTATCACTTGTATCGTTCTAAAATCCTATTATAAAAAATCATAATATGGTAGAGTTTAAGACATATATTTCCATAAATGAATCAATTTTAACTATACGTAGACACTGTTCTAAAAAGTAGCCATCTTAGATGGCCAAAACCATTCAGGCATCTCGATTTTGGCTAAATCGATCAATGGAAATTATAAGATAGTTTTAATTACAAGAATATTTTGATTACATTGCTCTACCGAAATTTATATATATATATAGTACAGTACTAAGATATTATTTTTAACATAAATATAAAAGAGATAGTTATAGTCAGACGTAAGGAAGGCTCTAGTTAAGGCTTTAAGATTCTAAACCCATGAACAAAGGTAAGAACAAAAACAAAGCTTAACTGCTACAATAGCCAAAAGGTTTGAAAATTTTGCTCAAGTAAAAGATTCTTGCACAAATGATATGCAAATATCTACGTTTTTAGCAAAGATGTTAGCCTCTTCGACTAATAAGCAAGAAAAGTCCTATGTACATCAGCTGGAGCCACCGAGGTTTATACTTCGATAGAGATCTTGCTGCGGACACTTCTGATCTGAATGAAGGAAGAAACATTATATATTTTACTTTGTGAACAAATATGTTTTCGCCAACTATAAAGAATAATGAAAAATATAAGATGAAATTTAGGACTCTTACTTGGATACATCATATGAGCATTTTCCGTAGCCTGCAAGCAACAATATCACAAAAATTCACACATTTTATTACCATAAAAAAAATTAACTATGTATGTTAGAAGGGATTTTTTTTTCAAAATATCATTCAATAATTTGAGTTAAAAATTCATTATCTTTTACGAAATAATACCCGAATATAAAAATTTGCATTAATCAGTTTTAACTTTTTATATTAATTTTCATCACTCTTTCTTCTAAATTTATAGATATAGATTCGACCATGTATAAAAATACAAATCATTTATATATCTATATATATAGTTTTTTCCTGGGTAGAATCGATTACACAGTTTACACTAGTAGTGAGCTGCATGTACTTACTAGGGTTAATCTTGGTGAGTGTAGCTGTTCCACCGAAGTAACAAGCAATGCGATTATTCCCATTGGTTTGGTAATACGCATTAAACGCAAAAGATGCGTGCGACACGATCGTGTCTGGTTCGTAACAATCACCATGTCTCTCAATGACCGAGCAATCCACTCTCCCAATCCCACATGCCCAATCCAGAGCTCTCTGTAGCTCAGCTTGAGACGCACCTGGTCGAGCCACACACCAAGTTGTTCCTTCCAAGAACGTCGTGTTCCCTTGTGGCCCTATTATTGACTCTGGTCTGATCGTCATCACTGGCCTTGCAGCTATACATTGTACATACGTGATCGATGAGACAAATAAACAAAACACTCCTTTTGTTTTTTTTGTTTTCATTAAATAAGTTGCAATACCAAATATTCACTCTCATGATTATTATATGATTGACCTTAAATTATTAGGACATATTAGGAACACAAAAACTGAAAAGATGTATTGTTATGAAACAAAACAAGTCTAAAGTCTGTAATTTAAGGAAACGGAGAGAATAACTATTTATAGAGAGGAAGAATAAGATGATTTACCTTGGCAGAAGAAATTCAATAGAAGGAGAAAAAGTAGATAAATCCAAAATTGTATTCTCATTTTTTAGATGTTTGAAATAGCAAATATATATATATATAAAGGGAAGAAAGAATCTAGATCATCACACCACAATAAGAAGAAACCTTATATTGTGGTACATTAGTCTCTAAATATGATGAGCAACTGATCTAAGAGGTGTTGTGTTTACTTGTTACACGAGAACCTAATTAAATGAGAAAAGAAGAATCTAGATTTCTTTAGGAATCAAAGGTGCCTTCAAGAGAAGTAAAATGTTCAGTCTATCTTTTTTTTCCTTAAAGAAAAAAAAAACAAAAGAACATAATCGCATGAGATCTGTTTTTAGACGATTTAACATATGAATATTACTTTCCAATATATATAGACCGATTTGTTTTCTGTGTAACACATACGGAAAAGTTGAGAAAGAGACGCTTACAAGCAAAGAATTAGCAGCAAAACATTAAGAACATTAATATTTTGTAAAAAAATTAAAATAAATATCGAGAAATAGTAAAATCTGTTTGCTTCCCGGTTCGATTTAGAAGACAATACTTTAACCAACACCAAGTTATTACAAAGACAACAACTCAATCAAATTTCAAAAGCTGATGACCAAAAAATCAAAAGAAGACTTTTAACACAAGAAAGCATAAAATAAATAAATAAAACAAAGCCTATTGGCATCGATTGATTTGATTCAGTGAAGCCTAGTGAGTTCTTCAACTCTCTTACACAACTCTTCCACTTGAACATTCATGGATTTAGATATATCCTCCATCTTGTTCCTACTCAGATCTAGAAACGATTCGATTAAGTCACCATCCAAAAAATTCCTCGCTTCCGCGGTTCTTTTCTCGTTATTAAATGACCTCCATTGCTCGTGGCTTAATCCGCCAACTCCTTTAATCACTTTCCTCAAACTTGACTGCAACTTCTCCAAGAAAGTATACTGTTCTTGAGGAAGTGAAGCTATTACTCCAATCACTCCATTGACGGTACCAAAGATGACAGTTGGGATCTGACCAATCTCTGAATCAGGTAGCCTCATTACTAGAGATCCATGGCGGAATCTGTTCACAAATTCCCCAAGGTGATACTCTCCAACAACCTCTAACCGCCCTCGTTCTTCATCAGTAGCACCTTCACTGTTCTTTTTCACTGTTAACAGATTGAAATTGTTCTCAGCACCAAGGTAAATATCATCATCGAGTATCTCAACCGCTGACATCCAATTTGCATTATAATCCCGAGCCCGCTCCTCGATCGCACCTTCCTCGTGCTTTAAACATTTAAGAATCAACCATCAGAATAGTATCAAATGAACAAAGAAGATCAGTTCTTAACACAAATTTCATCTATAAGTCATACCTTGTATAACAATAAGGAGATTGATTTCATGAGATCACCAACAACGATAAAGTCTCCACGGGTCTGTACATAGAGAGCTAGAATGTGTCCGTGATGTCCGCACTCAGACTGCAGTTCACGAGTGCCATCATCCCGCAGCATCCACTTGTACAACTGAATCTTTTGATTAATAGCAGCAAGAAGTTTTCCATTAAAGGCATTGAGAGAATAAACAGCTCCTTTTGTTTCTTTCTCAGCAATAAGCTGCAACCTCCCATCTTCAACTATAAATACTAATATCCTTCCCTAGATCACAAAAAAAAAAAAAGGAATTCAAAGACCAATTAGAAAAGGAAATTTGATTTGAGAGTGAAGATATGTCTCCCAGAGAAAAAGGATACCTTAGTTGGTTCATTTTCCTCTGGCAAAACATATGCGGTTCCAACACAGTAATAGACATTTTTATCGTCGGTGAACGAGCAGCTCAAAATGGAGCAACCATATTCAAAGGAATCCAAGGGGTAAGTTGACATAAACTCGAAAGTCTGGTCGTCTAAAAGACGGACAAAGTGCATTTCAGATTCTTCGGCATTTGTCTGATTTCCCAAACTGCAGATACCAAATGTACGCGTCTGCTCCTGATGGCATATTCGACGAGCATGCTCTCCAAGAGGAATAGTGCGTATGTGAAGCTTCTGAATATCATCAATGGTACCAATCGTAAGTTCACCTTCCCTGGCAATAGCTAAACTGCTCATAAGATAGAACAGAGGATCAGATTGCACATCCACTTAACTTCGTACATGATTTAGAAAAACTCAAAGCAAAAAACAAAGAGAATAAGAAAGAGAGGACGTTCTGTGTACCTGTCGGGAAAAGCAGCAGAGTTGAAAGGGCACATATGACTAACTTCTTTAAGATTTACATTGCTGTATAACAGCTTCTTGTTGCTGCTATAGATTACGGTTGGTCTATCTGATGCAGCAAAGACATGTGTGGCGCTTTTTGATGAAAATGTACGCAGAGTTATAGGCTGAGTCCCAAGTGATACTTTTTTCCTGTCTTTTAATTGCCCAGTAGTTGTATCCAACTGGAAGTTCAAAAGATGGCCATCTCCAAGAGCACAGAGCAAGTAAGGTATCTGCAACATAACATATGTTAACTTCTACCAAAAAAATTAATTTAATTCTAGGCTTATCAGAAGTAAATTTAATGGAATTTACCCCTTCGAATGCACAAAGAAGAACAGACCGAGGAATTATCTCCCCTCCTAGTTGCTCTTTTGTAATAAGAGTCAATTCTGGCAGCGAAAAAATTCTCACACTTATATCTGTCCACATCCCAACTGAAGCTAGCTGACTGTAATTAGGATTATTGCCGATAGGATTAATATCAAGGCAGGAAATTTCGTACTCCAAAAGCGCATGTTGCACTTCCGTCAATTTACTGTCTCCAATTTCTAGATAAACCAAATGCCCACCTCCGGTCGCCAAAAGAACCTGGCAAGCAAATTAAAGAGTCAAATTACAAACGTCTATTCCGAAACATGCTGTACGTCTAAACACTCAAAAGTTAAAATTCTTTTTCCATGAAAAATATGTCAACAATAGCAGCTATATACAAAATTTCTAAATCAAATCCAGAATGGAAATATAAACCTGGCTGGCATTGGCAGTTGCAACATTAACAGTGAATCCAGCTGGGGCATGCCACTCGTCCCGTAATTCTCTAGTTGTAGAACTGACTAGTCTAACAGAATTTGAGGTAACCTGATCCAGAAAAGGCAGCAGTTAATTCATGTTCACGAATAGAGAGGAGAGACCATATAACTATTTCAGACAGGAAACTAAGTTATAACATCTATCAGATACATGTCTTTTGAAATCCTAAAGCACTACAATAACCTACCTGTACAAGTTGATTGTACACAGCATCATGGCAAAATAAAGTCTGTACTTGAGATAAGAAGCCCTCAATCTCTGTTTCTTCCAGTTCATCCTCAAGATTCATGGCTAATATACGAGTTTCACTGATAAAGCTAACTACAAGGAATGTGTCAAAGGCTTCATCAATTGAAGATTTCAATGACCACATTCCTTTGATACCTTGAAGTTCCACAGAGGCCTGTAACACAATGTAGTTTAAGATAAATACCAGATGAGAAAATTGCACATACAAGACAGAGATTTCGTGACATAAATCAAACCTGTTCATTGATTCCTATCCCATTGCGAACTACGCGAAGAGAACCATCCTTAAATGCTCCAGAACAAGTTACAACCTGACCTTGCCCCTGTCTCTCGAGGTCAACTACACAAAAGTCGACAATAGGACCCAAATTGATATACCTTTCCAAGACTTCTACATATGAGCCTTTTGCATCAGGATGTAGATTTAGCTTTACTAGCTGCAATTAGAAAATCAAACATGGAAACATTCAGACAGCTGATTCTACCTTTCCTAAATTCCAGAGAAAATTATTTTTTTGAACTTTTGTCTATGCTGTGAATAAAGAATAAATAAACAAGGTCTAATAAATCTGAAGAGGATAATTATCAATGAACAATTGGACACAACCAAAGATCATGGAACCATATCAATTTACATTCTACAGGAACAAGTGGATAAAACTGTGTAGCTGTAGCCAGACCATATTCATTCCTAGCATACCTGAGAATCGCCATAGCTTGAGCCAACAAAGACAACGGCATTGTCAAGGTACGATATAGTCGATGCAATGGACGTTTCACCCAAAAGCTCAATTTTGAGGCCAGTGACCCTCCAGATATAATACAAATAAAATCAGCATATGCACAAAATAAATAAGATCAGTGCAGCTTTCAATTGTTTGGAATATGTAAAAATGTCAGAGCAAGTACACGTGTACACTCACTTTTCTTTCTCGTGTGTTATAACAAGCAGATGAATAAGTCCGGCATGGTCACCAAGAAGATACCTAGAGCCATCAACATCAACTCTTCCATATGCTTTAGTGATAGACTGGAAACAAAAAAAATTGAAGGTCACATATCAATTTAAGAAAACAAAGAAGGGGTACTCACCAAAAGCTCAAGCTCAAGCAGGTGACAATATGTTGAAAGGACTTACAGGTCTTATTGGAATTGCTTTGAATGCATTAGCACTACAATAGACAATGGTTTCTTCGCCGATAATAAGAACGCCACAAAGAGGTGGTGGTACAGGAATCAGTAGGTCAGCACCGTTGTCGAGATTATTCTGTGACCATGGACCCTCGACAAAATCCTTATCTTTTAGAGAGACTTCATATGTTTTGACATGACGAGCATCTTTGTTGTCCTATGAAACCAAACACTTGTTAGTCCCATTGGAGAAAATTCTGGATTGCATCACGAACAACAGATTACATCATCAAAATAAGTAAAAAAAAAAAAACTTTTTAAATAACCACATTAAAATAAATAAAGTTACTTTGCTTAAACTCCATAAATTACCAACAATACATATATAAACAACTCCATAAGAATTCTATAGTGAACTCTGGTAACACTTAAAATATAAAGAACGAGGTTTATACATGCCCAAAATAAACAAATTTAAATGCATTTACATAAATTCTTTCATAGCACATTCATATTAAGATATTTCCATACCTGATAAAGTACTGCAATTGTAGGCTTTGCACATCCAAACAGAAACTTGATATCCAGAACCTGCAGTTCCTCTAGCCTGAAATTTACGCTCCGAACTCAATATATCATTTATTTCTAAAACGTCCCAGAATAACCATATTTGTAAAGAATTTAGACGATTGCATCTATCAAAGATTTGCGAAAGAATCAGATGCATGGAAACAAGTGCGCACTAGAACACACACATAGGTGACGATCAAAAACTGTCATAAGCTTACTGAATAAAACAGTACCTGATATTAAAAGCTTCCTTGAGCTGTCCCTTGTTATCAAATGGAATAACCTAACAGAAGAACCAAGGAAACAGAACGCATCAGCATGCATTGTCTAAGCAGACAGATCAGTGGAAGTTCAGTAACATGATATAATATAATTCAGCAATGAGCACATATATGTCAAATTTTTTATAGAAGCCAAATATATACCTTGAACAAGCCGTCATACAGATGGAGTCCAATTAATCTACAATCTGGATCAATTATGCCAATCTACAAAACCCAGTGTCAAATCTGAAGTAAGCTACATGCCACCAAACCCTTAATCACAACACATATTTTTAAATGAAGGAAATTAGAAATTTTAGCACTCTGAAACGAACAATGCAAGAAGGAGATGTTCAATACCTGACCATTGTCTGTTGGTCGGCCTATACGATCAGAAACATCCCCCATTGCTCTGCAAAATGTCAAAACATCATGAAGAATCAGTGGTAAAGTAGAGAATGGTCATCTGATATATTGCTTCTTATATTAACAAGTAAGACGCAACAACTTTGCGAGAACCATACATGTTTGTTTCCATGCTTTGGATATACAGCAAATACAAAAGTATATGTATCAATTTTGTGAAAGGTAAGAACCTATAATCAAATTATCTAATAAATGCTCAATCAGATTCATGATCCCCAATGCGAAAGGTAAGAACCTAAAACAGATTTGTAACAGCAGAAGGGTACTGTAAACTGCTATCTTAAACAGGCAAGTTGGTAGTTGGTACAAAGCACTAATCTGTACGTCGGTGACGAGTGTAATGCATTTATTCTAACAAAAACAAATGATAAACTAAGGGCAAGCATGATCATAATCAACAGAAAAATAGCACAACTGGTTGGTTAACATCAATTGAGAGCATGAAAAGGTATAACATTCTGGAAACTATACCTTGTAATAAGCTCAGAGGACTCAGCATCCCATTGAAGAACACAGAATTTGTATCTCTCAGTTGCAATGAACAAAAAGTCTTGCGCTTCGCCCTACAAAAGACGGTGGACAATAACATTTTAACTTACTAATAAGACATGATAAAAGAACACAATAAGAGATATAAACTCACATGGGGCCGGAACAATTCCAGGGTAGCAATTCTTCCATATATAGGAACGTCCAACATAGGCTGCAATATAGGAACATCCAGCAGAGTGTTATATTAAAAAAACACAAAGCATGGTTTTTAAATTTATTCGCTAATGTACATGGAACATAATCCATATAAGCTTGGCAGAATCGAGAGGTATGTACCTGGAGTCCCTGTGGGGTAAGCAAATGGATCTCAATTCGAGTACATTTCCTAAGAACAGAACAACAACGCTGTCAACCGAACATTATAATGGATCTGATATAGTAGATGTTACAAGTTTATGGGGCAATGCTAAATCGAAAAAATGAGATAGCTTTCAAACAAATTTATGGAACTGATAGCTAACGGTAATTGAAAATCCTCCATATGATCGTCAAATATATGATCTTCAATCCTCTACAACATGTAATTTGGTTTAAAGCAGTAACAGCCATACAAGAAAAACAATTCTTAGTAACATTTTCGAATATCCACCTAATCAAAGAACCCAGTTACCCAGAGACACTAAAATCCTTACACTCATCTACCAAGTGTGAGGAGTTCTCAATACTCAAACCGCTATTTGACTAAAGCTGCAATCGGAACGATTTTGTTTTCAAAGTGAGCAAATTTGTGAAAATTGACTCGTGATGGGAAAATTCATTGAAAACCCTAAACCCAAATCAACAGTTGGGAACGAATTGAAAAACAAAACAAAAAGAATTGATAAGAAATAGAGGAAGGGAGAGTTTCATACGCTACAATGAGATTGAGCTCTTGGGGACTGGTGAAGTTGCCAACGCACGAGTGAGTGACACTGGTCGGTTTGTGAGCCGTAACAACGTAGTTCCATGAGCTCATCTTCTTCTTCTTCTTTGTCCCCGGGGAATTCGAGTTCCACTGTCTACGCGAGGGCCTCGAGGAAGCTTCTAGATTTCTCTAACGAGCTTTTGGAATTTTAACATAGAGAAGAGAGAGAAACAATGAAAAAGCCAAAGGAGGCGAACGAGGAAGAAGAAAGACAAACCTTCGACAAAGACTGGTCGGCTCGGTACAATTGACATATAAGATGGATGATCCGGTTCGGTATACTATGATATATTCAGATAACCGAACTTATTCGATTTTAATAAAACCGAACTGATTCGATTCGAGTTAAAATTAAAACAATCTTGGCTAGAATGAATCGAAAGCTTAAACAAAAAAACAGTATTGAACTGTTCTTCCAAATTTGGTTTTATGTACTACTCTTCAGAAATAAAAACCAAAAAATCAGAAATCGAATTGAACCAAACTTAAAATTACGGTCCGGTTCCGTACACCATAATGAGTTTGATTTCCGGTTAATCTTCTCATGTAACTAAAGGCCCAAGTTTATGCTTCAAAAGAACGAAATAGTTATTGGGCTCAGCATAGACTAGTAAGTTGATGGGCCGGGTCCGGGTCAATCCGAGTCAGCCCGATTCCTTAGAAAACCTAAGTGGAAGATTTTTAAGTTGTAAACTTTCCGACCAAATATACAAAATTGTTTTCCAGTTCTTCCGTCGCCACTAAACCCTGAGGCTAAACCTAGACGAGTCAAGGCGGTCATAACGTTAAACCCTAAAGAGATAGAGAGAGAGAAGAATGAAGTACAACAACGAGAAGAAGAAAGGTGGAGGCTTTAAGAGAGGAGGTAAAAAGGGTTCGAATGATAGGGATCCATTCTTTGAGGAAGAGACGAAGAAACGGAGAAAAGTCAGTTACGATGACGACGATATCGAGTCTGTGGACTCTGATGCGGAAGAAAACGGATTTACAGGCGGAGACGAAGATGGGACAAAAGTGGATGTGGATGTGGAGGATGAGGATGAGTTTGCTGATGAGACGGCGGGAGAGAGGCGGAAGAGATTGGCTGAGGAGATGCTGAATAGAATGAGGGAAGCGAAGCGGAAAGAGCGTGATGAAGAGGATGATGATGAAGAAGATGACGATGAGAGTCTTAGGAAGAGTTTGATGCAGAAGCAGCAGGAGGATAGTGGTAGGATTCGAAGAGTTATTGCATCGAGGTAATAAAGAGATTTGGTACATTCATGTATTCAAATTCCAAATTTTAGGTTTGAGATTGCTGGTAATTTAGAGTTTATGGGTAGTGCTTTAGGGAAAATGGTTTAATTGTGAAGAAAATTAGTGATTTTGTACATTTATTAGGTCAAGTTGATCTGTTTGAAGTTTTGTTAATTGTAGTATTGATTAAAGCTTTTTAATGATTCAGGGTTCAGGAGCCACTAAGTTCTGATGGGTTTAGTGTTATTGTCAAGCACCGACGATCTGTTGTATCGGTAGCTCTATCGGATGACGATTCTAGAGGATTTTCAGCTTCAAAAGATGGTACTATTGTGCATTGGGATGTATATTCTGGTAAAACTGACAAATACATATGGCCTAGTGATGAAATTCTGAAGTCTCATGGGATGAAAATGAGGGAGCCTCGAAATAAAAAACACAGCAGAGAATCTCTTGCTTTAGCGGTTAGCTCTGATGGTCGTTATTTGGCCACTGGAGGAGTTGATCGTCATGTTCATATTTGGGACGTTCGTACCCGAGAGCATGTCCAGGTAATGATAAATTTGGTATTTGTTTAGTGTTTATCTATTGTTCTTCATCAAGTCTTGCGCTCAGGTTTTATACTTATGTGTCTACAGGCCTTTCCAGGTCACCGGAACACCGTTTCTTGTCTATGTTTCAGATACGGAACTGCAGAAGTCTATTCTGGTTCATTTGATAGAAATGTGAAGGTGTGGAATGCAGAAGATAAAGCGTTTGTAGCTGATAATTTTGGACACCAGGGTGAAGTTCTAGCCATTGATGTGCTACGGAAGGAGCGTGCACTTACGGTTGGTAGAGATAGAACCATGCTGTATCATAAGGTAATAATTCTATCCTCCATGTGAACACTATTGGGAGCTATCATCATAAGGTTTCTATTATTATTCTGTATTTGTAAGTGGTGTAATATGATTTTAGGTGCCTGAGACCAGCCGTATGGTCTATCGTGCTCCTGCATCGTCTCTTGAAAGCTGCTGTTTCATCAGTGATAATGAGTACCTGTCTGGTTCGGATAATGGAACTGTTGCTCTTTGGGGCATGTTAAAAAAGAAACCGGTGTTCATTGCCAAGAATGCACATCACGATAGAACTAATGGAATCACCACCAATGGAATCTTGGGTAAAACCTCATTTAGATCCTTTCCATCTCATCTCTGTTGCAATTGAATCATGACATTGCATTATACAATTACAAAACACTTTTGTTTCGTTGCAGCTCCTGATACTTTGAAATATCTAACTCTTATTTATTTCCTAAACAGAAAACGGTGATCATGAACAAGTCAACTATAACTGTTCATCTTGGGTCAATTCAGTTGCTACTTGTAGAGGTAGTGATCTTGCTGCATCTGGAGCTGGTAATGGTGTTGTGCGTTTGTGGGCTGTTGAAACTGGTGCCATTCGACCTTTGTACGAGCTTCCACTGGTAAAATTTCTTTCACTAGCTCTGTTCTTTAGTGTTGTCTGATGATCTGTTGTTTGTGACTGATTAAAGCATTTCACTTCATCAAGTAATAATCCTTGCAATGCCTTGTATGTTTTTACAGATTGGATTTGTGAACTCTTTGGCTTTTGCAAAATCGGGTAAATTTCTGATTGCCGGTGTTGGACAGGTATGAGATCATCTCATATGTTCTCTTTTGTTTCTGTCTTGGTCCTCCTGTGTGTGTGAATGCTAATCTCAAAACGTGTTGTGTACTGTGAAATTGATATGGCAGGAAACGCGATTCGGAAGATGGGGCTGCTTAAAATCTGCGCAAAATGGTGTTGCAATACATCCTTTAAGGCTGGCATAAGTATTTCATTGGGATTAATGAAGCGTTGTTACAAATATTTTTGAGTTGCTAAAAGCCAAAAAGATCAAAACATAAGTTATATAGGGATTAGAGGTCTCTGCTGCTCTTTAAGTTTTTGCTCCCTTTTTTGTTTGTGCTTTGTACCATTGTTTTTCAATACGAGAGAACAACTTCAACATTTCGAGGCTCTGATGAATCAAAGAGGATAATAATCCCAAATTTTTTCCCAATAAAAAGCCAAAATGGCTCATATTTTCCCTTTGTTTACCTTTGGACTCTATAGATAATGTTGAAGTCATTTGACTAATGGAAAATTATAAGCCAAGAATCATAACATTCAGACTTGATTATTTGTCAAGATCCGGACATGGATAGCTTCAGAAAGTTTCGTTTGCAAGCAAGAAAACACCTAAATGCATATTCTAGTCAAGCTTGTGAAAAGGCTTGTGAAGTTTCTTGTCTGTGGCACTTCTCGTTGTTGTTCCATTCTGAACATAGCTTCAACTGTATAAGAAACAACAGATAAATCATTAGGTAAGCTCTGAGTAAATATCCATTCATGCAGAGATAAGGAATCAGTGAACACACAGCCACACACATTAATAAGCAACCACAGAATATAGATTAGGAAACAGGTATAGATAGAATACCACAATATGAGGACTAGATACAAGATATAAGTAAACAGGATAGATAGTATAACTAAAGATGAGCACATCTCGCAAACAGAGATAAATGCCGAATAATCCAAAGAGCCATACATAAGACTCAAACCTACATGCAAAAGAGCCACCCTAGAGAAGAGAATGCTTCCAACGGTTACCAATTCAGCTTTTTCCAAACACTAGCATAAATACAAGAGAGTGATTTTCATTCATCTACTTCACCGGTCGAATGCTATGCGCATAATCAGCCTCAAAACGGAAAATTAACTGAAAGGGTTAAACATTAGATTAGTATCATACTAAGTGGATACTAACCGACCAAGTTTGAGCCATTTTCTACAACAACGTAAACCTAAGACGCCAGACTACTACCAACTATCAATTCCGAGCCATTTTGTTACAACAAAGTATATCCAAAACTCCGAGATCACTACTACTAACCAATCAATCCTGAATGGTTCTATCAATCGAAAAAACAAACGATAAAAGCTCACTCCAAAGCAAAAACAAGAGAATCTCTAACCTTTAAACGAGATCATCTCAACTTCTCTTTACTTGAGCTCTTCTTAGCTGCATCCATAACCTTCTCAAGATACCCTTCAATAGGCGGTGTAAGAGTAGCCATACCTCGATTCGCCGGAAACGGTGTCAAATCAGGTTCTAAAGCCGCCTTCTTCAGATTCTCAGGCAATGCCTCAATGGCAGCTTTCTTCAGATTCAAAAGCGCAGTTTCAGCTGCACGACGCTCTCTATGCTCTCTCATCAGCACTTTACTATACTCCTTGGCAAGTCTCTGTCCATCCTCTTCAGTCAGCTTGTATTTCGGCAATTCCTCTGCCTCAAAGATCCCTAACGAAATGTAATCCAAACCTGGCGTACCAATTCGGATCGGTTCATCGGTGATTCCCATTGAAGCGGCTCCTCCTTTCTTCTGGATCTCCATATCTCGTTGCTTCTCTTTACTAATCAACCCTAGCTTCTCACGTTGCGCCTCACGCTCGATCTCTTTTGGTGTCAAATAGCGAACAGGACAAGGAGCGTTTAAGCATTGTTCATAGAGTTTTTGCTTCTCATCGGAAATCCTTCCTTTTCCCTTAACTGCTTCCTCTCCATCTCCAACTGCTCCTCCGCCGCCGCCACCACCACCGCCTTTCTTGGTGGAGACTTTGTTACGCTTCAATGGCTGACCTGTCTTCAGCTTGGCTTTTCCTTTAGGAGTTCCACTTGCAGAGCATCTCTGGAGAAGGTGGTAACTCAGTGATTCGATAATCGGTTTTGGTCTTGTCACTCGAATCATGATTCTGATTTACCTGACTTTCTCAAACCTTTCGTCTGAAAATGGCACGGAGATTTAGGGTTTTCGACTCCACTGTAGAAGAACTGAACTGAAGAAGAATACAAGATCGACGACGTCGTTTTGTCATAAATAAACTCCAATGACACATTTATTAGTTTCTCGGTTTGGTTTTGCATTTCCCGGTTTAGTCTCCTGCAACTGTAGTAACCTTCAAACATCAAATAGGAGTTACGTACAGAGAATTTGCTGAAAAGTAAAAGGATCGACGATCTATTCCCTCCCCCCCATAACTATCATATCACAGATCTACACAAACTTTGGAGCTCTTTTTATATCCCTACGAAAATAAAATTTTAAATCTATTTGCACCTAAATTAAAACTTTCAAATCTCAAAACACACGGAAGTTGGTTCGATCGGTTAATGACTTAACCGACACCAAACCAAGTAAGACCAATACTAAACTTGATTAAAAACCCGAACCGACGTGTAAACAACCCGACCCGGCTTCTTCTTTCTTCTTCACCTGAAACTTTCGCCTCTGATCTTTTCAGTGTAGCTAGCGACACCTTCCGGCGACCGTAATTACATTGTCTCTCCGCATAATACTCTCTTTTGACGTCTCACCTTCTCCTCCCTTTTGTCATTAATACTTAATCATCTTCTAATCTCTTTACTCTAATCTTCTCCTTTTTGTGTGTGTGTCTTTGTTTCTGTGTACAGTTTCATTTTGGTTTATGTAATTGATTGACATGGAGTCGATTTCTCCGGTGACGAATCATGCTATAAACGGAAGAATAAACCACCGCTGCAACCACCGTCTCAATCATCGGTGCAGAAATGGAGATCGGGGAAGCAACAACAAATCTACTCTACTAATATCATTCAATCTTTTAAGGGAACTCCGGATTAGCTCCGGCGGAGGTAGAGCCGTACGCGACGCCGCTTATAGATCATTGGCTGTTACAGCGAGGAAGAACACTGTGGAGCAGAGCTATATTATCCGGCGATGAATTTAAACGACACGGGCGTTAATTACTATTCATCGTCTCTATCAAAGTTAGTTGGTCACTGGAAACTTCTCAAGATTCAGTCGCTAGCGACACTTAAAAGCACAAGAAAATTATTCTGCAAATCCTCAATTGTAAATCCAAAACCCAGAAAAAATGAGATTCATATTTGTTCTATTCAATTATCAAACAAAACAACTATAACTCATGAATTTCAGATCGTAGTTATAAAATTCAAAACCTAGAAACTCTAGGGTTCTTCGCTGCTCCCCAGATCCAACTCAAAGGTTCTTCCATCTCTGCCTCGCACGTTGTCGAGTCGGAATTCTCTATGTTAGAGTATGATAGGACGAGACGAAGAAGAAGAAGAAGAAAAATAAAAAGCAGAAGAAGAAGAAGAAGAATAAAAAGCAGAAGAAATTAAAGCAAAGAGTTATAAACATCCAAAGTGAGAAGAAATTAAAGCAAATGTCAGCGGATTTCGTGTTCTCGATTTGGGGATTGAACCATCCTTGCCACTAAGTTGATTTCGTGTCTTGATTTGGGGATTTTTGAAATTAGAGATTTTCAATTTAGGGATTTTTCTAAATCGGGTATAGGTTTTGGTTTATGTTATATAATTGGGTTTTAATTCGGTTTAAAAAACCAATTAGCTGGTTAACAATAATTTTGAAAAATAGTTAACCGATTATAATCGCGGTTTATGTGGATGAAAGTCTATAACTATTGTTTCGGGAAGAATGAGATTTAGGGGGTGTATTGAACTTAACATTTTAGGAGATTTTGGAGTATTGTTAAAATCATCTATTATTCAACTGATGATTTTTAAAAATCTCCACAAATCCCATGTTATTGAACTTGAAATTTATGTAAAATCATTTAGAATATTTCACAATCTCTTGTTATTCAATCAATACTTTTTAAAACTCATATCAAATCCATTGTTATTTAAAATTTCACAATTTTTTCATAGAAGATTATTGGAACTGATTCTAGGTGATTTTTTATAACTTTTTAGTTGAAAAATATGACTCATAAAATCACACCCATATAGATGAAACTTTGAAGGATTTCAGAAAAAAAAATCCCTCTCTTCTACTCATATCTTCTTCTCCTTTTTTTCCTAAAAACACAAATCCCGCTGCCAACTAATGGAGCTGTTATTGTTGACAATCAAATGCCAGTTAACGACAATCTTTCTAAACATCAGATAGTCTCTCTCGTTGTTTTAAATGACTGTTTTGTGTTTTCTCAGACGTTTCAGACAGTGAAATTGTGGATCCATCAATGGAAGAATCAGGCGATAATTTGATTGCAACTGAGTCCGAGGAAGGGCAATCTGACTCAGAGGAAGGGCCATCTGGCTCAGAGGAAGAGCCATCTGACTCTGAGGAAGAGCCAGATTCTGAGCAATGCGGTACCACCAAACCTCGTTCCTTAAACGAAAAGACTAGTGCTGGTATGTGAAAAGGCGAATCAGAGAGCAAGAGTACAGAGTCATCGAACAGCATCAGGAGAAACCTGAGGTCAGGAAGTAGAAGTTAAAGAAATATTGTGTATATGCACAGAGCGAGAGTGTGTCTGGTCAAGTTGCTCAACATCTCGAGAGCTATCTTATAAACTACGTCTGTTTTGGTCACTGATTTGGTTTCTCTCTATGATGCCCATATATTGTGCATCAATGGTGATTTACAGTGAGAGAAAGAGTTTCGTTGGGAATTTAAAGGAATATATAACCTCTCGTGGATTTAATGGTTATGACACTTCAAAAAGAAGAAATCAAAGGGCAATTTCATATTGGCTTATTATCGGAGGACTCTAGAGCTCAAAGAGGAAGATGAGATGTTCTTTAGAGATGGCACTGGAATTAGAAGAGTCCTAAATTTGGAAAATGGATGAGCTGAATTGAAAGATTCGAAGAAGGAGAAAGTATGTGATTTTCAGATAGAAGAAGAAAGGCATAGGTTCAAAGTAGCAGATCGGCAATTACAGGATATTGGGTTGAGCGTTCATTCGATCTAAATCAAGGAGGAGATTTCACTAAGTTTTATCATGCAAAGAAGGGGACGTTGGTAAGTTTGTAGGTGCTTATGTGTCACGTCGTGATAGATCATGATAATCAGAGAGGTGCTAATGGTTCTTTGGGCTGGAATGAAACTATTATGAGAAGAAAGTTCAACATGAAGAGAAAGCTGTCATCAATGGTTCTCACCATGAGAAGGAAAGATGAATCAAAGATGGAGCCTATCGATTATGGCTCATAATGATGTTGCAGGGTTTTTGTGAAGAAATCAAAGAAGGATGGAGAAGAAGCTTGATGCAGCTCTGAATCGAAGAAAGTAGCTCAGATGAAGAATGATGATGAAGAAGATTTCGGGTTTCAAAGGAAGTTTTCAGTCTCATGGTTGATTCTTTTGTCTTCGTTTTCTTTGGCTACAGATCCCGGATTTTAACTCTGAAAGATGTTCTGAAATCTTGAGAGTGAGATCTTTTCAAGGGTATAAAAATCACCTTCTGGTTCCAGGTGGTTTGACGGGAAATTGCGGTCAAAGTTGGTTGCTCGCAGTGTTGTATCATTCCGGATCTGTTCTAAGAAATTGGCCGTATCGTTCAAACCGTAACTCCAAATAGTGATCCGTTTTTTCCTATGGATTGGTATGACTGTTGTTTTTTGTCTAATGACTGTTGTTTTTTGTCTACTGACTGTTGTTTTAAGGTTGAGTTTAGTGAGGCTTGTGCAACCACGAGCCAGAGAATAAAGGGAATGGTCGGTAAGTTTCAAGCTTATGCTAAAGTCCAAATCTTGTAGCTCGTGACAGTGATTTGCTATAGCTTCCACCGCATTGTCCTGGAGCTGCGGTTTGTCCTGTCGCAGTACTAAAGTCTGAAGCTTGATGAATTTGGGAGCATGAGAAAGAACCAAACTGTTCATATCCTTCTTGCACCTGAATAACAAACAACAAGTACACACAAAAATCAAAATCCTCCTCCTAGTTTCTGGGCATATATATGATACAAATTGGAACCAATCATCAAACTGAAACCAACATCCAAAGGAAGTCCTCATAACAAAATCTGATCAAATAAAAAAAAGTTTGACTCTTTCAATCACCAGGCGTCATGATCTTATCAATCTATTATCCATCAATATGATCTTATCCGATAGATGAAGATAGCCAACAAGGGTCAACCTTTATTCAAAACCCAAAACACTATCCCACATACAAAAGAAGAGAAGAAGAAGAAGCTAGAGACATACCAAGAAAAAGAGAGACGAGTGAGGCCAATGGAAATAGCATCTCTCCAGCCATTACAAATACCAGAAGCAATGATCACAGTCCGATCATCAACAAGGCTAAGGATCCTCATAAGAAGCTCCACGGGGATATCTTTCCACTCAGAGATCACGAAGCCTTCCATCTTCATCTTCTCGAAGCATTTGTTAAGTTCCATTCTTGTTGCTCCTTCACTCACCATCCTTAAGCGGTTTCTTTGATTCTAACACCATCCTAAATCTTCAGCCAATACATAATAATCGACCTAAGTTAGATCGATTTGGGCACTGTTTGATTTGGGTAATGTTTGATTTGGGTACTGTTTGAAAGACCGAAGACGAGGCTTGAGGAGACAACTGTTGTTTCCTTTTCTTGTTTTAAAAGTATACTAAAATCACCCAAAGTTAATAATAAAATTTCATCAAATCCCAAATCATTTTAAAATATAATCTCTTAAAAACTCTAATAAATAATCAAATCCCATAAAAACTCATTCAAATCTTTCAAAATTTTAAAATATTAAAATCTTTCAAAATCTCCTAAAATGTTAAGTTCAATACACCCCCTTAGAACTTTTAATTAGGAGATATAGAGGTTTGAAACTTTATTTTCGTGGAGAAATAGAAAGAGTTCCAAAGTTTGTGTAGATCTGTCGTTATGGGGGGAAATAGATCATCACCAAAGTCAAATGAGCCAACCACAAAAGTAGAGTAACAACAAAACTCAGTTTTCTCTTTCAATAAAATAATTAAAAACAGCAATAATTAAGCAATTTGTCCACTAAGATCGATCTCTCGAAGAGCCAAAAAGTTAGAGAAACTGCACAGTATGGGCTGCTCTGTTGTTGTGTCTCTTCTGGGCCTTGAAAGGATCTTCTTCTTCCTCAGCTCACCCTTTCTAGCGCTATAATCCTCTGTTTCGTTACTTTCTCGTCTCTTTTCTCCATCGGCCATGGCTCTCTCAACTCCTCTTTCTCAGGTTTCTTACTTTGCTATTATATAATCTTGAACCTCTTTATTTCATGAGATGACTTTAGGATTTAATGAAAGTTTTGGTTTTGATTTCAGATGTCTGTTGCACTTCCAACTGGAATTGATGGGTCGAGCCGATCTATGATCAAGGTGAGCTAAACCGATCTAGATTACTCAATTTACCGATCTTTGTTATTTCAGATGGTCCTGTATTTTGTTTTTTTGGTGGGTTTAGTTCTGATGTCGACTTGTAGTGAATTTGGTACTGAAAGGTACAGTCTGTAGAAGCGGTAGAGGACAAAAAACTGAATTTTGCATCTATTTAGAAATTAAATTCGAATCCTTTGTGCATTTCCTATATTTCTTTAGAAAGTGGAAGAAGGAATTTTCAACATTGACCTTTTGATTCTATCTAAGGTGCAGAGTATAAGCTTCTCTGAGAAGTCAGGGGTTCCTCTGCTGAGACTAGATTCGAAATCTAGAAGTTTAACTGTGAAAAAACGGTCCACAATATGTATGTCACTTCAGCAAGCGAGCAAACCCAAAGTCTTGGTTACGCCTCTAGAACTTGAAGATCTCAAAGAGACTCCGTTAAACTTGTACAGGCCTAAGGAGCCTTACACAGCAACGATTGTTTCGGTTGAGAGAATTGTTGGTCCAAAAGCACCTGGAGAGACTTGCCACATTGTAATTGATCATGATGGTAATGTTCCTTACTGGGAAGGACAAAGCTATGGAGTGATTCCTCCTGTACGTGATTTTAACTCTGTTGCTCATAACGCACTACCTTCTGGCTTCTGCTGATAAATGAGTTGCTACCTCGATTTGGTAACATTTCCGGTTCCATTTGCTGTATTCTTGATTTGTAGGGCGAGAATCCCAAGAAACCTGGGGCACCTCACAACGTTCGCCTTTATTCAATTGCATCAACAAGGTATGGAGATTCTTTTGATGGAAAAACAGCTAGTCTATGTGTCCGTCGAGCTATTTACTATGATCCAGAGACAGGAAAAGAAGATCAATCCAAAGCTGGTGTATGCAGCAACTTCTTGTGCAATGCCAAACCTGGCGATAAAGTTAAAATCACCGGTATGTTTATGTGTTTTACAGATATAGAACTCCTTCTTTTTGTTGTGTTTTGTGGTCTAAAATGTTGTTGGTAGGTCCATCTGGAAAGGTAATGCTTTTACCTGAAGATGACCAGAAAGCTACTCACATATTGATTGCTACTGGAACCGGAGTTGCTCCATACAGAGGATACCTACGGCGTATGTTTATGGAGAACGTTCCAAATTTCAAATTTGATGGACTCGCATGGCTATTCCTTGGTGTGGCTAACTCAGACAGTCTTCTCTATGATGAAGAATTTTCCGGTTACCTCAAGGACTATCCAAAGAATTTCAGGTACGACAAAGCGCTGAGCAGAGAAGAGAAGAACAAGAAAGGAGGGAAAATGTATGTGCAGGACAAGATTGAAGAATACAGCGACGAGATCTTCAAACTTCTGGACAATGGAGCTCATATTTACTTTTGCGGGCTTAAAGGAATGATGCCTGGGATTCAAGATACTCTGAAGAGGGTCGCTGAAGAGCGAGGCGAAAGCTGGGAGCAGAAACTTACTCAGCTCAGGAAGAACAAGCAGTGGCATGTTGAAGTATATTGAGTTAATATTGTTTCTGTGGTTTTTGACATTTCTGCAACTGAATAATCGTGTCAATTAATGGACACATGGTTACTTAACGACAACGCTGCAACAGACGGAACAATTAAGAAAGTCAATCATTAGACATGAATCCCCATATATCTTTCCTCTAATTTCAAGAAACAAAATAAGCTAAAGTTTAAGTCTACTAATTTTCTTTTTCCCCTTGCTTTTGTTTTCTTTCTGGCCTGATTTTACCAGTGGCAGGCACTCTTCTTCCCGTTTCTGCCGGGCTTACCTCCTCCGCGCTTCCTAGCATCACTCTTCATCCTCCTATCCACTCTCTTTTGACCTTTCCCAAGCTTAACCCCAACTCCTTTCTTAGACACAACCAGTTCTTTCTTAGGCTTCCTTGGCTCTGCTGCTTTCTTGTATAGCTTATCTATCATCTTGTCCTTTGAACGGTTTGATATATCTGCTGTGTCAGATATCTCGTTTGCCTTCTTCCTCACTTTCTCCAACCTTTTCATAGCAGCTCGCTTCTTCCGCGCCTTGGCCTCAGCCACTTTCTTGGCTGGACGAGAGTTGATTTCTTTGAACTGAGCTTTCATTGCATTAACTTCTTCTTTTGTCACGGGTTTCATCGGCTGTCTGTGCTGCTTTTCGTCATCCAAAAACCACTTGGGTAAACCTTCGTCCTCAAACATGTATTTGTTATAAGCATTATCATCAAGCATCTCTTCTCTCTGCTTCTTCCTTAGCATTTTCTTGGCACAGGCCAATATCTCGGCCTTTGTATGAACGTCATCATCTGAGTCTGAATCCGTGATTGGGGCAGGAACTATCTCGAAATCGTCTTCCTTCTTAATGGGAAAGCTCTGATCGAACAACAAGCCTGCCTTCTGCTTTGAATTGTAAGGTTTAGAAAGATGTTTGCTCTGTTTCTCAGTTAGCATTTCGTCTTCACAGTCATCTTTTCCCAAGTCTCCTTCCACGGCTTCTGAAAATAAATCTTGACTGAACCACTGGTTGGATATTTCCTCCTTTGTTTGGGACTCTCCATCATCAAGTGGTACCACAAGAGGGTTTGCCTCATCCTTCTCTTCATTCATATCTGAATCGTAGTCGAGTTTCATTGCTTCATCTCCATCACCGTCCTGCAAAGCCATAGCAAAAAATGTCTAGTTACAAATAATCTCTAGTATCAAAAGTAAATGGGTGTAAGCAATGCAAGTACCTCCAGGTTTTCAGCGTGTGCCTGCCTAGCCCGCTTCCTTTGCTTTGCGCTTCCTTCTCTCTTCACCATATACCGGTCATATGCCTCATCAAAAATCTCTTCCATTAGTTCAGTGTATCTGTAATGTTAAAAAGACTGTAAGATGAAATAACTTGAGCAATGTATGACATTCTTGAAACAAGCACTCTATAATCTACAGAAAAAGTATGCGGTTAGCGGCCTGACCTCTGACGTTCTTCATCAGAATCTATAACACTCTCACTGGAATCATCTGAAGCTCCCTCTTTGTTGTCACTATCATCGGCGTTGCTATTATCATTATCATCTTCGTCATTGTCAGCCATTAGATCTTTCTTTCCCTGGAAAGAATCAATAAAGAAAAACCTTTACAAGCTAATTCGCAGTAGAATTATATGCTCAACCAATTGAACTGTAAGAACTGATAGTCGGATGAAAAGGAGTATGCTCTTCAATCTATGAAGCAGCAATACAAGCTTCCTTCTAATGCTAGTCATAAAAAACTAAAATGGAGTACCTTGATAGCAGAAAGAGAAAACAATTCATGGTCTACATAACCATCTTCAAGTGCTGGACCAGTTGCCTTCCACATCTTATCCTTAATTCGTCGTTTTGCAAGAAGCTTCTTTGCCCGTTTCTTCTTGCGGTCCGCTTTGTTTGCCAGCTCTTCCAATTCATTGAGTAGTTTATCATCCTCATCTTCCTTTCCCACATCAATCTCCTTTTTGGTTCCTTCTTTTTTTTCAGGAGACAGAGCTTTCCTGATTTGCATTCTCCATCTACAAGACAGTGAGTTCAATGTCCCGTTAAGCGACTAATATCATTTCCAGACGCATGGATGGCAAGTGAAAGTCTTAACAAAACCAGTAGTTTCCCTCACACCAGTTTTAAAGATATAAGAAAGGTCCATGATGGAGTTAATGTCACAGTTCTTACTTTAGGATATGCCTGAAGTCACTCTTCCCCAAAACAGGAAGATCATCACATATTATTTTAATCTCCTCTGTAGTCAAATTGTGTTCCTTTAAAGGTAGAGAGGCTTGATCATCAAAGGATATACAAGTAACTGTGCCAAGAATCTCAAGAGGCTTTTCAGACCAGATGAAATCAGCAGCAGACGCAACTTTTCTCAAAATGGACTCTCCATCTTCATACCCATCACGGTTTCTCTTCTGTTTTGATCCTCCAAGCACATCCACGACCTACAAACACAGCAAGTATTCACACAAAACTTTAAGGGAAATGTAAGAGTTGCAGAAAACCACACTCCAAACACCATACGACATAGTGATCTACCTTTCTTATAGGTTCTGCTACCTCCTTAAAGATATGTCTGTAATCAAGACGATGGGGAATAATATTGGCAGGAGCTTTGTAATTCAAACCCAAAAGATATGTTTCTGCAGATGTTGAACGACTAGCTACCGGTTTAAACACTTCAACCTTTTCAAACAGCTGCACCAAAAAAACTACCAGTAAGATGAAGAACCGGGTAACACTTATTCGTAGAGTAATAAGCAAACAGTACCTGGCCAAGACAGTAGAACACAGAGTCGTAATCTCGAGACCTGAAAATCTAGGAGCAGAGAAAAACATTTGAGAAACTAATTTGTCAAAACACATCACTAGATGACAGTAATCATCTTTGAGAAGCATACCTTGGTGATGAAGTTCCCATGAGGAGCTAAGAACTCTGTGGCCAGTTTCAAGGAATCAATAACCAAAGCGTTTTGGCTCATAGCTTCTTGAGCCCATGCACCACCAACATTTGGAGACCCATCGTGCAGAACCAGATCGAAAGGTTTATCAACACCATGCTTCTTCATCACTTGCTTGATCTTCGACTTGCACTCGGTCGTCCGTGTGATATCCTGCTGGATAGAGAGACAGCCACGCACGGGGGCAATCTTAACAAGATCAATTCCAAGAACAAGGCTTCCGACGGGAACTTTCTCGACGGCGACCTGCATCCAACCACCGGGTGCGGCGCAAAGATCGAGAACGGTACGTGAAGAATGGAGAAATTTGTACTTGGCGTCAAGCTGGAGAAGCTTGTAAGAAGCTCGAGAACGGTATCCACGCTCCTTAGCGAGACGATAGTACGTATCCAAACGATGCTTCCCCTTGACCTTACCCATGGTGAGATTATTGTCTAGGGTTTCGTTCTGGTTCTAACACAGAGAGAAATATAGTAGAATATAAGCTAGGGTTTAGGGCTTACTACGCAAGTTTTTTTTCCTTTTTTTATAAAGGTGTTTCTAAATTAAAATAATGGGTTACAAGTTATGACTCGAAAGTCATACAGTCTTTTTGTATAATTTGAAATAGTAGAAGAAACTTAGCATAAATTAAGAAAACTTAATTATATATAACAATTTTTTGACATGTAGCAAGCTTGCAAGTCAGAGAGCCACTTAATTACTCTTAAGTTACGACATACGTACTAGATTACTTCCATGGATGATGGCTCCATCACTCCTACTACTAAATCCCAAATTTAAATTGAGACAAAGAGCTACTTGATTACCAGTTATTTACTACATAATTAGTGGTAAACTACTTCCGTGGATCCTTGAAGCTTCATTCTTCTACTTCTTTAATTTCAGAATCAACACACTCCTTAGTCATCTTCTTGCTTTCAAGAAACTCAACAAGACCCTTAAGCGTAACATCCGGATTCTTGCTCATCATAAGCTGCTCTGTGATCTCAGCTGGAGTTGCTTTCACCTCAAGTAACATCTTCTCAATGAGCTCAAACAAATCGTGTTCTTCGATTTCAAGATACAATGCAGCTAGTTTCTTGAAAACAAAAGGCGTGCAATAATCCATGAGTATGTGAACATCCATTCTTCCTGGTCTCAGCAATGCCGGATCTAGTTTCTCCTTATGGTTCGTTGTGAATATTATGATCCGTTCCTCTACACAGCTTGACCATAATCCGTCTACAAAGTTTAGTAGACCAGACAAAGTTACCTGATCCAAAAAGACAAGAATCAGAACACAAGATCAGAGACATTAAGCTGAGATATATATAATTAGGTATAACAGCTTCAGTGTACACTCCGTGGAACCTTAGGATCCTTCTTCTTTTTCTTATTCTGATCCTCGTCATCTTCTTCTTTATCCTCGTTTCTAGCATCTGCTCCATTGCAATCAAGTGTAAGACTATTTCCGTTAGTGTGGCCGAAGTATTAACGGTCCAACAATTATAGTTTAAGTTTAATATAAGGCTTAAGGTTTCCGGTATGTAACGGGATACGGTGATGGACCGAATCAAAGAAAAGATACCGGAATGGGTTTGATGTCAACCCTCTTACTCCACCCAATAAAGAATCTAATATAAGGTTCATATACATTTATATATAATGGATTAACTTATATGAGTGTATATGTATTAAAGTATAGTTTATATGTTATGTCTTAATGAAGGGGTGTCTCATTGAGAGACACAATTCCTCCTCCTTTATTTCAAATCACGTGGACCTTCATATATAAGGGAGAGGAGGAAGTTATTGGAGATATAAGTTCTGTTTTTCAGAATTGAGACAAAAAGACATAACATAGAAACAAAAAAAGAGATTAGAGATTGTGATCGGAATCGGAAAACCCCGGCTCCGTCGAAGGGGAGATCGCAGTAAGGAAGGGAAGGAGAAGATCAAACAATCATCAAGGAATCATCATCATGCCTAACAATGCAATGGATCAAGGTTAGACATTCTTCCTTCTCATAACCGAAACCTCCATCAATATGAAATCGTTGATTCATTTGTTCTAGTGGCGATTATGGGATAGATTACAAGTATGTAATCATAAGGATAAACTTATATGTGGTATCAGAGCCACCCTAGAATCATTTGGTTCACTTTAAAGCATATTGATGGATAAAACCGAAAAAACTCGTTTTTCTCTCTTAGAAAATCATCAACGCATTGATACTGAAAATGGTCTAAAATTTATATCAATGTGAAGAGGATGAATTTATCTATCCATCGGTATAAAATTCATTAAAATCCATCAAGTAAATCAAAAGTTATAGATTTTTTAAGTTTTTGAACCTTTAATTCGCGATGAACAGTTAATTCGCGATGAACAGTTGCAAATGAAGGTAACCGACCGGACCGGTCGGTCTGTGGTCCGGACCGGTCGGTTCAAAAAAAAAAAAAAAAAAAATTTTTTTTTTTTAAAAACCGTAAACCGTTTCCGCTGCTTTCTGAAATGTGAAAGGCTAATATATTATGAAATGTTAATACATAAATATAAATTTTTTTTTAATAAAAGTCTATAAAAATAAAAATAAAATAAAAAAATTCATATTACATATAACTTGTTAATCACCAAAGTGGTCTGGTTATATTTAACGTGACGGAAAAGTAAAGATTCATAATTGATCATGATTAAAGGATGCTAAATGACATAAAAAGTTTAATTGATTGATCAATTGCTTACTTAGTATATCCTAGGAGATCACCCAAAGGTGGATCATTGGATGTATTAAATAACAAGTAAAGTATTAATCGATCACCCGTACTGCGGTTGATGGTGTGTATACCCAAAGGTAGCATTGCTATCAACTGTAACTATGGATTGATTAATTATTAAAGAAAATCTAAACAAGCATCAATTTAAGTGTATGTGTTTAAAGTATTGCCCAAAGGTTGCTTGAATATATAAAAAAATGAAAGTGTTTAGATTATTTGTTGTCGATGAATCTATTAAAGTCTCATAGAACTAATGGTAAGCATATATAAATTTTTGCAGCTTCGTTTGCTTCAGCAAACTCTGTCGTGAAGTTCAATGGGCTCAACTATGAGGAATGGTCTGAACAGATAAGGTTCTCTTTGGGTGTAATGTCCCTTGACCAGGCTATACTCACAGATGAGGAGCCAGCAGCCATTACGGATGAGAGCTCCGAAGTGGAAAAGTCTCGTTATGAGTCTTGGGAGCGCTCTAACCGGCTGTGCCTGAATTTACTTAGGATGTCGATGGCGGACAGTATTAAGCCATCCATGCCTAAGACAGAGAAAGCAAGGGAATTCATCTTAAAAATCAAAGAACAATCCCAATCGGATGTCGCTGACAAATCGATTGTAGGTAGTCTCATGAGTGAGCTAACTACGAAGAGGTTCGATTGGTCTCAGACAATCCATGACCATGTCACTCACATGTCAAACTTGGCATCAAAGTTAACGTCCATGGGGATGGAAGTGCATGAGTCCTTCTTGGTACAGTTCATTATGAACTCTCTGCCTCAAGAGTATGGTCAGTTCCAGGTGAATTACAACACCATTAAGGATAAGTGGAACTTTCAGGAATTGAAGGCCATGCTCGTTCAGGAGGAGGCGAGATTAAAGAAACAGAAGGACAACATTGCACTAATTGCTGGACTAAATAGTGCCATGAACAGCTCCAGGAAACCAAGCAAGGGCAAAAAGAAGGATAAGGCTGTCTTTAAGACTCCTGAAAGCAAAATCCGTAAGGCTGTCAAGTGTTTCTTCTGCAAGAAGGAGGGACACATAAAGAAAGACTGTCCTAAAAGGAAGGCATGGTTCGACAAGAAAGGTACCGAACATTTATATGTTTGTTCTGAATTGAATCTTGTAGAAGTGCCTAGAAATACTTGGTGGCTTGATTCTGGAGCTTCTACTCATGTATCTCATATTGAACAGGGATTCAGTTCGATCCAGCCTTTAAAAGGAACTGAAAGGTACTTGTTCATGGGAAACAGGATGAAGGCGCAAATAGAAGGCATTGGGACGTATAGATTGATCTTCAACACTGGATGTTTTGTAGATCTTGAAAATTGTCTCTTTGTACCTGAGTGTGCTAGAAACCTTGTTTCAGTAAGTAGGTTGGATGATGTAGGTTTTAACTTTGAGATTGGTAATGGTGTGTTTTCGTTGTACCGTAACAGATACTTTTATGGTAATGGTACATTGTGTGATTCACTTTATAAACTCAATCTTGATAAAACCTTCTCTGAATCTTTATTTAATATTGAGTATCAAGGAATTAAACGTAGTGCAACTAGTGAAAACTCAGCATTTTTGTGGCATAAAAGATTAGGTCACATATCCAAAGAACGGATGGTGAGGTTAATAAAGAAAGAATTATTACCTCAATTGGATTTTAGTGACTTGGATGTGTGTATAGAATGCATTAAAGGAAAGCAAACCAAACACATCACAAAGAAACAAGCCACAAGAAGTAATGAACTCTTAGAGTTAATTCACACAGATATTTGTGGCCCTATAGATGCTCCGTCATGGAGTGGTGAGAAGTATTTCATCACTTTTATTGATGATTACTCACGGTATGGATATACTTATTTGTTGCATGAAAAGGCTCACTCGGTGGACGTACTGAAAGTGTTCATTGATGAAGTAGAAAGGCAACTTGAAAAGAAAGTAAAAGTTGTGAGATCAGATAGAGGTGGTGAATATTATGGTCGATTCACCGAAAGAGGACAATGTCCAGGGCCATTTGCTAAATTTCTGGAAAGTAAGGGCATTTGTGCTCAGTACACAATGCCCGGAACACCTCAGCAGAACGGTGTAGCTGAAAGGCGTAACCGTACTTTAATGGAAATGGTTAGGAGCATGCTAAGTAATTGCACACTACCAATGTCAATGTGGACATACGCATTAAGGACTGCGACATATATTTTAAACCGGGTTCCTAGTAAAGTGGTTCCAATGACTCCATTTGAACTATTTACGGGAAGGAAACCCAGTTTAAGACACTTACGTGTCTGGGGATGTCCAGCTGAAGTAAAGCCGTATAATCCGCATGAAAAGAAATTGGACTCTAGGACGGTCAGTGGATTTTTCATTGGCTATCCAGAAAAGTCAAAGGGGTTTGTGTTCTACTGTCCTAACCACAGTACGAGAATTGTCGAGACTGGTAATGCTAGGTTCATTGAAAATGGTGAACCTAGTGGGAGTTCAGAATCTAGGGGAGTGAACATTAAAGAAATTCGGGTAGAAGATTCTTCACCCGTAGTTCCGACCCAAGTTGTTGTTCCTGTCGTCGGTGTACAGCCTAATATCGAAACAGAACAACAGAATGTGGAACATACGGACCCACTAGTTCAGGAAACCGAAAATGAACAAGTCGTCATTCAAGAACAGAACGTCGTACCACAAAACCAATTAAGGCGATCTGTAAGGGAAAGGAGATCCGCCATTACAGATGACTATGTGGTTTATGATGTTGAGAATGAATGTGACCTTAGTCTCGATGAAGAACCGAAAACATTCAGAAAAGCCATGGAAAGTGAAAATTCTGAAAAGTGGTCGAATGCTTCAGATGAAGAAATGTCTTCTATGAACGTGAACCGAGTGTGGGACCTAGTAGAGTTACCTGATGGTTTCAAAACCGTTGGGTGTAAATGGATCTTTACGACCAAACGGAACTCTAAAGGTAACATAGAAAAGTACAAGGCTCGACTTGTTGCTAAAGGGTTCACTCAAAAGGAAGGCATTGACTATTCGGATACCTTCTCTCCAGTTTCAAAGAAGGATTCCTTAAGAATTGTCATGGGATTGGTAGCTCATTATGATTTAGAGCTTCATCAAATGGATGTTAAAACTGCCTTTCTTAATGGAGAACTTGAGGAAGAAGTTTACATGGACCAGCCGGAAGGTTATGTGGCTGCAGGGAAAGAAAATCTTGTGTGTAGGCTGAGAAAGTCAATATATGGATTGAAACAGGCCTCCCGACAATGGTATTTAAAGTTCAATGATACCATTTTGTCATACGGTTTCATAGAGGTCATCGTTGATCGATGTATTTATATGAAAGTCAGTGGGAGCAAGTTTGTCATTCTAGTATTGTATGTTGACGATATATTGTTGGCTACAAATGATATGAGTATGTTGAGTGATGTAAAGAAATATCTCTCCAAGAACTTCAAAATGAAGGATATGGGTGAGGCAAACTATGTGATAGGGATTGAAATAATCCGGGATAGATCACAAGGATTATTGAGTTTGTCTCAGAAAGGATACATAGATAAAGTCTTGAAGAGATATGGGATGGAAAAGTGCAAGTTAAGCAAAGCTCCAGTTCAGAAAGGGGACAAATTTAATAAAGGTCAATGTCCGAAGAATGAACTAGAGAGGAAAGAAATGGAGATGATCCCTTACCTATCAGTGGTTGGAAGTTTGAATTATATTCAAACATGTACTCGACCAGACATCAGTTTTGCGGTTGGTGTCTTGGGTCGATATCAAAGTAATCCTGGAATGGACCACTGGAAGGCTGCAAAGAAAGTTCTCAGGTACTTGCAAGGCACCAAAGAGTTTATGCTTACGTACAGGAGATCCGATAATCTAGAAGTAATCGGATACTCTGATTCAGACTATGCCGGGTGCGTCGATACTCGAAAATCGACGTTTGGCTATCTGTTCCTATTAGCTGGGGGAGCAGTATCATGGAAGAGTGGAAAGCAGTCCGTCATTGCTACTTCCACCATGGAAGCAGAATTTGTGGCATGCTATGAGGCCACAGTTCAAGCATTGTGGCTGCGGAACTTTGTCTCAGGACTTGGACTTATTGACAGTATTTCCAAGCCGCTGAGAATTTATTGTGATAATTCCGCAGCAGTCTTCTTCTCAAAGAATGACAAGTATTCGAAAGGTGCTAAGCACATGGAGATAAAATACTTGTCTGTAAAGGAAGAAGTGCAGAAACGCAGAGTAGCAATTGAGCATATAAGAACGGATATGATGGTAGCGGATCCGTTAACGAAAGGACTCCCTCCCGGTATATTCATTGGCCATGTAGAGAGGATGGGAATAATTGATAAGACCTTGCTGTATTGATATTATGCTATTGTAAAGATGCTAACTCAAGTAATATGAATTCAATAAAGTTTTTAGGTGTTTTTCTGCAAAACTTAATATGTTATCATTATAATATGTACATGTAATATTTGGGTAACATATGAGTTGAGAATAAGGTTGTATCTCAACATAAAGGAATTTTTTGAGAATTAAGTAACCTCTCAAATATTAAAGAAGTAGTAAAGTTGGAATTGGTTTGTGATGATGGAAGGGAACTTATCGCTGTAAAAGATAGGGGACCGCCTCATTCGATAAATTCTAATTTTATGGTACTTAAAGAATAATTAAGCTTAATGAAAGAGCGCGTTTTAAAGGAAGTTGAACCATTAAGTTAATACACGGCCAAGTGGGAGAATGTAAGACTATTTCCGTTAGTGTGGCCGAAGTATTAACGGTCCAACAATTATAGTTTAAGTTTAATATAAGGCTTAAGGTTTCCGGTATGTAACGGGATACGGTGATGGACCGAATCAAAGAAAAGATACCGGAATGGGTTTGATGTCAACCCTCTTACTCCACCCAATAAAGAATCTAATATAAGGTTCATATACATTTATATATAATGGATTAACTTATATGAGTGTATATGTATTAAAGTATAGTTTATATGTTATGTCTTAATGAAGGGGTGTCTCATTGAGAGACACAATTCCTCCTCCTTTATTTCAAATCACGTGGACCTTCATATATAAGGGAGAGGAGGAAGTTATTGGAGATATAAGTTCTGTTTTTCAGAATTGAGACAAAAAGACATAACATAGAAACAAAAAAAGAGATTAGAGATTGTGATCGGAATCGGAAAACCCCGGCTCCGTCGAAGGGGAGATCGCAGTAAGGAAGGGAAGGAGAAGATCAAACAATCATCAATGAATCATCATCATGCCTAACAATTCAATGGATCAAGGTTAGTCATTCTTCTTTCTCTTAACCGAAACCTCCATCAATATGAAATCGTTGATTCATTTGTTCTAGTGGCGATTATGGGATAGATTACAAGTATGTAATCATGAGGATAAACTTATATCAAGATCTTCAATGAGAAGAATAGAGCGGTTCTCAGTCAAAGTAAGAATCTGTCTAAGCATTGCATCATCTTTAACACTCTGAAGCTGAAGATCATAGATACTATAGTTCATGTGATTAGCTATTGCTGCAACAAGTGATGACTTTCCGGTTCCAGGCGGACCGTAAAGAAGATAACCGCGTTTCCAAGCTCGTCCTACGGTTTTGAAGAAGTCTTTTCCATTGGAGAATGCGTCTAGGTCACGGATCAATGTGTTCTTGAGTTCAGGTTCCATTGCTAGGGTTTCGAATGTCGTGTGATGTTGAAAAATTGCTGATTCCCATCTCTTACATTGTGGAATGTAAGTGTGGATATTGAGATTGTCTCTGTGTGTCAATATCTTCACCGATGATTTCGCAATGTATGTGAAGTAATCTGACATTATTTTGTCTCTAAACTCCTTCTTACACGTCAAATGAAAGTACCTGAAACCCAAAATTAACGTCAGAGAAAAGTACAAAAAAAAAGAGAGTCAGAAATACGAATTCACTACAAAATAGAGCACAGAAAACGTAAACTCAGATTATAGAAGAATAATTGGAAGAAAAAAATCCCAAAAACATTGTCAGAAATTCAAACTAACTACAAAACAATAAAAGGATAAAAAGCGTAATTAGAAACCCCCAAATTTTAGGTTTTTTTTCTTAGATCCCTAAATTTTAGGGTTCTGTTTTGATAATTTAACGTCAAAAATACAAATTAATTACAAAATAAGCGTAATTAATTAGACTCAAATTAGAAGAGTATATATATAACAAACAAACAAAAAAAAAATTGAAGGGTTTAGGTCGATTTTTGTTTATTTTGGTTATGTTTCTTGCAGGATAGACTGAGATTAGAAGTAACTGGACTCAGATTAGAAGAGTGATTACCAAAAAAAAACCCAAATTTTAGGGTTTCAGGTTAAAGTTACCATTTTTGTTTACTGTGGTAAATATCCTCGTAATATCGACTCATATTAGAAGAGTGAGTGAAAAAAATCCCCAAAATTTAGGGTTACATGTTGAGAAAAAGTTACCGTTTTTGTTTACTCTGGTAAGGATTATTGTCTTCTTCAGAGAGAAGAGTCCATTCAAGATGAATCCCTTCGAATTCATCGGTGATTTTGGCTTTAACTGGGATTCCGAATTTAGGTTTAGCCATCGGATTCTTGAGGTCGCTCGAACTGACGAGGAGACTCCCAGTGGAGATTCTGGTGAGAAGAGTTGGCAAGTAAACTTGAGCTGCACGGTAAGTCTGATTCGTTACGTAATCGAACTGTTCTTCGATGATGAATGTGAAATTGGAGTTGAAATAACAAGAAAAGTAGTCTGTGAATTTGGAGACGATAAAGCTACGGATTTTGGTGGGAATGATCTCACGGAGAATGGTTTTGAAGAGGATCGTGAAGGCAGAGAGAGATGTGTAAATCGAGAAAATTGTAGAGAGTGAAGGAATTTTAGTGACGAAACTCGACGACATTGTTATTAGTTTTCAGAGGTTGTGGTCGTGAATTGAAACTGATAACAATTGAGTGAGTGGGTGGGGTGTCTTTAAGAGAGCAGAGAAAAATTGGGGAGCAAGTTTTATAGTTACTATTTTAGAATTGGTAAGCTTAGAGTGTAAGTTCTTGCTTTCCTCTTATGGTAAGATATGTTTTTTCGGTAAAGCTTACAATTAAATTTAAATTTTCTATTTTGTAATCAGTTGAATTATATATAATATTTTGCTAACTCCTAGTGTCATGCTTCTCTGTCCCCATTGTATTCACAGTTGACCCTTTGAAGAAGGTGCAGGCATCAGCTTGAGAGTTATATCGCTATATGGTTGTTCCTGTTTCATATCTATAAGTCCTCTAGACTTCAATACCTGTATAACAAAACAACTCATCTCAGTTAGAGGCAATATGTAAAAGAGTAAAAGAAACAAATATGTATTGAGAATCAATCACCAGTGTCTCGTAGAACATTCGAGCAGCTATTTTCCTTGTTTTTCCTTCCAAAATATTGCTTAAACTTAGATCTTTATAAGGATGGCTTGAAGTGGGACTACTTGAAGAACGTTCTTTAATGTACCGAGCCACGGCTCTGCAATGTTCAATGAATGTTATAGGTTAGTAGATCAGAAACAGTAGGCTCTTTAAAGCTATGTGGGTTTTGGAATCTTTTATAACTTGTTCTTCCTGACAAACCATTACAATCTTGAGTAATAGGTGATCTTACATGGGTTTTTCCACCTACCTTCAGGAAATAAAGTTCCTGTATTGGTATTTGCTATCAATGTTAGCACAGGACCAAGAATGGTAAAAAACAAAACACATGAAAAATGTGAAAGCAAACCTCGTCCGTCAATTCGGGAATAGCTGAAAGTCCCGGGTTTCTTAGTCCAGGCAGATCCTCTGTAAGATCTTGTCTCCCAAGGTCCCGGCTGAGTGGTGGAGTCATCACTTCTGTAAGGTGAAGATCTTGGAGGTGGTGATGGCATGTACTCAGGAATGTTTAGTCCAGGTAGATCCTCTGTACTTGTTGAAGTTTAAGGCTTTGTTCTATAAGATTCTGTCTCCCAAGTTTCAGGCTGAGTGGTGAAATCATCCCTTCTATAAGGTGGAGATCTTGGAGGTGGTGACGGCATGTAATTAGGGAAACCACCATCCGTGAAATGTTCGATTTCCATGTCATCATTATTAAATGACAGAGGAGATTGTGCTTCTGCTGCTACAGACTTTTCATGCACGGATTGAGGACCTGAAACACCTTGGACATTTTCAGTTACTGTGGCCTTATCATAGTGCTTCCTCTTCCTTGGCCTTGTTTGTAGTGGTGGAGGAGTAGTTGGCTGAAGAGCCAGTTCAGGTGATGGATGCACTTAACATCAAAACAAAACCAAACTTTAAATAAGATGATGGTTAAGCATAAAATTATTAGACTATGCTGTTTACTCACCAAAATTTGCACGTTCTTCCTCAGAACCATCAAAACATGGAGATTCTAAGCGAAGCTCGAACGTCAAATGCCCTCTAGAATCTAACACTTCTTCATCAATACTAGGGATAGTGGATTCCTTATCATTTCAAAGTTTCATCTAAAGATTCAGTGCGTTCAACTATGACATTTTGTTGTTGCGCAGCAAATGGTGGATGGGACACAGGGCTTAAATAGTGTGCAGCATCGCGCCTTTTCTCAATCTCAGGAACACTTCCAGCAGGAGAATCGGCATTGCTTCTCTTCCTACTTGGTCTAGGAACCTCCGTGTCGTTACGAGGAACATTAAAATGGTCAAGCTCATTGTTTTGGTTCATCCTTGTAAGCCATTTCAACATCAGTTTCTCCAAGATTCTTACGCACAGGTCGGCTGCTTAATTCATAAGAAGAGGTAACCACATTAATAAAAAAAAAAACATATCCTTAGAACACAGATAAGGAAGAGAAAGAAATAGAGGAGCATCACTCGATATCCATCCAGTTAGATTCTGGAATGATGTCCTATAAGAAAGACATACAAAACTTTCCTTCAATAACATGTTCTTGCAAACATGAAAACTACCAAAGTCACCTCACAACATAAACAGTAATCTCACCTCGTCGTCGCATGTGATTGCAACATAAGGATCAATGCCGGTAGGAATTTATCTGCAAAATCGTCATCAGCATCATAAAAACCTCGAATCATGGTAACGATGCATCTACCACAAAGTAAAAAAAAAAAAAATAGAAAAGAAGAGGCAAAAGGTACCAGTGAGAGTGATATCTTCCTCACTCCCAATATGATTATCACTCACTCGATGTTCACTAGGATTCACAAGGAAAGAACATAAAATGTTAAGGTCTATCAAGCTTTATTACAGATGAAACTCGAATAAACAGTGAAAGAGATGGATACATGTCGACTGTCTCGAGCTCGTCCAAATTAAGTGTTTGTGGCAAAGTTATCAACTCAACTGGTGGTGCCTTTCTCACATCCTCTGGCAAGTCAACTTGTGGACTAGCAAGAGCCTTCTCTAACCGAGTACGAAGGCGATTATAATCACTGTACAGAAAATCAAGTTTCTTTGAATATATTCGCACTACACCAAGTCGAACGTCACCTAACATACTTGCTGACATTGGTTTCTGATTAGGATCCAGTATAAGATCTGCAAAGACAATTACATAATCTTCAAATTTACAAATTAATTAACAATCATATAAGAGCGTTTGATCATCCAAAAACTATCGAAAAATCAAAACTTTAGAAAGCATAGCATATACTCAAAGCGAAATGATGAGAAATATACGAACTTTGGATCGCAGAAGCAAAAACCGAAGTGGAAAGACGAACCAACGGTTTCGGAAATGTTGGTGGCAATGTATTGACACTTCTTGAGGAGATGTGGCATGTGAGCGGCGCACCACACCATCATCACTGTACTCTCTGGAGGCTCACGATAAGCCTCATTATGCGGATTAAACATTCTACCTTCTTTTTCGCTATCCAATTTGAACCAAATCCTATACAGCAAATCAGAAGATCCGAGGTCGAGATAGATCGGATCAGAAGCTGAAGTAATCATGGAACTAAAAGCAAAAACCCTAACCCTAAGGTTGGCGAAGACTGTGTTTGGCTGAATGCAGAAAAACGAATCAATATCGAATACAGAGACGAAGACAGAGGTTTAGGGTTTTATGTGATTTTTGGAGAGCAAGAAAGACATTTTAATGGCGCGGGAAAAACGTTCACTGGCGCTAAGTTACGGTCTGACTAAAATGCCCTTTTCTACTAATTTGACGATATTTGCTTTAAAAAAATAAAAAAGAATTTAATAAGATAAAAATGAAAAGTGAGCACGTAGTTGTCATTTGCAGAGAGAAGATGGTCATTTGCCATTTTTATTGTAAACTCATTTCTCTATCTATCCTCCCTTTCGCAACATTGTAAGAACACCAAATCTCTCTCTCTATCTCTAATTTCAATTTTTTTTTTGAATGTGTTTTTTGTTTCATAGATAGATCAATCCCTAAATTGAAATGCTCTTCTTCAGGAATGCTAAAAGATCAAATTTTTATTTATATTGGATGATTGCCCTCTTTTTTGTTTTCGAAATCCACAACAATCTTCACGTTTAATCGCGAATCAATTTGATTTCGTTAAGAAGAAATATTGGAACTTTTTTTTTTTGTTTTGTGTTCATTTCTAACAATTTGTGGTGTTGTTGTTGTTCAATGTAGGATTTTGTTTGATGATTGTTGTGTTTTGATAGAAGAGCAATGAGCAATTATGCAGCCGGACTCGGCAAGCCTGGCTCAGGTATGACAGATTCTTTCATTTGTGGATTTCATTATTCTGTCTGTGGTGAATTATATAGAATTAGAGCAATTTCTGGATTATCATGGTTTTGTAGTTAAATTTACAAAATAGTCTGATTATGTTGTTGTGACTCAATGTACATTGTGTTTTAACAGGTAAAATGAGAATAAGAGAACTTTTAAACCAACCTGATAACCGAGTCTGCGCTGATTGCGGCGCTTCTGACCCTAAATGGGCGTAAGTTATGGCTGCTAAGCCTCTCGATTTGTTTTCTTATTGTAGTTTGCTAATAAACAACCTGTCATATAAATTAAACTTTTCTGAGCCATTTTATCATAGCTAATCTTATGCTAATGCAATGTGTTCTGTTCTGTATGTTCTCTGTTCATTTAAGGGAAAATCTACAACGTCAAAAGTCTGATACAGTTAAAAACACTCACATGTTCTTATACATGTTCTTGTGTCTTTAGTTATGTATCTTTGTGTTTGTTTCTTTGTTAATTAATTAGTTTGTAGCTTGTTTTCAGATCAGCAAATATCGGAGTATTCATTTGCTTAAAATGTTGCGGTGTGCACAGAAGCCTCGGCACTCATATCTCAAAGGTGATATAGCTTCTTTGCTTTCTTACATTTTGGTTTTCCGTTTGTTGACTCTTTTCTTCATTACTTAGACGAAATGATCTCTTTCATTGTACTCATTCCAGGTTTTGTCTGTGACACTTGATGAATGGTCAGATGAGGAAGTCGATGCCATGATTGAAATTGGAGGAAATGCGTCTGCTAATTCAATTTACGAAGCTTTTGTACCTGACACATGCTCTAAGCCTGGACCTGATGTTAGTCATGACCAGCGTTTGAGATTCATTAGGTAAGCTTCAGAAACAAAATACTCTCTGTTCTTCTTCTTCTTCTTCTTCGATTCTTCTTCTTCTTCTTCTTCGATTCTTCTTCTTCGATTCTTCTTCTTCTTCGATTCTTCTTCTTCGATTCTTCTTCTTCTTCGATTCTTCTTCTTCTTCTTCTTCTTCTTCTTCGATTCTTCTTCTTCGATTCTTCTTCTTCTTCGATTCTTCTTCTTCGATTCTTCTTCTTCTTCGATTCTTCTTCTTCTTCTTCTTCTTCTTCTTCGATTCTTCTTCTTCGATTCTTCTTCTTCTTCGATTCTTCTTCTTCGATTCTTCTTCTTCTTCGATTCTTCTTCTTCTTCTTCTTCTTCTTCTTCGATTCTTCTTCTTCGATTCTTCTTCTTCTTCGATTCTTCTTCTTCGATTCTTCTTCTTCTTCGATTCTTCTTCTTCTTCTTCTTCTTCTTCTTCGATTCTTCTTCTTCGATTCTTCTTCTTCTTCGATTCTTCTTCTTCGATTCTTCTTCTTCTTCGATTCTTCTTCTTCTTCTTCTTCTTCTTCTTCTTCTTCTTCTTCTTCTTCTTCTTCTTCGATTCTTCTTCGATTCTTCTTTGTTTCTTAACGCACTGAGCCTCATTTTTTAAAGAAGAAGAATGCACTGAGCCTCATTTCCGTCAAGCGGATTCTTCGAATCCCGAATGTGTAATAATCAGGTAAAGTTTCACCATTTCTCTTCTTGTTCATCTCTCGTAGTTTACCGATTCACCTTGTTTCGTTGTCTTTTTCCCGAGCTGTGATTGAATTTGAGGTCGGCTACTATTTTGGGTACATGGTTTGCGGATCTGTGACTGAAATTGAACTAGATTAGCTTGACTAACTTGTTGACATCTCGATTATACATATAAACATTAACTAAATTACTTGATATTTTTGATTAGATAGATGGTATCTGATTAGATAGAAGTAGTAAATGGTATCTGATTAGATAGAAGTCATAGTTGTGATAGTTGTAACTAGTTGTAACTAAACATATAAACATATAAACATCTGATTAGTTGTGATAGTTGTAACTAGTGGTATCTGATTAGATAGAAGTCATAGTTGTAACTAAACATATAAACATATAAACATCTCGATTATAGTTGTGTTTAGTAGTAAATGGTATCTGATTAGATAGAAGTCATAGTTGTGATGAATGCTTGTCAAGTCGAAATGGTTGTGAGCTTGTGATGAATGGTTGTCAAGTCGATGTGGTTGTGAACTTGTGATGAATGCTTTCTCTTCCAAGTCTTCTTCTCTTCATTTGTTCTCCTCTATTAAACGCTTCTGCTTGGCTTCTATTTCTTTTTATCTTTGTTCACAGTCCTTCTCCTCTTTGTTTTTATCTCTTAAACACTTTCTTCTTATCTTGCTCTCTTCTTTGTCATTTGTGGATATGTCTTCTATGTATCCATATGGTCAGACATCAAATTTTCTTGAACTGTTAAACAGTCAACAAGAGAGTGTCCCAACACTTCATGAACCATTTCCTTCTGTCCCACTTGGATCATCACAAGCCCCTGTCTTTAGTACTGAAACTTGTACAGAAGATGCAAGCTACTTTGAAGACACGCCTGCAGAGAGAAGAGAAAGAAGGAAATGGACCCCGACTGATGATGTATTGCTCATCAGCTCCTGGCTCAACACGAGCAAAGATCCTATTGTAGGCAACGAGCAGAAGTCAGGGGCGTTCTGGAAACGCATTGCAGCCTATTATTCTTCAAGTCCAAAGGCTGCAGGACGTGAAATCCGAGAGCCTACGCAATGTAAGCAGAGGTGGCAGAAGATCAATGACCTTGTTTGCAAGTTCTCTGGATCTTATGAGGCTGCAACAAGACAGAAATCTAGTGGTCAAAATGAGAATGATATCCTCAAGCTAGCTCACGAGATCTTCTACAATGATCACAAGAAGAAGTTCACCCTTGAGCATGCTTGGAAGGAGCTGCGCAATGATCCCAAATGGTGTGATCTGTCTACTTCTAAAATTGATGGAAACTGTAAAAAGAGAAGAATTGATGATGTTGCACAATCAGCAAGCACTCACTCAGAGGGAAGCAAGACTGGTGAAGAAGTTCAAACCACCAATCGTCCTCCTGGTGTTAAAGCAGCAAAAGGCAAAGGGAAGAAGAGTATAGTAGAGGGCAATGCTCTGTTGGAGTTTCAGAGCATTTGGGCTATAAAAGAGAAGGATTTGGATAGGAAAGAAAATCTCGCCAAGATGAGTTTACTTGAGACTCTCATTGCTAAAAAAGATTCAATATCTGACTATGAAGAAGCTCTAAAGAAGAAGCTTATCACAGACATGCTTGGCTATCATTCTCTTTCTCTCATTCTCCTTCTCCAATTTTTAACAATCATCTTAAAAAGTTATGGCGTCTTCTTCCAACAATGATTTTGATGATATACTTGATGAAAAATTTGATCAATGCTTTGATGACATATTCGATCAAACATTCGAGAATCTATCCAATGTTATTTATGGTGATCATGAAGAGTCGAGCAAGTCAAGGAAAAAACGAGTTTTTATCGAAAGACATCGCGAACAAGGCCACAAACGTTTATGGAACGATTATTTCAGTGAAGATGCAACATATCTGCCTAATATATTCCGGAGGCGGTTTAGAATGAACAAGTCATTGTTCTTGCATATTGTTGCTCGGCTTTCCAATGAAATTCCTTATTTTCAACAGAAAAAAGATGCTCTCGGAAGACATGGTCTCTCTCCACTTCAAAAGTGTACAGCCGCAATTCGTCTTTTGGCGTATGGCTCTGCACTTGATACGGTTGATGAATACCTCCGGCTTGGTGCAACTACTGCTCGTTTATGTTTGGAAAATTTTGTTGAAGGAATAATTATTCTCTTTGGCGATGAGTACCTACGAGGACCCACACCGCATGATCTTCAAAGATTACTAGATATTGGAGAGCAACGAGGATTTCCCGGGATGGTAGGAAGCATCGATTGTATGCATTGGGAGTGGAAGAATTGTCCGACCGCTTGGAAAGGGCAATATTCACGGGGTTCTGGAAAACCAACTATTGTTTTAGAAGCGGTAGCTTCATATGATCTCTGGATATGGCATGCGTTTTTTGGACCTCCAGGTACCTTAAACGATATTAATGTTCTTGATCGCTCACCCGTTTTTGATGATATAATAGAAGGTAAAGCTCCGCAAGTGGATTTCTTTGTCAATGGACGGGAGTATCATTTGGCTTACTATCTCACAGATGGTATTTATCCAAAATGGGCTACGTTTATCCAATCTATTCAACTTCCACAAGGCCCAAAAGCATCATTATTTGCTCTACATCAAGAAGCTGCTCGAAAAGATGTCGAGCGTGCTTTCGGAGTCTTGCAAGCGCGATTTGCTATTGTTAAAAACCCGGCTCTTTCTTGGGATAAAGAAAAAATAGGGAAGATTATGAGAGCATGTATCATACTCCACAACATGATAGTAGAAGACGAACGAGATAGATACACTCAATTCGATGTTTCAGATTTCCAACAAGAAGGTATCCGAAGTTCACAGGTGGATCTCACGTATTCTAAGGAAATACCTACAAATCTCGCCAATATGTTGGGGGTTCGAACTAGAATTCGGGATAGACAACAACATCAACAATTGAAAGCTGATTTGGTTGAGCATATTTGGCAAAAATTTGGACATGACCAAGATAACAATTAAAAAATTTGTATGTTAAATCAAATATATGTTTCAAATTTTTTTTTTTGTTAAGAACACCATTAGGGGAATGGGGTTCTCCCAATAATCTTGTTTTTTCTATAGTTTCCTAAGTAAGTTTCTTAACTTCATTATATTAATTAAATAATACTTAAAAACCCTTAATGGGATTCTCCCAATAATCTTGTTTTTTCTATAGTTTCTTAAGTAAATTTCTTAACTTCATTATATTAATTAAATAATACTTAAGAACCCTTAATGGGTTTCTCCCAATAAACATGCAGTTTACTCCAATAACCAATAAACATCTCATAGGTTACTAACCAAGAAGCCTATGAGATGGACTCTGCAGTTTCCTCTGAGAAATCTCATGTACTGTCCCCTGTTTTCGCTGAGACAGTCACATCACAGGCACTTTTAAGGTAGTTTTCTATCAACCACACATCGGCAAGAAATTTAACAATAAGCAACAATGACCGAAAACATTTCACCTAGCCCATCAACACTTCGAACTTTGAAGCCATCCTCACCTTAAAGCTAAAAACACCTCACCTTAAAGCTAAAAACACTTCCACTGCATCTACCAGGGCGCTCTTGGTCGCACAAACACCCGGTTAAGATCGTGCTTATACAAAACGAGATGGGTACAATATTAGCTTCGGAGGACATTTACAAGTGATGCAGAGCAGCACGTGATTTTATGACCTTCACCAGCTCAGAACCAGTTTGTAAATGTGGTAGGAAAGCATTTTTCAGGCTCAAACAATGAAGCACATATATGCAGAATGACAAACGAGGATAAAGAGTATGTATGAGATGAGATCGACGAACGCAAACATAGTTCATCATTTATTTATACGGGGGCTTTACAAGGCCCAAAACACAAAGCACTTAGTTTTAAACGAAACGATACAGGAGCTTCTTCTGAAGCCATAAGAGAGACATTTTAGAAACCACCACGAAGCCTTAGCACCAAGTGAAGGGTCGACTCCTTCTGGATGTTGTAGTCAGCCAAAGTGCGACCATCCTCAAGCTGCTTTCCAGCGAAGATGAGACGCTGCTGGTCCGGAGGGATACCTTCCTTATCCTGGATCTTAGCCTTGACGTTGTCAATGGTGTCGGAGCTCTCCACCTCCAGAGTGATGGTCTTCCCGGTCAGAGTCTTCACGAAAATCTGCATACCACCACGAAGCCTTAGCACCAAGTGAAGGGTCGACTCCTTCTGGATGTTGTAGTCAGCCAAAGTGCGACCATCCTCAAGCTGTTTCCCAGCGAAGATGAGACGCTGCTGGTCCGGAGGAATGCCTTCCTTGTCCTGGATCTTAGCCTTCACGTTGTCAATGGTGTCAGAGCTCTCCACCTCCAAGGTGATAGTTTTACCGGTCAAAGTCTTGACGAAGATCTGCATACCGCCACGAAGACGCAAGACCAAGTGAAGGGTTGACTCTTTCTGGATGTTGTAATCCGCTAAGGTACGACCATCCTCCAACTGCTTACCGGCAAAGATCAACCTCTGCTGGTCCGGAGGGATTCCTTCCTTATCCTGGATCTTGGCCTTCACGTTGTCGATGGTGTCTGAGCTCTCCACCTCCAAGGTGATGGTCTTTCCGGTGAGAGTCTTAACAAAGATCTGCATACCTCCACGCAGACGCAAGACCAAGTGAAGTGTAGACTCCTTCTGAATGTTGTAGTCGGCCAAAGTTCTGCCGTCTTCAAGTTGTTTTCCGGCGAAGATCAATCTCTGCTGGTCCGGAGGAATACCCTCCTTGTCTTGAATTTTAGCTTTCACGTTGTCAATGGTGTCGGAGCTCTCCACCTCCAAAGTGATAGTCTTTCCAGTCAACGTCTTCACGAAGATTTGCATACCACCACGGAGCCTGAGAACAAGGTGAAGGGTTGACTCCTTCTGGATGTTGTAGTCGGCAAGAGTTCTGCCGTCCTCGAGTTGCTTTCCGGCGAAGATCAATCTCTGCTGATCCGGTGGGATACCCTCCTTATCTTGGATCTTGGCCTTAACGTTGTCGATGGTGTCAGAACTCTCCACCTCGAGAGTAATCGTCTTCCCGGTTAGGGTTTTGACGAAAATTTGCATACCACCACGGAGCCTGAGGACCAAGTGGAGGGTCGATTCCTTCTGGATGTTGTAATCAGCCAACGTACGGCCATCCTCTAGCTGTTTTCCGGCGAAGATAAGCCTCTGCTGATCCGGAGGAATGCCCTCCTTGTCCTGGATCTTGGCTTTAACGTTGTCGATTGTGTCGGAGCTTTCCACCTCGAGGGTGATAGTCTTTCCGGTGAGAGTCTTAACGAATATCTGCATCTGTAATTCAGAAAAGAACTGAGATCAATAAAAGATCAAATCCAACCAGGAATCATACAAGTTCGGTATACACAAACAAGAATCAGATCCGATCAAGAAACTAAAACCAGATCTGGATAGAAATCACAGATCGAAGCGTAACTAAGAATTAAACGGATCAAATACAAAGAACCGACGCGAAAATATACAGATCTATAAAAAAATTCGAACCCCAATCGGGAAAAGATGAGATCGAACAATTAAACTCAAATATTCGTCTACGATCAAAGACTAAACGAATCAAATTCAAGTAACAGAGAAATCAATCAAGATCGAACGAAGCAAATCGGAAAACCGAATCAGAAATCCGAAATTTACCTTGATCACGATTGAGAGATTTTAAATTTCTGATTTTTGATAAAATGGAGAAAGTATTGGTGAAGAAGACGAGGTCTTAAGGTATTAATTTATAGCAAATGATGAAGACGACTAGGTCACGAGAAAGGTAAGGCTGTGAAGCAATAACCATTCATTAATTGACACGTGTGTATAATGACGTGCATTGAACGTTGTTTACACGCAACGTTTTCTTTAGGTTAATTGCCTTATTTTTAGGTTTAAGGAAAAGTATCTGTGCTTTGAGTTGATAAACACGACCCGTGTGCAACCACTTTAACGCCGTTTATTACTAACTTGTCGACAACCACAACTTTTTAACGGAGCCGACGTCGAGATTTAACGATCGTCACGATTTTTGTAATAAACGGTGGAGTTGAAAAATGTAAATTGGCAAGCAATTTTTGAACCATGGGTCCCACTTTTTCATCAAAGCCTATCTCGTCTTTTCTAGAACTTCGTGCTTTTTTGTTTTCTTTTTCTTTATTTCTAATGCAAGTGGGCTTTTAAAATCAGAGATAGTGACTTATTTTTATTGTAAAACAAATTGTGAAATACGGAGTAATCCATTATTAAAATTTTAGTGTCATTACATGATTTTCATCGAATAATGACTTTTGTCTAATTAAAACTTAAAAAGCAAGTGGTTTGGTGACTCGGTTTCGTATTATTATATATCAATAGACTTCATTTGGGCATGGCCCATATATAACACTCGTTTGTGGGCTTCTTCAGCTCCTTCGTCCAATAACATTATTCATCCATAATTCTTCTAGTCTGAACATGGATCCCCTATTATCCACAAAACATTCTTCGAGTATAGTTCGCTGCTTTTGATATGTTCTACGAAGACACCAAAAATGTGTCTGGCTGTGGGTTTTCTAGCTCATGCCTTATGTTTTTAAGTTGTGTTTGCTGAAATTAGAGTTTGACATATACGTATTTTTTAGCACAAACGGATCAGTCTTGTTTATTCCATAGTAAAAACGTCCAATTGTGATGCAAAATCAGTCGATCATTGTGAAATCCCCAATTCTAATTCGCATATTCTACAAACTTGAGCTTAATTCACTCGAATGACTGATTTCGTCAAATATTGTCCCTTTAATTTGTGTACAAAGAAATAATTACCATTTTTAGGTCGATTTAGACGCAGCTGTAAGGTCATGGTTATGTATTCCTTCATATGTTGTTAGTACATCTTTTGGATCTGTTGCTTCTCTCTTTACATGTTTCTTCGCTCCACATCATGGTGTTGTGCACCTGTAGTACCTCCTAAGAACATCCTCAACCCAGAACTCTTATAGATTTCTTAGCATTTAAATAATATAAAATAAAGAACAAAGTAGTAAGAGAATAAGAATCGGTTCTTAGTTAAGAACCTCTTAATCTTTCCTTAGAAACTCATCTGATACATGTAGGATTCTAATATGTTTAATTTAATTTATCAATTAAAAATTAATTAATTAATAATTATATATTATAATATTGGTTAGATTTGAAAGTGTTCTGAGGATCAGAAAAAGAACATTAAACAATAATGCTTTTAGACACAATAGCTTTATTGATCAATGTATTTCACCATTCAAATAGTGAAAAGCCATCCTCATCCATAAGAAACCGTATGAGTATCTTATCTATTATATTTTAATCAATTTTATTTAGTTTAATTATTTATTTAATTTTTTAGTTTCAAATCAAGAAGCCTTCTAATCATATATTGACATTTGTCTAGTGAGTTTCTAAACTTCTTGCAAGAGGTTCTCGTTTAAGAACCTCTCTTCTTCTCTATCCTTTTTTTCTTTATGTTTAGTTATTTTTAATATTAAAAACCCTTGTGAGTATCTTCGTTGGAAATGCTCTTATAGCTAAAAAAATTAATCTTTTTTAGTGAATTATTACCTCGAATAATAATTTTTTCCTTACAGTTTTTTCTCCATATTTGTGCCACCTATATCCATCATCAACTTCACTCATCCTTTGGAGAATAATTCTAGGCACTATCTCGGTTCCATGTGAAACAACAACAACTAGTTCTGAAACCATAACTTGTAACTTCTGCATATCCAAAGCTCTCTCTCATAAAAAAAACTTAATATATATATATATATATATATATGGATTATCATCAATCATCAACAAAGCTTATAACTTTACCTTCTATTGGTATCATGCTCATTTTTATTAAGCACTTGACATGTTGTTGCTCCCAACCATCACAGCCAAATCTTGAATCTTACTGATCTAATTGTATTCGCATCTTTAACACCGTTCCACTCGACCACGCGTATGACTGATCTTCATCCAATAGTTCCTTTTTGTGCGTAAGGAAATACCCATCTAGAGGCAGATTTATATGAACCAACTTGTTTCTCAGTTTTTTCACCGCATCCCTAGCGTTCACTCTCACCCACATACTCTGACCACAATATAGCGACGACACAAAAACGGACATCCACTTCTCCGAGTATTGCTCGGTTTGATTCCTATTTCTTTTCCTTCCAACCGTCACAGGCGGCAAATCTTGAGGGCCAAGTAACCTATCAAGTGAATATGACGCTAGTGACGACTCATTGTTGATTCTCCTCACCATGATCTTTTAGGTTTTCACAGGCCGATAATTACAGACCTGTTCCGTCGTCAAAGCTCGAACCCCACCGTAAATGGTCTTTCCTAATGAATTAGACGGTAATGGAGATTGCTCTGTTTGATGAAGCACTTGTTTGTTTTTGCCCTCTGTCGAATCTTGAATCCCAAAGAACTCTTTCATTGACTCTAACCTCATAATCATTGGTGGTACCTCAGTTTCAAGCACTTGATCATTGTTTTTCATCACAGGATCGTTGTTGTCGTTGCTCCCAGCCTTCACAGATGAATCTTGAGGGCCAAGTAACTCATCATGTGAATATGACGGAAGGTCATGGTTATGTTTTCCTACATATGTTGTTACTACATCTTTTGGATCTATTGCTGCTCTCTCTACATGTTTTCTTGCTTCACATCCTGGTGTTATGCACTTGTAGTACTTCCTAAGGATCAAAAAGAGAACATTAAACAATAATGTTTTTAGACACAAAAGCTTTATTGATCACCGTATTCCACCATTCGATGAGAGTTATAATAGCTAGAATATTAATGATTTTAGTGTATTACCTCTCATAAAAAAAACTGAATATATGGATTATTATCAATCATCAACAGAGCTTATAACTTTAACTTTACCTTAAGTTGGTATTAGACTCAATTTCATTAAGCACTTGATCGTTGTTGTTGATGTTTCTTTTCCTTCCAACCGTCATAGGCGGCAAATCTTGAGCGCCAAGTAACCTATCAAGTGAATATGATGCTAGTGACGACTCATTGTTGATTCTCCTCGCCATGATCTTTTAGGTTTTCACAGGCCGATAATTACAGACCTATTCCGTCGTCAAAGCTCGATCCCCACCGTAAATGGTCTCTCCTAATGGGTTTGACGGTAATAGAGATTGCTCTGTTTGATGAAGCACTTGTTTGTTTTTGCCCTCCGTCGAATCTTGAATCCCAAAGAACTCTTTCATTTACTCTAACATCATAATCATTGGTGGTACCTCGGTTTCAATCACTTGATCATTGTTGTTCATCACTGGCCAATCCTGATTGTTAAGAACTCATGAATTGAATATGATGGTGCTGATGGAGATTGCTCGAATTGAAGTTCTTGATGAATCGTCACATTTGAATCTTGATGACCGTTGATGATCTGTTTTGCTACGTCTGACAGTATTGGAGATTGCTCTGTTTGAAGAACTTGATCGTTGTTGTCATAAGGGTATGGAGAGATGAAGACAAAGACTCGAGAGTTGTGAAGGATATGGGATTGATCGATATCAAGATGATCTTGAAGAACACTGCCTTGGAAGAAAAGGGCTTGTTCGGAAACTGGGATACCTTGATACTTCTCGATCTTCTTTTTGATCTCTAACAATGTGTCCCAATAATCCACGTCAATGCAGAACGAGTCATCTCCTTCTTCATTGTCGTCATTTTCTTTTTCTTCCTCATCCTGTAGGAATAACAAATTTATATCAGAAACCTTGGCAGAAACATAGAGGTTTGTTAATATGCATTGTGTGAAGCCCGAGACATCTTACGTCAATTTCAGCGGGAACGTCATTTGATTCCATGTTACATGCATATCTACTTTGGTTTGGTTCGGTTCAGTTAGGATACTCTCGGTTTTTGGTTTTTCTCGGTTTAAAACTAAATAAATCATAATTTTGTTTGGTATGATTTCAAAATTTTCATATTTCAGATTTTTTTGGGTTACAGATTGTTGATATTTTTCTCTTGTATCATCTTTTATTAATCCGTTCTCAAAGTTTATTTATAACAGAAAAGTAGAGAACAACACTAAATCTAGAGACTTGAATCTATAAATAAGTAAATAGGATTTTCTCGATTTTTTTGGTTTTATCAGTTTATTCGGTTAAAAACCAAACCATATCTGTATCCATTTGTTTCTCTAAAACTATATTCATACAGTTTGTACAGTATAACCAAAAGCCATTCATATATATTGGTATAATTTGGTTCGGTTCGGTTTAGTTCAGTTCGTTTTTTTCATTTTGAATACTCCTAGTCTTCGACATAAGAGAATTTATGGCCTATGTCCATAAGCTCTTAGTATTAAAAAAATAAAATAAAGAGAAGAATCATAATTTGGTTTAAGTATCATACTTTTAAGTCAATAAAAGCCTCATCATAGGTGATCTTTTATCATCCTATTTGTTCTTGTTTTATGCCGAAGTCCTTAGTCAACTGCTTAGGGGGAGTAACCAAGAGTTTTCATGGCATGCGGATCACACGAAATTAATGGAGAGACGGATGAAGAAGAGAGAGAAGTGAGAGAAGATGATGTCAACTTCGACTTTTTGTAACCAAAGTTCCGCATAGTGTATATAACTAAATGACTTATTTCCATGGGATCTTCTGGTTTAACCAATGGTTAAGTTGTTTAGATAATAATATCTTATGAGTTTTTTTTTTCTTTCTGGATAATGGATATTAATAGATTTAACTAAAGAAATAATCAAAATTATTAAATATATTAAGAGTAGCCATTTTCTAAAATTTTACATAATAATAAAAAATTATTGTTGATAATATAATTTAGATATATAATCTTTTCAAAAATAAGTAATTAATTGTATAATTTATAATAAATAAAATAATAATAATATAGTTTTTTCCCCTCTTGATGTAAATGAAATGTAACTTGTTGTTCAACTTTTCTATTAGGTTTTTTGTTTCCTATTATTATGGTTGTTCTATCTCTTATATAGATAAAAAATTTGATCAGAAGTTTCCCGTTCAATCTGAGGTCAAGATTCAACTTGGGAACAAAACACTGTTAAATTTTCGTACACATAACCATCGTTATTGAGATTCTGCTTCGGCTATAATGTTGCTTGAGTTAGCTTTGGAAAGTGTTCGATATTTCATAGATTGTTATTCTAAATTTCTATTAACTTGCTTAAGTCTGTCATATTGGTTGTTATTGTTTGATATGATCTGCTCTTTTTTTTTGTGAAAAATATAATTTAAGACAATTCGATCGAAAAGGTTTTTTGGAGAATGCAAGGAAGCTTAAAATTCTTTATCAGTAATTATATGTCTTAGAATACATATAGAAAGCTGTGAAACCGAAAACAAACTTTGAACAAAACAAGATATTAACTTCAAGAAAGACTAAAAGCTACAAGTAAAGAGGAGACATCAATACAGTCAAATTTTTGTTCCACTCGAATAAATGCTTTCCCTTTAATTTTTGTGTAAAGAAATAATTATCATCTTGAGGCCAATGTAGGCACAGCTGGAAGGTCATGGTTATGTATTCCTTCATATGTTGTTAGTGCATCTTTTGGATCTATTGTTGTTCGTTCTACATGTTTCTTCGCTCCACATCCTGGTGTTGGGCACCTGTAATACCTCCTAAGGATCAAAAGAGAACATTAAACAAGAATTTTTTGACACAAAAGCTTTATTGATCACTGTATTCCACCATTCAAAGAGTAATATTATTCAGTGTATATATCAATGGACTTCATTTGGGCCTGGCCCATATATAACACTCGTTTGTGGGCTTCTTCAGCTAGTAAAAGCCTCGTCCAATAATATTATTCATCCATAGCTCTTCTAGTCTTCTTAAGAACATGGATCCTATTATACACAAAGCATTCTTTAAGTATAGTTAGCTGCTTTTGATATGTTCTATAAAGACACCAAATGTGTCTGGCTGTGAGTTTTCTAGCTTACGCCTTATGTTTACAAGTTGTGTTTGCTGCAATTAGGGTTTGAATTGACGTATTTTTTAGCACATACAGATCAGTCTTGTTTGTTCCATAGTAAAAACGTCCAATTGTAGATGCAAAATTAGTTGATCATTGTCAAATCCCCAATTCTAATTTGCATATTCTTCAAATTTGAGCTTAGTTCACTTGAATGACTGATTTTCGTCAAATATTGTCCCTTTAATTTGTGTATAAAGAAATAATTACCATCTTGAGTGTATATTTGACGAAATTCTTTCATATGTTGTTAATTAAAGGGACAATATCTCAAGATGGTAATTATTTCTTTGTACACAAATTTTAAGATGGTGGAATACAGTCGATCAATAATTCTTTCATATATTGTTAGTACATCTTTTGGATCTGTTGTTGCTCTCTACATGTTTCTTCGTTCCACATCCTGGTGTTGTGCACATGTAGTAGCTCCTAAGGATCACAAAGAGAACATTAAACAAAAATGTTTTTAGACACAAAAGGTTTATTGATCGACTGTATTCCACCATTCGAAAAGTGTAATAGCTAGAAAAATTAATGATTTTTAGTGTGTTATTACCTCAGATAATAATTTTTTTTACAGATTTTGCTCTATATTTTTGCCACCTATATCTATCATCAACTTCACTCGTCGTTTGGAGAATAATTTTAGGATTATCACGGTTCCATGTGAAGCAGCAACAACTTGTTCAAAAACCCAAACTTGTATACTTCTGCATATTCAATGCTCATAAAAAACAACTGAATATATAGATTATCATCAATCATCAACAGAGCTTATAACTTTACCCTCTCTTGGTATCAGGATTGTTGTTGTCGTTGCTCCCAACCTTCATAGATGAATCTTGAGGGCCAATTAACTCATCGTGTGAATATGATGGAAGGTCATGGTTATGTTTTCCTATATATCTTGTTACTACACTTTTGGATCTGTTGTTGCTCTCTCTACATGTTTCCATGCTTCACATCCTAGTGTTATGCACTTGTAGTACTTCCTAAGGATCAAAAAGAGAACATTAAACAAGAATGTTTTTAGACACAAAAGCTTTATTGATCACCGTATTCCACCATTCGAAGAGAGTTATAATAGCTAGAAAAATTAATGATTTTAGTGTATTACCTCTCATTATTTTGTTAACGATTGATTCAACTCGAAATGGGTTGAAACGCAGCGTTTTTACAGAAACATTTAACCGACCCATTAACCCGAAAAGTTGACCGTCTCTGTTATTCCCCAATTTTAATTTGACATCTTGTTGAAAACATTTTGATTATCCAGGAATTTTTTAAATTATAACTTAGATTATCTGATTGACCTAACACTTGTATGAATGATATAACACTCTGTTTTGTGTGTTTTGTCTTTTTTTTTTGAATCGCTTATTACGATTTGTAATTAATGATCATTCAAATAGGAGTTAATTACATCTCTCATTCAAATGTAAGGAAGCCTGAAACGTTAATACATTCTAGACCTAAGGAGTTCATTACATCTCTCATGCAAATCGTTTGGGACATGCATGGGGCTGCTGCTTATTTCAGGCATGATGTATTTATTACCTTTGTCTTTTGTATAAATAAACTTACTTTACACACTTGTTTCTTTTGCTTCTAACCGTCACAGGCGGCAATTCTTGAAGGGCAAGTAACTCATCAAATGAATATGACTGTCGTGACGATCCACTGTCGATTCTCCTCGCCATGATCTATTGGACAGAGATTGGCCGTAAATGGTCTCTCCAAATGAGTTTGACGGTAAAAGAGATTGCTCTGTTTGATGAAGCGCTTGTTTGTTTTTGCCCTCCGTCGAATCTTGTTTCTCGGATAAGCACTTGATTGGTGGTACTTCGGTTTCAAGCACTTGATCGTTGTTTATCATCACATGCCAATCTTGATCGTTAACCAACTCATGAACTTTTGTTATAAAAAATTTTGGTATAAAAATGTCATAACATAATAGAAAAATGTTAACATATTCAAAAATATTATAAAAAACATATTCGAATTTTTTAATTTATAAAAGTCATTAAAATTTATAAAAATGAATTTTTGTAATTTTATAAAAAGTCATTATAACATTACAAAAATGTTATAAAAATGAAAAATCACTTTTACAAAAAACGAAAAATGTTATAAAACTAGAAAATGTTATAAAAATGAAAAATTACTTTTATGAAAAACTAGAAAATGTTATAAAAATATTCATTTATACATATATATATATATACACTTATATAAATATTGAAATAAAATATATTCTAGTATCTGAAAAGTCTGCGTGAAAAAGGAGTTAGTTTTGCATTTGACTGAAATTCCGAAACATTGATTATTGGTAGACTTCTCGAATGAAGTCTATAACCATCGAATGAAGTCAAATTCTGGTCAATAGCAAAAATGTACCCTAGTTTATGGGTAGACTTTGCCGAAGAAGTCTCTGAAGGCAAAAAGACTTCATCGTGAAAGTCTTAATACGTAATAGACTTCACAGGCACAGTCCATTACCAAAAAGACTTCCTAGATGAAGTCTACTGAAAAAGTCAAAACTGTGGTCAATTGCAAAACTAGATGATATGCTCAAATTTAATACCCTAAGAGTACTAAAGCAGTAGCTGCAGTATAGTAAGGGTCGAACCACAAAGACTCCAGAAATCACTCAATAGAATATAAAATTCGAATTAAGCTAAGCGAACAAAGTAATGTAGGAAATAAACAGCAGAATATAAAAGTTGTGAAATTCAATGGAGGAAAAACGTTTAAGCCTAGGGAAATTTTCCGGTAAATCAGAATTGCAGATCAAATAGAATGTCTGGAGGATATTATGCACTGTTCTAAACCTAGAATTCCAAATTTCTTTGCAAATCCTATGAATTCAAACAAGCATTAATGATCAGGTTCAATTGTTCACAAAATCCTAGACCAAATTTCTTTGCGAATAGGTCTTTTTCTCATCTAACACTAGTTCATGCAATCAATCACACTTTCGTGCCAATCAAACAACCTAAGATTAGATTCTAGGTCATGAAGCTAGAATAAGTAGTAATCACAAGTCTAGATGAAGAACTCTATTGAATTTCTCCTATCAATTCAGATCAACCTAACAATTCATTAAACACCTTTGAATAACCCTAAACCTAACAAAGAATCTACTCAGACATGGTGAATGAAGCAAACATCATGAATAAAATAGATTGCATAAAAGAGTAGAGTAAAGAGTAACAAAGGTTCGAAATCTTCTCTCTCAGGAACAGAGTTTCTGACTTCTCTCCCTTTCTCAAAACCCGAATAATGAATAAAATCCAGTCTCCGATCCCCTCTAAAAGTGGCTAAAAACCCTAAATATAATGCTAAAACACGTTCTGGGCTTAATTGTAAATAATTGAATTTTCTGGGCCAAGTTGCAGAATCTTCAAACTTGTAAAATCACGTGTTTTCTTTTCCTGTAGTCTGTGTCGATCGATACTGGGTTGGTGTCGGTCGACACCAGGACTCTGTGCTCGCCAGACTGGACTGTATTCACGAAAACTAGCATAACTTTTGATCGCACCGTTAGAATGGCATCAAACCACTTCTAAATGAAAGCTAATCCATTGATTTGTCTTGTATCCAAATTTGAGCTCAATCCAACGGTGTGAAATTATTCAACGGACGCCAAAAAGCTCCAGAATACTCCAATAGCTCCAATTTAGCTCCAAACGTGCTAAAACCTGAAAATACTCAAAAAGACTACAAAAATACTAGAAGGACTCTGAAAACAAGACTTATATCATGGCTAAACAGGTATAGACTTCTCTGACGAATTCATTAAACACCTTTGAATCACTAGACCCCAAACATGTATAGACTTCTCGGACGAAGTCTCCTTGTGTAGGAGACTTCTCATGTGAAGTCTACTAAAAAAGTCAAACTCTGGTCAATTACAAAATTAGACCCGTGCTTCCGACTTCACGGGCGAAGTCTTCTTTAGATAGCAAAGCAGACTTCATCGAAGAAGTCTACTAAGAGACTTCGCCTGTGAAGTCTCTAATGATAATTTCAGTAAAAATGCAATTTTAGCTTATTTATAATTAGTTTTTTTTCTTGTTCTAACATGTGTGTTACGTATGGATTTTGATGTCTTAGAAATTTGAACTATTTTAATCGCATAATTATTTTTATATCTTTTTTTTAACTTATTATTGGTGTTTAGCTTATAAACTTTAGACTTCACAGAGGATGTCTGTGCGTAGACTTCGTTCGAGAAGTCTCTTGCACTATCTTTTTTAAAAATAGATTTGTATCATATATAATTTGCATTTTTGAGATTTTAATTTTTTACATGTGTATTAGTTATTGTTGTTGTTTATGTATGAATTTCACATCTCAATGTCTTATATTCTATCTTAAATCGATTTTATGAATTTCTGATAATTATTTTTCAACAGACTTCACTTTGAATTCTACTGTCAAACTAATAGTTTGCATTTGTGTTGTTTCAAATGTTTTTCAGAAAATTGTTCAAGTACCTGTTGTCTATGGAGAATGGGTGATGAGAGACTGTAAGTGGCATTTTGAGGTGGATAATCCCAAAAGAGGGAGAATGTTATTCTTGAGTGATTCTTGTACACACCGTGAACTCATTGAGATGGCACTAGCAGACTATGTGCTGGACAAGAATGACTTCGTCGAGTTAACTTACTCGTTGTCGGATTCAATGTTGCAACTAACGGACACAGATTATCCTACACCACATATGCATGTCTCAAATGATAGACAAGTGCAGTCCTTGGTTGAGTTATGTAAAACGCATGTTGTACGCCTTTGCGTCTCTAGTCGTTGTGGTATGGCTAGTGGCAATGAGGTTGATGGTGAAAGTGTTGACGAAGACCTCGAGGATGTAGAAGACCATGAATGTATAGGCAATGAGGGGACTCTATTTTTTGAGTAAAATTCTGGACATACTAACCTTGTTTTCCTTGAAGTTTGAGGGCAACACACCTAAAGATGGCCAGTGTCCTTTTTGCCACTGCCAAGGATTCATTGACAATCGTTGATATGCTCAAATATAATACCCTAAAGTATCTAAGCAGTAGCTATAGTATTCTAGGGGTCGAACCACAAAGACTCAAGATGTTCACTCAATAGATTTCAGAATGTGAATTAAGCTAACAAAACGCTAGGCTTAGGGAAGTTTGCAAGCAAATCAGAGTTATCAATCAAATTAAAAGTCAGGAATGTATTAAGCTCCGCTCTTGAACTTGAAACACAAATGTAAAGTAAACCAACTGTCGTTGTGAAGACTATCTATGTCTAAACTTAGAATTCCAAATTCCTTTGCAAATTCTATTGAATTAAACAAGCATTAACGGTTAAGTTCAATTGTTCACAAAATCCTAAACCAAAATTTCTTTGCGAGTAGGTCTTTTGCTCACCAAACACTAGTTCAGGAAACTAATCACACTTTCGTTTCAATTAATCAACCTAAAATCAGATTCTAGTTAGCGAGGCTAGAATAAGCATTAATCTCAAGTCTAGGTGAAAAGCTCTACAGATATTCCCTAACAAGTAAATCAGATCTAATAATTCATCTAATACATTTAAACAACCCTAAACCTAACAAGGAATCTACTCAGACATGATAAATGAAACAAACATCATGAATAATATAGATATCATAAAATAGAATAGAGTAAGAATACAAAGAGGGTTCTTCTCCCAAAAACTCAATTGCAAGAATACTCTATCTCCAGAAAATCCAGTGTATGTTCTGGAGGCTGAAAAACCTAATTAAATACATAAAAACACGTTTAGGAGTCTATCAAGAAAAATAAGGAAAACTTCTGGTTCATCTTCGGGTCTTGATGCACTTTCTGATACTGGTATCGACCGATACCGTAAATGGTATTGATCGATACTAAGGACTTTACTCGTGTCTCTTCAAAAGGGATGGTATCGATCGATGCCTCTCAGGTGTCGATCGATGCTGAGCTTCAGTTCTCCGAACTGCCTCAGATCCAATATGCTTCAAAAGCTTCCATAAATCCAATNAAAATTTCTTTGCGAGTAGGTCTTTTGCTCACCAAACACTAGTTCAGGAAACTAATCACACTTTCGTTTCAATTAATCAACCTAAAATCAGATTCTAGTTAGCGAGGCTAGAATAAGCATTAATCTCAAGTCTAGGTGAAAAGCTCTACAGATATTCCCTAACAAGTAAATCAGATCTAATAATTCATCTAATACATTTAAACAACCCTAAACCTAACAAGGAATCTACTCAGACATGATAAATGAAACAAACATCATGAATAATATAGATATCATAAAATAGAATAGAGTAAGAATACAAAGAGGGTTCTTCTCCCAAAAACTCAATTGCAAGAATACTCTATCTCCAGAAAATCCAGTGTATGTTCTGGAGGCTGAAAAACCTAATTAAATACATAAAAACACGTTTAGGAGTCTATCAAGAAAAATAAGGAAAACTTCTGGTTCATCTTCGGGTCTTGATGCACTTTCTGATACTGGTATCGACCGATACCGTAAATGGTATTGATCGATACTAAGGACTTTACTCGTGTCTCTTCAAAAGGGATGGTATCGATCGATGCCTCTCAGGTGTCGATCGATGCTGAGCTTCAGTTCTCCGAACTGCCTCAGATCCAATATGCTTCAAAAGCTTCCATAAATCCAATTTATCTCCATATGTGCCTATACCTTGAAAAGAACCTAAATGACTCTAGAACTACTAAAAAGACTCAGAAAAGGACTTATATCATGGTTGAAAGTGGGTAAAAACCATGATATATCAACTCCCCCAGACTTACTCTTTGCTTGCCCTCAAGCAAACAGAAAACCAAACAGAGAAAGAGGTTTGAAAAAAAACATGGAGACTCACCTTTTCTTGAGATATTGAAATGACTCCTTTCCCAAGCTCCCAATCATAACCTAAACAGTTTCGGATCTGACCACCATGTACTTCTCCGTAGACAATTGCAGCTTCCCAGTATCCACACATTATCTCACAGCATCAATCATATTAAATCCTTCATTGTCGTTTTATCACTGTTGTTGATAATCTGAAACCTTCTAGATTCTTCCTCATGCGATATCGTGACTAAAGAACCACCCAAATTACACACTTTTGGTATTGTTTTCCTCTCCCCCAGACTTATNGTTTTCCTTGAAGTTTGAGGGCAACACACCTAAAGATGGCCAGTGTCCTTTTTGCCACTGCCAAGGATTCATTGACAATCGTTGATATGCTCAAATATAATACCCTAAAGTATCTAAGCAGTAGCTATAGTATTCTAGGGGTCGAACCACAAAGACTCAAGATGTTCACTCAATAGATTTCAGAATGTGAATTAAGCTAACAAAACGCTAGGCTTAGGGAAGTTTGCAAGCAAATCAGAGTTATCAATCAAATTAAAAGTCAGGAATGTATTAAGCTCCGCTCTTGAACTTGAAACACAAATGTAAAGTAAACCAACTGTCGTTGTGAAGACTATCTATGTCTAAACTTAGAATTCCAAATTCCTTTGCAAATTCTATTGAATTAAACAAGCATTAACGGTTAAGTTCAATTGTTCACAAAATCCTAAACCAAAATTTCTTTGCGAGTAGGTCTTTTGCTCACCAAACACTAGTTCAGGAAACTAATCACACTTTCGTTTCAATTAATCAACCTAAAATCAGATTCTAGTTAGCGAGGCTAGAATAAGCATTAATCTCAAGTCTAGGTGAAAAGCTCTACAGATATTCCCTAACAAGTAAATCAGATCTAATAATTCATCTAATACATTTAAACAACCCTAAACCTAACAAGGAATCTACTCAGACATGATAAATGAAACAAACATCATGAATAATATAGATATCATAAAATAGAATAGAGTAAGAATACAAAGAGGGTTCTTCTCCCAAAAACTCAATTGCAAGAATACTCTATCTCCAGAAAATCCAGTGTATGTTCTGGAGGCTGAAAAACCTAATTAAATACATAAAAACACGTTTAGGAGTCTATCAAGAAAAATAAGGAAAACTTCTGGTTCATCTTCGGGTCTTGATGCACTTTCTGATACTGGTATCGACCGATACCGTAAATGGTATTGATCGATACTAAGGACTTTACTCGTGTCTCTTCAAAAGGGATGGTATCGATCGATGCCTCTCAGGTGTCGATCGATGCTGAGCTTCAGTTCTCCGAACTGCCTCAGATCCAATATGCTTCAAAAGCTTCCATAAATCCAATTTATCTCCATATGTGCCTATACCTTGAAAAGAACCTAAATGACTCTAGAACTACTAAAAAGACTCAGAAAAGGACTTATATCATGGTTGAAAGTGGGTAAAAACCATGATATATCAACTCCCCCAGACTTACTCTTTGCTTGCCCTCAAGCAAACAGAAAACCAAACAGAGAAAGAGGTTTGAAAAACATGGAGACTCACCTTTTCTTGAGACATTGTAATGACTCCTTTTCCAAGCTCCCAATCATTACCTAAACAGTTTCGGATCTGACCACCATGTACTTCTCCGTAGACAATTGCAGCTTCCCAGTATCCACACATTATCTCACAGCATCAATCATATTAAATCCTTCATTGTCGTTTTATCACTGTTGTTGATAATCTGAAACCTTCTAGATTCTTCCTCATGCGATATCGTGACTAAAGAACCACCCAAATTACACACTTTTGGTATTGTTTTCCTCTCCCCCAGACTTATCTCATTTTATGTTATCTTTAAATTGTTTTTTTCTTTTTAGCTTTGCATATACAAATCAAGGTTTGAGACGCGAGTATTGATGGTGTTTGCCACCGAATCCCCGGTTCTCCCCTCTCAAAGTATCAAAAATCTTAGGCAAATAACGGGGTTCCGGGAAATGTTCCTACCCCTCGCTTTAGACCTTTGTGTGATCATTCCTTATCCAAGTAGAAAAATGGGGTCACAGGAAGTGTTCCTACCCCTCTATTCGGCGGAAATCATTTCATCTTTTATGCATCAATGCGTGTCAAGGGAGAGGTATACCAAAATTTTAAAGCGCATGGGTTCCTTTGTCAGATATGAATGATGAATCAAGTTCAGTGAATACCAACCTCAGAGGTGAAGTGCAAAATTTGGCTCAGGATTTAGAAGAAATTTGTTGGAGACATGGATGTTTCCTAGTCAACTGGTTAGTCTTTGGATTTTTCATTAGTCGATCTTAGAGCTGATTCTGTGACAATGGTTACTTAAAAACAAAGTCAGAACAATGAAATCAAACAACGGTTCATAATCTCCAACAGGTTTTGACTCAATAAAACAAAAATTTGACTCAAAGATGACTGACTCTAAGAAAAACAAACACAATGTCAGTAACCACCTCCCCCAGACTTAAACAACACTGTCTCCAGTGTCATCTAGCCTAGAGGAAGCAAAAGAAAGCATAAGAACAGAATGGCTGAAAGGTGGCGCGAAAGTACCGTGGGAATTGGTGGGTATCGATCGATGTTAATAACCGGTATCGAGCGATACCTGGTGAGTATCGACCGATGCTAGTTATGTATCGATCGATACCAAGGTCCTTTTCCGTAAGTCTGAAACTCAAAACCGTGTCCAGTGAAGCCAAATGTTAGAAGAGAAACTGTTAGATCACAAGAGCACAATTAGAAGCAACAGAATCAATAAATAGCCATAAGTTCAACAAGTACTGACATTGAGACATAAAAGTTCAAAATGAAAGAAAAACACAAGAAAAGAAAAGGGACAGAAAATGTGAAACCCAGGAACAGAGAGCTAGTAGTCGGAATCATCATCGTCATCTGATACAGCATAGCGAGATGAAGGACCAGGTGTGAAGTGGTCGGCATCCATGGATGACATGCAGCGGCAGCGAGAGACAACGGACCAGATGCTCTGTAAACTCTCCACGACGTATCTCTGAAAAGTGGCGGTCTCCATCGGTAGATCTGGTGGTGGAGGAAATGAAGGAGTAGGAGCAGATGTCTGGCGGCGCTGTGAACGGCGAGGCTGACTTCCAGCAAAGTCAGCTCCTGGAGCTGCCTGTGCAACGACTGGGGTGGATGGGAGACTTGGAGGAGCGCGTACACGTGTGGCTAGTGCAACTGAGAGCATACTCGGATCTGGATCAAAATGCAGCTGAGAAGGGTCATCGCCGAAGCGGGTTAGAGTGCGGTTGGGGAGCTACACAAAGAGCTCTCCGTCTGTCGTGGGTAGGCACCAGCGACGAGTTGGCTTCAGCCAACGCATGTGTTGCATGTGTTGCTCATCCATGAGTGAGCGAGCGGTGACGATCGAGCACGCTGAAGTGGAGATGCCAAAATGCATGAATATAGGAGTCAGGAGCCTGCCGACTGACTCAGTCTTCCGCGCTGTGGCATAGTTGCGGCCAGAGAAGGGCTTGGTCTTCAGAGAGACCAAATGGTGGGCAAAGAGAGCGCCTATGTTGACCGCGAGGTTCAACTCGGGCCACTCATACCTATCCTCAGGAATGAGGTCGCTAATGGCCTTGTATAGTAAGATCAGCTCTGAGATCCTCAGCTTGTTTGGCTCCATCTTGCAAAGAAGAGTGGTGCTCAGAATGCGGACGATGCAACGTAGAGTCGGATGGCGGACGTCTATCTGGGTCGTAGTCTTAGAGTGGTAGGCTCCAAGACCGATGTGTCACCAAAATACCTGCGCATCATGAAACTGGGTAGGGAGAGCTACCTGCTGAGGATCGCGGTCGAACCCGTAGATGTCGCAGAGGTTAGGGATGGGCAGCCTGTAACGAACTCCTCGGATCAGGAAAGTCAAAGTGCCCTCCAAAGCATTGTGGTGGACCTCGTCTCTGTAGTACACTCGAGCTGTGGCGAGGAACTGGCGAAAAAGGTTGGGATAAAGGTCATATTGTCGTGAGTACAATGTCCCCAGACCAGTCTTCCCACGCATGTCTGAGAGCTCCACGTCGATACCCAAACGACGCATAGTGTGCGGATCGATGAAGCGTGTGGGGAGGATGACAACGCGCAGCCACTCCTTGTAGAACAGAGTGTCGTAGTCGTCCCACTCTTCGGCTATGGGCCTATAGATGCAGGCCTCGCTCTCGGTTTCCTCCTTAGGCAAACCTGCCCAATCACGTCGCGGAATGATCCTCTTCCCCTCCAACTTAGGCCAGGGAGGCCTAGCAACAGGAACAGGGGCAGAAGGAGATGGCGATCGTCGTGGCGCAACCCTCAGGTCACTAATGTGGACCTCAATGAAGCTCTGAGGACTAGTGTTGTCTGTGAAACCACCTTTCAGGACCCTGTAGCGATCTCTGGTCAGACAAGCTGTGATGACTCCGGCATGCCAGAACGATCCACAGAACGCTTCCACCTCGTCCTGAAGACTGAACTCGGGGCGTGGAGGATTGGAACCGGAGGCGTCATCCTGTCGTGCCTTCTTGCGAGGAGCCATCTGAGAAAAAATCAAAATGAAAACAGAATGCAGTTCAGCATACGTAACATATAGGCACAGGTATCGACCGATACCAAGAGGGTATCGATCGATACTCGAGATATAGTCACAGAGGTTCCTCGATATCGATCCAACTCTATCAACCTAAAATCGAATTCCTCAATTTACTCTATCCCAATCATGGCCATTCTATTCCTATCATAGCAATTCCATTCCCCTAGACTTAAAGAAGACACGGCATGGAACTAAGAACTTCATAATCAGAAGAAACCAAAACAGAATCTGCCATTGAATCTAAAAGGATGGAAATCGAGTATATTACCTTGTAGATCGAAGGAATGGTTAATGGAATGACAATGTGGGCAAAAATCCGAGTGGAATAGAGTTTAAAATCGAAGAAAATGATGAAGAATTGAAGAATTGGTGAAAGAGTGAGAGAGAGAGCGCGACATCGATCGATGGGGGAGATGAGAGAATGAAGAAGAAAACCCGAGTGTTTTATAGAAAACTTACCTGGGTAGTGGGTATCGATCGATACAGTAAGTGGTATCGATCGATGCTCGTATCGTAACAGCACACTTCTTCTTTGGTCACGGTATCGATCGATACTCCAGGGGTGTCGATCGATGCTCGTGGTCTGGACCTGGTTCACGTGAAGACACAAGACAAAAACAAAACGAAAAATTCAAAATAAAAACATATGTACACACTCACCAGTGGGTTGCCTTCCACCAAGCGCTTGTTTAATGTCTTTAGCTTGACATGGAGATCAGTCAGGCAGCTGGTGGCTCAGCCAGAGGCATTATGTGGCCATCTGGGATGGTGGCTTGCGCCCAATAGTGTTTCACCCTCTGTCCATTGATAGTAAACTCCTTTCCTTCAGCATTCACCAAGACGACTGCGCCATATGGTCGGACTGCCTTGATTGTGAAGCCGCTTCATCTACGTATTAGTAGATGAAGCGGTAAGAGATATTCACTTAGGTTTTTTGTTTTTACATGCAGACATGCAGTCACATGGATCTGACAATACAATACTTTGATGATGCTTTTCTTATGCAGGGAACTAAGATGGAGTTGGTGATTACTCCAGTACATGTGGCAACGTTCTCTGGATTGGAAAAGTATGAAGGACACTGGATTGAAATACAGAATGTATCAGTACGGACAGGATTTGCAGCGTTTTGTGCAACAAACTCTCGCTTCGTACTTACAATTCTGTCTACAAAGACTGGAATCACAAATATTGATCTTTTGAACAACAAGCACTACTTGGATATTTTAAGTTTGACCCAAATCCGGACATCAAAACCAAAACAAACGTTGCTATAGGTATGCATACAAATTTGTTAAACCATAATTTATATGCATGTAACTTTATTTAACTGAAGGAGAACACTTATGATGTAGATACTATGGGCATGCTCTGCAACACATGCCCCCTTCAAGAGAGTCCACATGGCCGTGCACATACAAAGAGTGTGTTTCAGATCAAAGATGCCATGTAAGTTTAAACCAAACAATAATAACACCATGATGAAACTCACATTACTGTATTTTACAACTAACTTTTATTAATCATAATAGGGAAAATATGTTAAAGTGTGTGGCACCGGCAAACACGCTTATACTTCTGGAATGGCTTTAGGACCAGGAGGGGTGGAGCGGTGATCGTGGTGCTTAAATTATGGAAGATCAATCTGTTCGCGCGTATATGTGTTATTCACTACAGTTTAACATATCGTAATTGATCTTGACAATGCTAACCTAATTCCCACAGGTGGTGATGATGACACTTGGCTGGAAACTGAAGAAGGCTTATCGGACATTTTGTTCAACCCAGCGATGAAAAAGATTGAAAATTTGAGAGACGACTTCTTGATGTTTGATATGATAGCTGCAAGATACAGGAAAATTGTCTCAAGATAGGGAATTTATCTATCAAAATCTCTGTTTAAGAACATAAGTTTTAATCATTTTAAACTTTGTTTTGGATTTATTTGAATTTCAGACTTCTACAAAGAAGTCTACGATAACAAAATCTTACAGACTTCACACACGAAGTCTACCGTGAGACTTCACCCGAGACTCGAGAAGTCAGTAAGCCCTAAACTCTAAAATTCGAATGTTTTTTTCACTTTTTGTTAACAAATACTAACATTTGACATCAAAATAGTATAATATATTCAAAATCTAACAACTATACGAAGGATCGTCATTTTATATCAAAAACATATCAAACTAAGTCTAACCCTAAAGATATATGCATGGATTCTTACCCATTGGTAACCTCTAACCTATATGCCTCACATGGTTTACATCAAATGGCTTAGTTTTATGAAATCTTATTTTTAAACCTATTCGATTTGATTTAAAATAATTTAGCTTTCAAAAATTTTGATCGAAATATTTTTTATCATTTTTAATTAAAATTTCACATTTAATTACAGTTCCAAACTTCGGGGGGTTTATTCGTTTAAAGATTTTAATGGATTTGGAAATCCAAATAAAATCATGTGTTATTCAATCAATGATTTTTACAAAGATTTCTAAATCATGTCTTATTGGTTCCATCATTTATAAGTACTAGTTAAAATCACCATTTATTCAATATTAAAGATTTTGATATGGATTTGATTTAATATAGGATTTGAATGGATTTGAAAATCTATTTTACATATAAAAAGAGGATTTGAAATCCTTACTTCCACCATGTTATTTCGGGTGGATTTGAAAATAAACCTGATAAAACAGCATATGACACATAAAAACTAGGTTTGACGTAGTACTATATAAAAACTTGACACACAAGCATACGACACATAAAAACTGTGAATGGACTTTAACATTAAGCACACATTTAACGATGCATAACTTGAATAATTGAGTATTTATGACTCACGAGCTCACGTTGTCTTTGTGGTGATAATTATTGATACAATGAATCGCTTTCTTTCACAAATTACTTACAATGATTGCCAACATATATACCTTAAAAAGAAAAAAAAATATTTGTTCGATTTATTTTCTTTTGATTCGTAATACGTCTAAACCCAATAAATAAAAACAAAATAAATTAACACTACCTGAAAATAAAAATAATTAATCCAACCTAACAAATAATAATTAATGCAACCTAACAAATAAATAATTATTATTACATAACGTTACACCTAACCATAACATTTATCAGTAGACATATTAATAAAGACTTCTTTTATCCCGAAGAAAACGAAAGTGCAAGAAAAGTTATTGAAAAGCTTAATGGCAATAGTGATCATGAAGTTTTTACAATCCAAAACCAACAGAGAGAATATGTCAATCAGTGAAGCAAGTTATAACATTGAATATGTGGAGAAATTCGATTGAGATGTCAGATAAGTGAAAAATAATTTATATATATATATATTTTTTAAAATGTTTGATTTTGACAAATCCATGATATTCCACTTTCAAAAACACTTTCAAATCCATGTTATTTTGAAAATTTTTTTGTTTGATTTTAAAATCAATGAAAATCTACATGGATTTCTAAATCTTATGAGGATTTTGAAATCCATTCAAATCCTTAAATTACGATTCCAGACTTCATGGTCGAAGTCTGAAACATAATTAAACCTTAGATTTAAATTTTAAAAATAATAAAAAATAATTTCAATGCAATTTCTTCTAAAGAAAATAAAATTATCCAAACAAGAATTTTATACATTAAAATTTCAGAATCTTTCATAAATTTAAACAATATAAGGTTGATTATGTTCTAGAAAACCATTAACAGTCGCAAACTTCCCTAACGAAGTCTATTATTTTTTGAATTTTTCCAATTTTTCCAAATTTGTCGCGAAAATTTTCAAAATTTTGGATTTATTTGAATTTCAGACTTCTACAAAGAAGTCTACGATAACAAAATCTTACAGACTTCACACGCGAAGTCTACCGTGAGACTTCACTCGAGACTCGAGAAGTCTGTAAGCCCTAGACTCTAAAATTCGAATGTTTTTTTTCACTTTTTGTTAACAAATACTAACATTTGACATCAAAATAGTATATTATATTCAATATCTAACCAACCGTAGGAAGGATCGCCATTTTATATCAAAAACATATCAAGCTAAGTCTAAATCTAAAGATATATGTATGGATTCTTACCCATTAGCAACCTCTAACCTTTATGTCTCACATGGTTTACGGCTTAGTTTTATGAAATTTTATTTTTAAACCTATTCGATTTGATTTAAAATAATTTATCTTTCAAAAATTTTGATCGAAATATCTTTTTATCATTTTTTATTAAAATTTCACATTTAGTTACGGTTCTAGACTTCATGTTCGAAGTCTGCGACTGTTTATGGTATTTTAGAACATAATCAACCTTACATGCTTAAAATTTATGAAAGTTTCAAAAATTTTAATTTATAAAGTTCATATTTGTGATAATCTTATTTTCTTTAAAAGAAATTTCATTGGAAATATTTTTTATTATTTTATAATTTAAATCTAAGGTTTAATTACGGTTCAGACTTCATGGAGGTCATGAACGAAGTCTACTGTGAGACTTCGTTTAAGAAGTCTATGCCGCACGGAGGTTGGAACTGTAATTGCGGTTTCTGTTTTTTTGTTTGCAAATAAGGGAGCTAATGTAATTTTCATACCCAAAAGGTCTAGTTTTGCATTTGTTTCAATTTGGGGTCTAATTTTGGGTCTAGTTTTAGCAATTCCTCCTTGTCTATATAGAGTTCATTATTTACAATTTTTTGCATTTAGGATTAGAAATTTTCTTAACTATAGAAGTTTATTCTTTTTAAGATTTAGTAATTTGTATAACTTCCTTATAAAAATTCTATTTGCTGACTAATGGTAGTTAATTATCTTTTTCTATAGTTTGCTTATGCAGTTATTATTTTTAATTAGAAATTTTCTTAATTATGGAAGTTTACACTACAAGAAAACAGGCCATTTGCGATGGACATATACCTCGCAATTCCGTCGCAAATGGCCTTTCGCGATGGATTTGCGAGACGCACCATTCCGTCGCAAATCCCGTCTCGCAAATCAATTTTCGTCGCAAATCCCTCGCAAATTTGCGACGGAAAAACGTGGTTGCTATTTCGTCGCAAATATAACCCCGCAATATCGTCGCAAAATTGCGACGGAAGTGCGTGAACGAAGTGTTCATCGCAAAAGTGTTCATCGCAAATTTATAGCAAAATGCGTTACTAATAATACCCGCAAATACGTCGCAATATTTGCTTCGGAGTTGCGAGGAAACATTGCGACGGAATTGCGTGGAACTATTTCTAAATGGGGTCGCAATTCCCTCGCAATTTGCGACGGATTTGCGAGGGTGCGGTTCTTATTTCCCTCGCAAAACCGTCGCAAATTGCGAGGGAATTGCGGCGGCATCTGATTTATATAATAATTAAAAATTGTAATTATTAATAATAATTAATAATTAAAAATTTATTAATTATAAATAAAATTTTTTTCCAAAATTAAAATTTTATAAATAAAATTAAATTGTTGAAACATTAAAATTAAAAGAAACTAAAATGTATTATACAAACGAAAATCTAAAATTGAACCGATGGACCGGATCCGGTTCCGGTTCCGGTTCCGGTCTCGGTCCCGGTCTCGGTCCTACTCGTAGATGTATCTCCAGGGTCCTGAATCATCTGTGCTAGCACCGGATCCTTTGTCGCCAAATAGCTGAACATCTGATCGAACCTCGAGATCTTCTCAGACTGAGTCACGATCAGCTGGGCCTGCGACTCAATGATGCCCTGGAGGTAGGCGGCGGACTCCGCTTCTGCTGCTCCCGAGGAAGAAGAAGTGCACGAGTCGATCTGCGATTGCAGAGAACCGACTCCGTAAATTCTCCCTTTTTTACGGGGAGCGACCTGAAAATTAAGAATAAGTTTAATTAGTTGAAATTATTGTAAAAAATAAATATAAAACATTAATATTCATACCTCGGTAAAGATCTTGTTCTTCACGGCGGGAGTCAAAGGGGTAGATGCGCTCTCATCGCCCTCCGAATGCTGAGTCAACTCCTGCATCTTCGAAGTGACGTCGTTGTAGATCTTCTCAGACTTCTTGTCGACAAAAGTCCCATCTGGTCGCCTCTTTGTCTCCTCGAGGACAGCTAGCAAATCCGGGACCGAATCTCCGCGATCCTTTGCCTGATTTGTTTTTTTATAAATATCACAATTAAATTTTAATTAATAATTAGAATTGAATTAATTAAAATAAATGAAAAACTTACGATTTTCCGTCCGCGGGCAAGGTAGGAAAGCTGTCCAGACCGATGCTTGGCATACCCGTCCCCATCAGGATCAGCGTACCGGGCCGCCCGACTGTTAGCGCTCTTGATCTCGCTCGCCGGATCCTGCCAATACGCCACAAGGCCTGCCCAGACATCTGGATCAAACCACCTAGGCATCGCAAGGTCGCCTTCTTTCTTCCACTTCTTCTTCCACCGTCCCACCTGGTCGGCCATGCGTTCCTTCAACTTCGCATCAAACTCCTTTCGGACCTTGCTCGTAATATTGTACTCCCAATGATAGTGTTGCTACAAAAAAAAATTTATCATGAAAAATTCAAACAATAAGTTATATAAATTATAAAATAATTAATTTTAAATATTAAAAAACTTACAGCAAAAGTCTGAAACCACCGTCTTCTGACATGCTCAGGTGTTTGCCTCCAATTGGCATGAGGCTCTCTGAAATCTCTTTCAAAGATCGAGCGGACCGAAGCGGCCACGCATCCGTCTTGATCAAACCTGAAATGTAAAATAATAAAAAACAAATAATATGACTTTATTTGTTTTAAAAAACTTAAAATTAAATTAATAAATTCAAAAAAAAAAAAACCTTACCAATACGTATTATCAGGACGTCTTGGATCAAGGCGGGGAAGAAGGTCATGACCTGGAGACTCGAGGATCGCCTTAAGGAGAAGATCATCGTTGTCGTTCTCATACTGTGCCACCTGTGGGGGATCTGAGAATGCGGGTGGAGGCGGTGAATAGTGCTGACTCCCGGGGATGTCGTCATGTCGTCCCGTCTGAGAAGTGAAACTCGTCCGAGGAGTTTCTGGAATAGGCGTGCCACTCCTCCGAGACGAGTCACTCCTCCGAGGCGTGCCACCCCTCGAGAGATAACGAGAGTACTCGTTATTAACTCCAGACATCTGAAAAACAAAATTTAAAAAATTAGTAAAATAATTACAACGATATCATATTAAAACTTATAAATTTTAAAAATCAATTACTAAATGAATTATAAAATTACAAAACCTAAAAACTAAAAATTTCTAAAATTCACTAAATTTTATAAACTAAATTTTATAAATTCACTAATTTTATAAATTTTATAAACTAACAAAACATAATCTAACGCATTAATAAACTAACAAAATAATCTAATAAATTTCCAAATTCTAACAAAACATAATCTAACAAAATAAACTAATTATTTAACAAAACATAATCTAACAATTTTACTAACAATTCTAACAAAACATAATCTTACAATTTCACTAATTATTTTAACTAATCTAAACTAAAAAATCAAACTAATCTAACAAATAAACTAAACTAATCAAACAAAATCTAATCTAACAAAATAAACTAATTATTTAACAAAACATAATCTAACAATTTCACTAACAATTCTAACAAAACATAATCTAACAAAATAAACTAAAAGAATCTAACAAATATTTAAACTAAACTAATTTCACTAATTTCACTAATCTAACAATTTCACTAAACTAAACTAATCTAACAATATCAACAAAATCTAACAATATCTAATCTAACAATATCTAATCTAACAATATCTAATCTAACAAAAATCTAACAAAATCAAAATCAAAAACAAAATCAAAATCAAAATCAATATCTAATCTAACAATACCTTGGTTTGAAGGAGAGATCGGTCGGCTGGAGAAGGAGAGAGCAGATCGGCGACTGGAGAGGAGGAGAGAGGAGATCCGCGGCTGGAGAGGAGGAGAGAGGAGATCCGCGGCTGGAGAGGAGCTCGTCGGCTGGAGAGGAGGAGATCGGCGGTTTCGGGAGAAGAAGGAAGAAGAAAAGGAAAAGGAAGAAGAAGATCGCGACTTTATTCTGTTTTTTCACGGTCCGTCGCAATTCCCTCGCAAATTAGGGTTTCGGATTACCAATTTGCGACGGATTTGCGAGGGAATTGATATACCATCGCAATTCCATCGCAAACCGAAATATTTCAAAAGATTAAACAAAAATTCAATTCGCGGTTTAACCAATAAAAGTCCGAAAGCCGCAATTCCCTCGCAAATTTGCGACGGAATGGCGAGGGAAACGTTTTGCGACGGAATTGCGTCTATTTTTTTGTTTTCCCTCGCAATTCCATCGCAAAGTTTTATAAAATGTGATTAAATAGACCATTTGTATACTTGTTTGAAAAGAAACAAAACCTCGAGCACTTTCTCACGAGGAGTAGGATCATAATCAGAGTTTCTAGTTTCTAGTTCTTGTCTGTGAGATGAAGATGCATGATAAGGTGTAGGAGCTGCAACAACGTGATCCTCATCTGCTGGTTCTCGTTTGACATTGGGTTCACGAGCCGCAACAATATATATGATTCTGATCAGCTAGCTCTTCTTAAGACTATCAAACATACACCATAAAGGAGTTTCAAAAGAATTCAGATTTCATTTTCTCGGGAAACAAAAACAAAAGGCAGTTGGATGAAATCGAGAGCAATGAACTCAGAAACTCAGAAGAAATCGTACTCAGAGCCAAGAAGAGAAGGAAATGACTAATCGAGATCGACGAAGATTTCAGTGTATACCTGAGTTCATTCGATATGACTTATGACCGATCGAGATCTTCTTCTCCCTCCGCCTACGTTTTTCTTTTCTGGCTCCGGCGAAACTAAGATTTAGCTGAGATTTTTGAGTTATTTTAAGTTTCTCAGTTTTACAGACATGGAAATTAATATACGTAGTTTTCTGTTTTCAAATTGCTGAATTTTCAAATTAATTCCAAGCAATTCCCTAGCAAATTGCGAGGAAATTGCGTGGACTTAGACGCTTTCCTCGCAATTTCCTCGCAAACTTGCGAGGAAATTGCGTGGAATTGGACAGGTCCATCGCAATTCCCTCGCAAATTTGCGAGGGAATTGCGATGATTTAAGCTATTTCATCGCAAATCCCTCGCAAATTTGGTAAAATTTGATTAAAAAAAAACTTTATTTATAATCGAAATTGCTTAAAAACATTTAAAAATTAATCAGATTCTTTTTCAGATTCATTGGAGTGTTCACTATGATCAGTGTCTTCTTCATCATCAGTCTCCTCGAACTCGTCAGATTCTTCATCTTCCTTCGTCTCATCAACTATTATGTCTTCCTCTTCTCTGGTTTCTGGATCAATATGTAAGATATTCTCGGTTGATTCGATTGCTACAAAGACTTCTGGTGATCTTTCATGTTGCATAGCCACATCATCAACTTCCCCGACTATACGACCTCTCGGATTCACTTTTATCACTGATAACCACGTCTCCCGCATTTGCCTTTTCCGAGGGTAAGGAATATAACACACTTGTTCTGCTTGACATGCTAGGATAAAAGGTTCGAAGTTAGAAAATTTTTTGTTTGCATTGACATCGGTTACCCCTAATGTGTTTGTGCGGACGCCTCGACCGACCGTTGGATCGTACCAATGACATTTGAATAAAATGCATTTCAACCCAATAATTCCAGGATATGAGACTTCCATAATTTCTTGCAAGACGCCGTAGAAGTTTAGATCACCTGGCACGTGGATTCCATAATTTGCGGTTGACTTATTGGAGCCATAATCATACGTGTGAAAAGTGTATCCACGAGTGAAGTACATTGGGGCAGTTTTGATCTTCGCAATTGGTTCGTGAATAATCTCATGCAACCATAGTGGCAAGGGCTGGTTTGCACATCCATTCATCACCTATATATATATAAACATAAATTTTTAATTAACGAATTAGATTATTTAAATATTGTTGGAATATATCAAATATGTATAATATCTTACTCTACGTACATAATATCTTAACCATCCAGCAAAATTATCTTCTTTGGACTTCTCATACTCTTTTTCTGGTAAACCGGGACAAGCTTCTCGCATCTGCCTGTCGAATTCACTGTACAAACAAAATTAAATTAAATTCGTGAACTTCACAATGAATAATATTAAATAATTGTTAGTTAACAAATTTAAATAATTAATTAAGAGATATACCTCTCAAACGGTTGCACTCCTTCACAATTTCGCAATATATAATTGTGCGCCGCACGAGTAAATTTGTGGTCTTCCCACCAAACTTCCTTAACCTTTCCACCAAGTCTCCCTATTTGGGTGAAGATATCTGGGACCTCTACGTTATATGTTGGTGCAACACCTCCATCGTCATATCGGCTTAGACGAGCCTTTTTGGTTCGAACGGTTGGGCTAAAATAATATGACGTGAAATGAGAGGTTTCTTCAGTCAAACTTCCTGCAACGATCGATCCTTCCACTTTTGCAAGATTTTTGGCCTTTCCTTTTAGATGTCCCATGAATCGCTCGAACGGGTACATCCATCGAAATTGCACAGGCCCTCCAAGAGCTGCTTCATGCGGTAGGTGGATTGGAAGATGTTCCATCACATCAAAAAAAGATGGTGGAAATATTTTCTCCAAATTACAGAGCAACACTGGTATATTATTCTGTAATTGCACAATGCCCTCGTCTGTAAGTGTTCGTGTGCATAGATCCCTGAAAAATGCTCCAATGCCTACACGTTCATAGTTATTATAATCACACCACTGAAATAATTTAATAAAATGACAAAACTATTTCAATAATTAATGTAATTAATTAATATGTACCAGCAATTGCTTCGTGGACGGTTGTCGGTAAGAGCTCAGCCAATGCAAAGGGTAATAGTCGTTGCATGAAAACATGGCAATCGTGGCTCTTCATACCGGCAAGTTTTTTGCCTTGTTCAATACATCTTGAGAATTTGGACACATAACCATCCGGAAACTTCACTTCTGAAGCAATCCAGTTAAACAACGTCTGTTTCGCATCCCCAGACAACCGAAAGATCGGAATCGGTAATTTACCATCTCTTGTAATATGTAACTCGCTTCTTGAGCAGATTTCGGCCAAGTCCAACCTTGATTTGAAGTTGTCTTTACTCTTTCCCGTTCCTTGCACATTCAAAATCGTATTCATGATGTTATCGAAAAAAATTTTCTCGATGTGCATCACATCAAGGTTGTGCCGTAGTAGGTGATCTTTCCAATATGGGAGTTCCCAAAAGATACTCATTTTGTGCCAATTGTGAGAACTCCCATATCCGTCAGGCATGTTCGCTGTAGTGTGCCAATTTCCCCCACGCTTACATGTTTCCTGAGCACCATAATAATCAATCTGCTCAAACAAATCATTCCCTGACATATAAACTGGGGGAGGAATACGCACAACCTTGTTCTTTTTGAACAACTTCTTGTTCTTCCGATACGGATGATGCAAGGGAAGAAAGCGACGATGACAATCAAACCAGCACGACTTCCTTCCATGCTTCAGTTGAAAGGCATCTGATCGATCCATGCAATATGGACAAGATAACCTTCCGTGCGTGGTCCATCCCGATAACATCCCATACGCTGGGAAGTCACTAATGGTCCACAATAGCACTGCCCGCATTGTAAAATTCCGTTCCTGTGAATAATCAAATGTGCGTACACCTGTATACCATAATTGTTTCAACTCATGAATCAAGGGTTGCAGAAATACATCAAGGGATCGTTTTGGATGCTTAGGACCCGGTACCAGAATACTCATAAACAAGACTTCCCTTTGCATGCACATTTCTGGTGGCAGATTGTATGGCGTCAATATCACAGGCCATAAAGAATATTGTCTCCCAGACAAACCAAATGGACTAAATCCATCAGTGCATAAGCCAAGATAGACATTCCTACTCTCGTTAGCAAAGTCAGAATGTACCGTCTGAAAGTGTTTCCACGCCTTTGCATCTGACGGATGCGTAATCTCCCCATCATTCGTTGTATGTTCTGCATGCCATCTCATTGCCGCCGATGTCCTTTCCGATTGGTATAACCGTTTCAATCTATCAGTGATAGGCAAGTACCACATACGTTGGTATGGGACACGGCTCCTTCCGGTAGTTGGTTGATATCTTGGCTTCCCACAAAATCGACATTCCTGTAGCTTATCATCGTCTTTCCAGAAAATCATGCAATTGTCAATGCAAACATCAATAATTTCCGAAGGTAGCCCCAGACTAGCAACTAATTTCTGTATTTCATAGTAACTCCCTGCAGAAATATTATCTTCTGGCAAATACTCTTTAAAAAGCTCAGCCCATGCGTCCATGCAATTTTCAGTTAGGTTATTATCACTTTTAATTGTCATCATCCTAGATGCCAATGAAAGTTTAGATAACCCCTCTCTACATCCCTCATAGATAGGTTGATCTGCAGCGTCTAACATATCATAAAAATGTTGTGCTTCAACATTGGGTTCTTCCCTAGTATCATCAGCAAATGCAGGAATAGATTCATGAAATGCATCAGTAACCATATCATGAAACCTATTTCCCTGTTGATCCCTTTCATAATCTTCAATCATATTTTGGCCATAATTATAATTATCATTATAATTCGGTTGATCAACACCATCACCCGTACTACTACTTCCGGCACCAAGATTATAACCCTCCCCATGTGAAAACCAGATATAATAGTTCGGCATAAATCCTCTATTATATAGATGCCTCTTCACAATATCAATATCCAAATATTGAGTGTTCTTGCAAGTTTTACATGGACAGAATATGTTACAGTCACCCTTCGCATATGGGTTGTTAGTGGCCTGGTGGATGAATGCTCGCAACCCGACACGATACTCTTTCGTCACTTCTCTTGTCTCCGAATCTTTTCGATTATACATCCAACTTCGTAATGCATATGCTTCATTCTGCGACGCCATTCTTTCTTAGCTCTCACAAAACGATATCTCAATTTTTTTTTTTAAGTATTTTCTCGGTTTTTTTTTGTTGTGAAATGAGAGATCTCACGTTACGGTATTTATAGTTTTTTGCAAAATTTTGCGAGAGAATTGCTATGGAATTGCGTCTAATTTGCGACGTATTTGCGAAGAAACCGGCCCTCGCAATAATTAGGTACAACATTTAAAACGTGTTTCACCTGATTTTCTACCCATTTTTACTAACCATCGCAAATCCGTCGCAAATTTGCGAGGAAATTGCGACGGAAACTATTTACCCGTGCAAAATCTTCGCAATTCCCTCGCAAATTTGCGATTTTAAATTTCCGTCGCAAATTCATCGCAAATAGGAGGCTATATCGTCGCAAGTTACTCGCAATTAGCGAGGGATATGTTCCTCGCAAATTTGCGAGGACTTTGCGACGAAAACCAGTTTCCTCGCAACTTCATCGCAATTCCGCCGCGTATTTGCGACGGAAATATTCCGTCGCAAATTTCCGTCGCAAATCGCTTGTTTTCTTGTAGTGTTATTCTTTTTAAGAAAAGAAGTAATCCTTTTTCTTAGAAATCTGTTAATATTAATTTGTATAATTTAATTTTTTGGAAAATAATTAATTTACTAATTAATTTATTTATAGAATTTTAATTTGCTGAATAATGGTAGTTAATTATCTTTTTACTTATTAAAAATAATCATTTTTTTGAAGAATTAACAAAAAAAGAATTTCTTAATTATGGAAGTTTATTCTTTTAAGAAAACAAGTATATTTATATTAATTGTATAATTTCACTTTTAAAAAAATTAGTAATTTACTAATTTGTATATTTTCTTTATTGAATTTTCAGTTGCTGAATAATGGTAGTTAATTTTTTTCTTATAAAAGTAATTAATTTTTTTTAAGAATAAGCAATTTGTATCGTTACCTTTTATAGTTTTCATTTGTTGAATAATGGTAGTTAATAAATACTTTTCTGTATAGTTTCCTTATAATAAGATCTATGACATTTTTTCATTATTGCACGTGTCAGAATCTGAGATCGATAAACTCGATCATGTGAGTTAAAAACTTTTAAAACCATACTTTATATAGTAAGATATATATATATATATATATATATATATATATATACTAGATTAGGTTCCGCATATACGCGGGGTTAATGTAATAATTTAAAACTTGTTAAAAAATTATTAGGTTAGAAAATAAAATAAAATCACCTATACACATATATTTACTATATATTAAAAAGAGATTTTTAAAAGAAAAATATTGTTATGTATTAAATAAAACTAAAATAATATTTACCTTTTCGAAGAAAATTCAATCCGATAAGTTCATTAATTTTTTTGAAAATTTCTCGATTCCCACTTTCTAATAAGTTGTACTATCATTTGACGATAAGGACGCTTTTATTTAGCTGATCTAGTGTTAGATAATTTTTGTTGTTATTTTTTTTTTTTTTACTCATTGTCTTTTGGATTATAGTCATTTTCTGAAAAGTGGAAGAAAAACTAAATTAAATTCGAGAAAAATTTAATAATCATAAAAATATATATGAAAGAAAATTAAAAAGAATAGATGTTTTACTAATAGAATGAAGTTGAAGGTAAGATGGTGTTTTTGAAAAAAAATATGATTATTGGTTGAGAAAATATGAGATTACTTATTGGTTTATACATAGTTCAATATTTAAAATTATTTTTTCTTTTAGGATTAGAAATTTTCTAAAATATGCATGTTTATTCTTTTTAAGAAAATAAGTAATCTTTTTGTATAATTCTATTAATATTAATTTGTATAATTTCATTTTTGATCACTTATATGTACGTGTTTTTATGAATTATGGAAGTTAGAATTTTCATTTGCTATAAAATGGTATTTACTTATTTTTTTGTATAATTTTCTTATAATAATTTTTGACATTTTATTTTTATTTTGACACGTGTTAAAATTTTGAATCGATAAACATGACACATGTCTGGATCGTGTGAGTTACTGCTTTTAGAATTAATAATTTGTATAATTTTCTTATAGAATTTCTATTTACTGAATAATTGTAACTAATTATCTTTTTGTATAGTTTCTTTATAATAATATCATTGATATTTTTTTCATTTGAACACGTATCAAAATTTTGAATCGAATAACATGACATGTGCCACCATCATATGAGTTACTAACTTTTAAAACCATATTTTATATAATAAGATAGTGATATATATAGTGATAAAAGTAAATATAATTCCTTAGGATAAACATAAATATAAATCATATATTTTAGAGATAATGCTAAATTTTCTAAACTCAATATTGTCAAGTATCATAATCTTCAATATTCTTATCTTCACGATTTCCATAATTTCAATATGGTAGATCTTCGATCTCCCAATAAATTGATTGATAATTGATAAAACAAAATCTCGTTTTGATCATTTCATTGGTAAAAAATAAGGGTAGAACTATATATAAAATCTAAAATAATCTTATAATTATCTTAACTAACTTAAATATAAATAAGAAAATCAAGAAGATAATTATGAAAGATTTCCAATTTCCACTAAAAAAAAAAAAAGATTTCCAAAGATCTCGTTGATCAACCCCTCATCTTCGCAGGCTTCCAAGGCGAAACTTGAGCGACGACGGTGAGTCTTGATCATTGTTGTTGTTACTCGTCGAGACATTCTTGTTGCCTCTTACCATCACCGGCGAATCTTGAACCTTACTGATCCCTTGGGTTGTCTCAGTCTGATAACTATAAATCTTTCTGATCTCTTCTTCAGTCAAAGGCCACTCTTGTCGCTCAAAGTACTCTTCAACTGAAACCCACGGTGCTGGAGATGGCTCGGTTTGCGGCATTTGATCGTCGTTGTAGTGATTATAGTTATCGTCAGCAGAGACATCGAGTTGGAGACTAGAATCTTGGACGATCTGGCATTGTTGGACGTTAAGATCCTCTCGAAGAATAACAGCGCCGTCGACGATAAGGGTTTGTTTAGAAACTGGGATACGTTGAGACTTCTCGATCTTTTGTTTGACCTCTAACATTGTATCCTTGTAGTCTACTTCAATCTCGAATGATGAGCCACTCAGAATCTCGACGAGAAACTTCATAACTGTACCAATGGACTGATGAAGAAAACAGCAATTATAAAGACAGAGATAAAGTGCTTGTTTTGTAAAGAAATTGACCTAGAATTTGGTTTTTATACTATTTAATTAACGTATCAATGGACCTTATTTGGGCTTGGCCCGTATAAACCTTCTTGGGTTACGTGTTTCATAAGTCAACGAAAGTGAATCCCACTAAAGAAATAAAATCTATTTGATGCTAGTCGAATGAACAAATTATATACGTGTCCATCGATGCATAACTAGTCTTATTATATAAAAGGGTTTTCAAAAATTAGTAACTCATAGTATGGTGACACGTGTCATGTTATTAAATTTAAGATTTTGACACGTGTCAAAGTTGAAAAAATGTCAAAAATTAGTATAAATAAACTATACAAAAAAATAATTAACTACCATTTTTCAAAAAATAGAAATTCTATAAGGAAATTATACAAATTACTAATCTTATTCTATAAAGTAAATTATACAAATAATTAACTTCCATAATTAAGAAAATTTCTAATCCTAAAAAAAAATTGTAAATATTGAACTACATATAAAGAAATAAGTGGTTTTATGTTTTCTCAACAAACAAAACATTTTTCTTCAAAACCATCATACCTTCAACTTCATTCTATTGGTAAAATTTATATTCCTTTTTTAAAAAAATATTTTAATTTATTATTATGAGTTAGTCGTAAAAAATATATTTATATAGTTTATGATTATTAATTGTTCTTCTAATTTCGATTTGTTTTTATTCTATTCTTAAGGATAAATTATTTTAATATATTATTATGAGATTGTTGTAAAAATAGTTGATTTATATATTTTTATGATAAAAAAAATAATATTCCCTCTAATTTTGGTTGATTTTTCTTATACTTTTCAGAAAATGTCTATCTTCTAAAAGATATTGAGCAAAAAAATTCAGAATGACAACATTAAATATTTTTTAGGGCAATTCTCATCAATACCACCAAAATAAGTTTATTTTCCAAAAATACCATAACAAGATTTATTTTTCAAAAATACCACAAAAAGTTTTATTTCCAAAAATACCACAAAACTAAAACCAAACTTTAAACCTTCAAAACTAAACCCTAAACCCTCAAAACTAAACCCTAATCCCAAAATACTAAACTCTAAACCCAAAATACTAAACCCAAACCCAAATATTTAAATTATAAACCCTTATAATTCAGTTTTTAGTTTTGTGGTATTTTTGGAAATAAAACTTTTTAATGGTATTTTTAGAAAATAAAACTTATTATGGTATGTTTGGAAAATAAACTTATTTAGTGGTATTTGAAGGAATTTCTCTATTTTTTATGTCGATTTGAAAAAACAAATTCAATATGATTAAAAATAAATAAATATTATTCAAATAGAAATAAATCAACCTATATATAATCAAAATAAAAAATTAATTGGATTTTATATTGGTGAATGATTTCGTATAGACGTTTTTAATATTTTATTATATAATTATTTTTTACAAGTGATTTAATTCTATTTTTCAGATTTTTATTCAGATTTTTTTATAAATTTAAAAATATTAAATTATAATCCCACGTATACGCAGGGCCTAATCTAGTGAATAATAAAAGAGCAACATATATAGAAGAAGATTGACATATATAAATACTTACCAATCATGTTTCTACAAAAATTGTTTGTTGTAAGTATCATCTTTTAATCTTGGCTATACTTTAGTTTTATACTAGATATGGACCCGTGCGTTGCACGGGTTTAAGTTGTAATTATTATAATTAGTTTATAATTTTTATTTATAAAATTAAACAAATTAAAAAATTGTTTAAATATTTTTAAAAACATCAATGTTAATTATTTTCTAAATATATAAATATTGCACACAACATGCAATATAAAACCATATTTATCGATATGTTATAAGTGTTACTAGGGAGCTACCCGCACCTTGTACGGGGAAAAAAAAATAGTAAGAGATTATGTCATTTTTGTTTTTGAGGATAGTAAATATGATATCTTAAGTTTTCAAATTTGTTTTATTATTGACTATTCATCTGTAACTGATAAAAGATTAAGAAATCTTAACAATTGTTTATTGATTCAAATTTTTGTGTGTTATGTTTAGTTTTAATATAACAAATGATGTTCAAGATTTTTTATATATGGTATAATCTTTATTTAATATTTTTATATGTTATTATCTTGATATTTTTAAATCTACAATTTATAACGACAAATATACATTACAATTATCTTCATACAATAGTTAATATTTCTGATATTTTTAATAAATTTTAATTTGTTCATTATAGCAAATATATATATATATATATATCAGATGATTTTTTAAAAACATAATATCACAATATTATAATTTTCGTATTTTATTTTTTGTAGAAATATAAATTTTCAGTTTCTTTAAATATATTTCATCACTATATATTTTATCTAACAATAAAGTCAAAATATTTTAAAAAGCAATATATATATGATATAATAAACTTTATCTCAACTAAAGAAAATGAAAGTTTAAGATATTAACAATAATT